>SJYA01002940.1:3510777-3662686 GCA_006410615.1 Neotragus moschatus | reverse complement strand
CTCCCGACCCTGGGGGAAGGATGGGGGAGAGTGGAGAGCAAATGGCCTGCCTGCTTTTTGCTGTCTCACACCAGTTCAAAGGACTACGCCCTTAGGGAGAAATGTCAGGAGAGGAGGCAGGCTCCCTGAGCCAAACCTAGCCAGGGTTTTCCCTGAGGATAAGAGAAGTAAAGACAGTGGGTAAGTGATGATCAGATGGAGAGGTGCTCAGCCTCCTACCTCCAGGGCTGGCTGCAGAGTGAGGCCAGGCTGGTTGCCTCAGCAGACAGTCTAGAGACTTCCACGGCCCTGAGTGGCACAGGCTAGACCAGGCTGACCTCCCTGCCCTTTCCTTGTCTGTGCAGAAAAGACTGGGGGCGCCTGATGGACAATGGTGAAAACTCTTGGTGGACCTGTGGCAAATGGCTGCCTCCTGCACGTACATCCAAACTGGCACCAGCCTCTGACAAGCTCTTGTGTTGTGCTGTTCCAAGTTGCTTCCAACTCTTTGAGACCCCAAGGACTGTAGCCCGCTAGGCTCCTCTGTCCATGAATTCTCCAGGCAAAAATACTGGAGTAGGATGCCGTTTCCTTCTCCAGGGCCTCTTCCTGACCCTGGGTCTCCTGCATGGCAGGCAGATTCTTTACCACGAAGCCACCTGGACTCCATCTAAAATGCTCTTTCCTCATGAATGAGACTAGTGCCTTTCGAAAAGGGACCCCAGAGAGCTCCCTCCCCTCTTCTGCCCTGTGAGGTTATAGTGAGAAGATGGACATCTGTGAACCAGGAAGGAGGTTTTCACCAGGCACCTAATCTGCTGGCATCTTGACCTTGGACTTCTTGGCTTCCACAACTATGAGAAATGAATTTCTGTTGGTTTTAAGTCACCTGTATGGTATTTCATTATAGCTGCCCGAATGAACTCAGACGGAAACTCTAGGGTCTGCTCTCTCTTTTCCAGCTGATAGCCTAGAGGTCGTCAACTTTTCTAGATACTATTGCAGAAGCGTCACGTGGCCTTGCTCCTCGTCTCTACTATTGTCAAAGCCTTGGCTCAGATCGTCCTCAGATCTTAGTAGGGCCGCTTCAGAGTCTGTTAGCTGGTATGCTCGACACTCCTCTCTCTCGACTTCAATCTACCGCTGACACACTGCTCCTGAGAGTGGGGCTGGTCACCTCAGTGTATTTCTTGATGGTCGCTCATGGCCCCCATCATGTCTGTGGCTCCCCTTTCTTTGGCGTTCACAGCCCTTCCTGTTGTCTTACCTTCAGGCTATTTCTCACTCTCCTCAATGACCCTGGGCACAGGGGCTTTCTCTCAGGGTCTGTTCACTGCTCCTCAGCCTTCCTTTGGTTTGGTTCTCTGGAATGCACACAGACACCCGTCTATCTGGGCAGCTTGTACTGATTTGTTGAGCCTCCTTGCTGCCTCCAGCCTGCCCCAAGCCCAGGCCCAAGGCTGGTGCCCTCCACTTCACGCTCATGAGAATTTGTCTACACTTGACTTCCCAGGTGGTGCAGTAGTAAAGAATCTGCCTGCCAATGCAAGAGACACGATCCCTGGGCTGGGAAGATACCCTGGAGAAGGGAATGGCTACCCACTCCAGTATTCTTGCCTGGGAAATCCCACGGGCAGAAGAGCCTGGCGGGCTAGAGTCTGTGGGCTCTCACAGAGTCGGAAATGACTGAACTACTGAGCACGAGCATTCTTACGTCACTTACCACACTTTTTCTTTTCTCTTCAATTGTAAACTCAAGGGCAAGCCCACTATCCATTTTAGAAAATCTCCAGTAGCTAACCCACAGAAGTTGCTACGTGAATGACATCTTATCCACACGGAACACATCGGTCTGTGCTCACCTTGAGCGAGCTGCTTCACCGTATCATGGTGTGTAGACTAAAGGAGCCTTTGATTGCTGCTTAAAAGAACCGGAGGTGGAAGAGTTGCACTCTCAATTCAGGTATCCAGCCCAGTAGCGAGGCTACCTGAGTGAGACAGTGGAAGAAATTTTTATTGGTATAAAAAGACTCTGGAGTCAAATCTGCTGTGCACCTGATATTTACTCAGTTGCAAACAAGCCTGCTCTGTGTGAAAAGAGGTCGACAAAGCAGATGTATCAGTGTATAGTGAGTCGCTTTGAGATAAATCACTTTCCCATCTGTTCCTTTTCTGTCTCCAGGGCCACAGCCTGGAAGACACAGAGGCAGCAGTCCCACCAATCCGGTAGATCCTTTCTCCTAACGTCTCACTAATCCGACTCCTTTTCTCCACCTCCCCTGCCGATGCACTGCTCAGGCCAGTTCCGTCTTGGTTCCAGATTGTTGCAGTCTCTCCGGCTAACTTCAGGTTTCCCAGTAGACAGCACTTCCTTTCAACAGTTCTCTCCTCTCCAAGACTGGGTGAAGTGACTTGCTTGTATGTTCTTCTACATTATACTGCAGCTGTCCTAACTCCTCTGTTTCCCGCATCAAACTTTCCTGTTTGCTCATTATTCTCATTGTCCACATGTAAGAAGTAGGTGGTACATTGTTATTGTACAAAGGAACTACAAAGATAGGGGTCAAAATATTTTAAAATCGTATATTTTTAAATCATATTTACTCATTTTTACATGTTGGTATGAAAACACCAGCTTATTTAGTGAATTGAACTTAATTGGCTCAGGAAATAGATCTTTTCTTTCTATCTTTCCCTTTGACTTTTCAGCACAGATTAAGATTTGCCTAACCTAACATGTAGGCTTCCCTGGTGGCCTACAGTGGCAAAGAATTTGCCTGCCAATGCAGGAAATGAGGGTTCAGTCCCTGGGTCAGGAAGATCCAGTGGAGAAAGAAGTGGCAATGCACTCTAGTATTCTTGCCTGGAGAATCCCGTGAATAGAGGAGCCTGGTGGGCTACAGTTCATGAGATCACAGAGTTGGATATGACTTAGCAACAACAGCTTAACATATATTGAGAGTCGTGTCTCAGGCATGGGGAGAGGGGTGTGTGCGTATCTATACTTTTTCTGTCTTTCTCACAGGTTTTCATCAGTTAGGTGGGGATAATAATTGGGTCTGTTAGCAAATAGAGCTATAAAGAGTAGATTTCCAGCTTGAAAGAGTGTGCTTTCCTTAGAACCTGGGTTTTCACTAGAAACCTGGGTTTCCCATTCTCTGGAAAGACTAAGTCAGGTATTGCCAACGGTTTTGAAGTCTCCTAATCAATATAGTTATCCATCCATCCACTCATGAGGCATTCAAAACACTCAGGAGAAAACCTCGAGTTTTACATTGGTAAACAAATAAGGTCAAATGTTATATTTTTAAACCCTTTACAAGTCACTCTCAGCAGCCAACCTCTTCCTTTCTGTCCATGTGATGATTTCCAGCAACTTGATTCTGCTTTCAAATTGAATGGGAGGAACTTTTATGAGATGAAGTAGCTTCCTGAAATTAAAAGTCAATTTGAAAGAAAAGACTTCATGAGAAATGGCGCTGGAGACAAAACAGGGTTTCTGAAAAAGTGGTATTTTTGTATAGGAAAGTAAAAATCAAGTCTTAACTCTCTCCTCTCATTAAACATGGGTGACATTTCCTGGATGTTTGGAGCCATTGGTCTAAGATCTGTGCAAGCAAGCTTTCCAATCTCTGCTTGCCTGGAAGAGGCTTCAAAGACAGGATATCTGGAAGAAGACTCGGTGGCTCCAGGAAACTGAGTCGTGGAAGTGGGTATCGGTGACAGCTCTTGTGAGCTGCTGAGACTTTGCAGAGGGAAGGAGAAAATGTCTTTCCTTCTTCCTTCATCAAACCGTGTGAAACGAATTGGAACAAGATGTTGTCTGTTCCGATGATGTGGGTGAGAAGCACCTGTCACAGAAGATGTGAATTGAGTGAGATCTGAGAAGACTGCTCAGGGGCAGAGAAAGAGGAGAAAGGAGCTGGAGGAGCATTAGCAAGGGAGGGAAGAGCCTGCGTGGAGGGGTGAGGCAGGGCGGTGAGACCCGCAGGCATGTGGACGGAGATGTGGAAGACCGAGCCAGGAGTCAGACAGGCGCCCTGATGCCTTTGCCCTCAGGAGAGCCTGACAAGCAGAACAGCATTCCCTTTGGGGATTAGATGCGAGAAGACCACAAGGAATTTGGAGCTGGGGCCGTGTCAAGTTCATTCTCTTCTTTTCAGCAGGCTTATTTGGTTGGGGTCAGAGCATACAGTGTGGACCCGAGAGATGCTGGGAGGTGCTGACCCCATGGTGCACTGAAGAGAGGTAAAGACATCTTTGTAGGAGTCAGTGCTATGGGTTGAGCTGGGTACCCCTACATTTCATATATTGAAGTCCTAACCCCTAGGACTTCAGCACGTGACCTTATTTGGAGTTATGTCTTTACGGAGATAATCAAGGTAGAGTAAAAGCATGAGGGTGGGTCCTGATCCAGAAGGATTGGTGTCTATGTGAGAAGGGGGCATTTGGATATGGGGACACGCACCCAGGGAGAATGCAGTGTGAACATAAAGATGGCCACGTGCGAACCAAAGATGGAAGCATGAAACACGTGCGAGTCCGCCAACACCTGGACGTCGGACTTTTAGACCCCAGAGCTGTTTCTGTTGTTCAGGCCACCCCATCGGTAGCGCTTTGTGCCAGCAGCCACAGCAAACCAATGCACTAGCCAGCGCTAGTAGCCTCTTCTTTCCTTCAGGGGAGCGTAGAGAAAAGAAGGATTCTTGAGACTGCGAAGCAATGTGGTTTTCTTCTATACAAGACCTGGAAACCCCAATGGCATCTACATCAATGGAACAACTGGCCCATATCTCAGCTGATTCAGTGATTTCTGCCATTTTAACAGTGCTTGTTGGCCCATAATAAGTATGCATTTGACGCAAGATCTGTTATAAACTGACTGAATAATCCAGCAGACACATGTCAATTCTGTGCCTGTTTGCAGAAAAACACCAGTGAGCTAGGCTGAGAGGCTCTGAGTGAGAGCTGTTGAGTCTTCCCGGAGGCTCCCGTCCATCCTATGGCTGGTCTCCCTGTGTCTCTAGCCATCATCACTGCTGATTATGAGCTTGGAGAAGGATATAAAGTGTGGCACCAAAAAGGTTGCCCAAGGTGCTCTCTCTCTGTGGGGCTGAACGACACCTCTTCATTGGATTCCCTTCCATTTGAAGAGAACAAACTATTAGGACAAGAACAAGCATTCCTGTTTCCTTCATTGTTAATATGATTCCCTGAAAGCGCTGCTTTTCTTTCTTTCCTTATCCTTTCCTCCTAAAAAGCATGTAAAAAGCATGAATGCAGATTAGGATACAATTATCCTACTAGTGAATCAGTTCACTGGATGTGCCAAATTAATGCTCACCCTAGGAATGACCTGGCAACAGCATAATAAACTATTTGTAGGAGAAATGTTAGAGACGGGAGGAGAGTGAGCAAGCACATGGGTTAGAGAAGACCCACAAATGTGGCCAGTGCACACTGAATTTGGATGAGTTGTGTCCAACTCTTTGCGACCTCATGGACTGTAGCCTACCAGTCTCCTCGGTCCCTGGGATTCTCCAGTCAAGAGTACTGGAGTGGGTTTCCATTTCCTATTCCAGGGCATCTTCCTGACCTAGGGATCAAACCCACGTCTCTTATGTCTCCTGCATTGGCAGGTGGGTTCTTTACCACTAGCGCCACCTGGGAATGTTAGCAATTGGTTATTGTTTTTATTCTTGTTTTCCTGATGAAGGGGTTGGTGACGAAGTTAATTCCTTTGTCATATCTGGGTATGCAGTGACACTCCAGGGTTTTTAAATAGGAAGGCATATAAAGTGCTCAGTTCTTTATCAGAGGCAAGCCCTTTTACATCATATCTCATCTAGAATTGCACATCCCAGTGGATGAAAAAATAAAAGAGAAAAGTCAGCCCCAGTACTCTGACTCGGGATATGATTTGCCAACTATTTTTTTTAACGTTGATTAAAAACACAATACAAAACAAAAACCTACCCTATGTCCTCCTGAGTGTGCAAAATAACTTGGCAAAAAGAAGAGGCGGGTTTCTGCTGTTCTTAAACTGGTTACTTCCTCTCATTTCCTCCTGGGATAAAAATAGCAGTTTAATCTATTGACACATAAAAGCCTTTCAAAGTACCAAGCCCATTTGGAGCTGTTACCCTTCATTGTTGATTTTCTGTAATACAGATGTTTTTGGCATAATGTATGTTCCACAGTGTCCCCCCTGTCAGCTCAGTAAAGAAGACAAACTGCGGCCTGATCTTGAAAACAGGGCCTCTTCAGAAGCCAGCTGACATAAGCTCAATTGGGCTTCACCCATATAAAGATTTTAATAAACAAACCTTGCTGGCCAGCATCTTACTTTGGCTTATTGAAACATATCACATGCTTTCTGCTCCTCTTCAGTTTGCAGCTTTTGCACAAACCAGGTCCTGAGTTAACAGAAGGCAATGAGTCTGAACGGGGGTGTGGAGGGGAGGAAAATGCCTCTTCTCTACAGGCCATGAGAGAGCCACGGTGTGAGAGCATTAAACAGTGCGCCTGCGGTGTGACCCCAAGTTCAAGTCTGATGGCTCAGAACTGCAACTTTTGCAGCCGAGTCAGCACTGAGAACCGTGTGGGGATGCGTGGATCTCTTCCTGCCCTGGGAGGTCTCCCCCTATGCATCTCTCCTTGGACCCCCCTCTCCTCCTTCCTATCCACGTGCCTGGAAGACTCTCCTGCCTTTTTGGCTTTTCCTGCATCCACCAAGCCTGTTCCTCTGGCTGGTGAGTCAGGTTCCTTGTATTCCAGTCCTGGCTCAGCACTTTGACCTCTGTGACTTCAAACCTCTCGCTTAACCTTTCTTAGCCTTGGGTATCTCGTCTGTAAATTGAGGATCATAGTGGACCTAACTCATAGGGTTCATATGAGGGTTGAATGTGGATGCAAAGCTCTTAGAACAGAGCGTGGCCAGCACATAGTATGTGCTCAGTAAGTGATGGGTGTGATTCAGTTCCGTTCCAACCCTGTCTCCACCCACATTGACGCAGTCTCTTCTCACACACAAATTAGAGAGGAAAGCCCATCATCCAGAGAGGCTGCAGGCATAACCTCATTTTATTTCATGCTGCTTTATGACGCTGCATAGGTATTTTGGTTTTTACATATTGAGATTTGTGGCAACTCCACATTGTCAGATGATGGTTAATATTTTTTAGCAATAAATTATTTAAAAGTTAAGGTAGGTACACTGGGTTTTTTTTTTTTTGTTTTGAAGATGTAAGGTGATTGTAAGCTAGTGGAGGTGATGGAATTCCAGTTGAATTGTTTCAAATCCTGAAAGATGATGCTGTGAAAGTGCTGCACTNCCCGCCCCCCTGCAACTCCTCAGGAAATTTAGGAGCAGGCTTTAGGATTCTCTGTTCACAAGTGGAGGGACGCACTTGCTTTGCTTCCCCGTCTCCTATATAGAGTGCTACATGTGGGGGGCTTCACATGGGAGCGCAGATATGGCCCCGCATAACTAAAATATGAAAATGCTTAAACAACTCAACAGTGAAGAGTGAGCGTGCTTCTTGGCATCCATCCAGGTTGTCGATTTGTGCACAAATACGTAGAAGCCTTTTCAGGGAGCCATCACTTCTGTCCACGGGTGAGCCATTTCTGGCTCTGAGATGCTCTCTGCTCAGACTTCAGAAACGTTACACCCTCAGTGCACTGTTTTACCAGATGTCTGCCCTTGTTTTTAATATGCAGACAGACATATCTGTGGCTGAGAGAAATTTCTCCAGGGAAGACATCTCCCTTGTTCCCCTTGACACGCCCCTTCTTCCATCAGTTTTCATTTTTCTGGTTAAGCAGATTCAGTGGCAGATGAGCACAAAGACAGTGCCACTGCTTGGAATACGGGAATTATCAGGCAAATGTGCAAGGGAACTCTTGAGCGATGGGGCTGTTCCGATTTTTTTCATGTTGCGTTAGAATGACCTGTTTGCTTTTCTGTCTGATTTATAAGGTTAAGAACATCTAGGGGGCAGGAGCCATTCATCTTGTACATATAGTGGCAAACTAGGATCCAGCCTCCAGTGCCTGAGCAACACTCAGGACTTCCTGAGTGAGTCATTCAATAACCCCGAAGTCGCAGTCATTGCTGTCTTTCGGTAGCTCAGTCGCGTCTGACTCTTTGCGACCCCGTGGACTGTAGCCCGCCAGGCTCCTCTGTCCTCCACTGTCTTCAGGAGCTTGCTCAGACTGATGTCCACTGAGTTGGTGTTATTATCCAATCATCTCATTCTCCGCCACTCCTCCTTTTGCCTTTAATCTTCTCCAGCATCAGGGTCTTTTCCAGTGAATCAGCTCTTGGCATCTGGTGGCCAAAGTATTGGGGCTTCAGCCTCAGCAACTCCGAAGCAGTGTTTCAAGTTTGATTTTGGGTAAACCACATCACTAGAAAAGGGTGTTGTGGGTTGAACGATGGCCTCCAGAAAAATATGTCCATATAGTAAACCTAAGAACCTGGGAATGTGGCCTGACTTGGGAAAAGGATCTTTGCAGAGGTAATTACATCAAAGGTCTCAGGATGAGATCGCCCTGGATCATCCAGGTGACAAGTGTCCAAAGATGGAGAAGACGAGAAGACAGAGAAGAGGAGGTGGCCATGAGAGGCGGGAGGCAAAAATTGGAATCATTCAGCCACGGCCATGGAGCGCTTGGGACCACCTGGAGCTGGAAGAGGCGCAGAAGGATCCTATCCTGGAGCCTTCGGTGGGGAACGCTGGTGGCATCTTGGTTCTGGATTTCCGGCTTCCAGAACTGTGAGGGAGGACATTTCTGTTGTTTTTAAGCATCCGATTTGCAGTCATTTTTTGTTATGTAAGTTCTAGGAAACTAACCCAGAGAGTAACCTGCCTTCAAGAAAAGCCATTAAAACCAGCACATAATGCTGGGCTTATATTGGAAAGAAGAGGCAGAGGGGAGGACGGCTAGACTCCTAGTGGCAAAGCCGTGGCAAAGGGACGGGACTGTCAAGAGAATCTGGGAGGGAGGATCTTAATTTCTAGAGGCCTCGAGGAACTGAAAGAAATCTCAGCCTCAGCTAAAGAGCTGGAATAGCAGGAGCTTATCACATAGGTGTGATTGTGTCATTAAGACCCAGAGCACGCACTGTAATACAAACTTAAATAGACCAGAAAAGTGCTTCTAGACTTTGCCCATAAGGAGGGAGAAGGCTCAGTGAGAAGCGGCGTATGGGTCTGGGAAGGGCTGCTGTTTCTCTAAGCCAGGCTTTTGAGAAACCATCTTTTGCTACTACCAGCGGTTGAAAGAAAAGGACGCTGGCAGACAGGGTTTAGTCATCCCAAGAAAGCGAGGGTAGCTGTGTGGCTTGGCCCATCTCTTCCCAGGAGTGTCCTGCGCTGCCCAGCCTGGGTCACTCTGCACACAGGTGGGGGGCCCTGCATGGCACTTTGAAGAGCCAAGCATCCTTCTTCAGAGACCAGAGCAACACACGGCCAGGAAATGTCAAAATGTGCCGGGACCAGGGCCAGATCGGAGAGAGCAGCCTGTGTCTCCTGTCACTGAAGACAAATGCGAGGCATTTGAATTTTATGCGGTTGGAGAGTGGGTGGGGGGGAAGCGTGCGGGAAAGAGTCTCAGCAGACCTGGGCTGTTGCTCCAGTCCACCTCCCAGTGGCGGCAGGTACTCTGCAGAAGGAGCTCAACTTCCTGGGGGCTGGCTCGATCCCCTCCAGCATCGATAACCCTAAGAGTCTGTGATTGCTGCCTGGATGTTGAATGAGCCAACTTCATCCATGGAAAAGTTTTTCTTACTGAGATATTCAAACCAATNGCTCCAGTCCACCTCCCAGTGGCGGCAGGTACTCTGCAGAAGGAGCTCAACTTCCTGGGGGCTGGCTCGATCCCCTCCAGCATCGATAACCCTAAGAGTCTGTGATTGCTGCCTGGATGTTGAATGAGCCAACTTCATCCATGGAAAAGTTTTTCTTACTGAGATATTCAAACCAATATGAAATGTTTTCTGATATAACCCCTTCCTACCCAAAATATAATGTAATGTAATAGAATAGAATAGAATAGAATAGAATGAAAATGGAACATCTGTTCCTTAGAAAAGGGCTACATGGTCATAGTTGCTATTCAGTCGCAAAGTCGCGTTAGACTCTGGGACCCCGTGGACGCTGCAGCACGCCAGGCTCCCCTGTCCTTCACTATCTCCCGGAGTTTACTCACACTCACATCCATTGAGTCAGTGATGCCATCCAACCATCTCATTCTGTCACCGTCTCCTCTTCCTGCCTTCAGTCTTTCCCAGCGTCAGGGTCTTTTCCAAAGGGTCAGCTCTTCACATCAGGTGGCCAAAGTCTTGGAGCTTCAGCTTCAGCATCGATCCCTCCAATGAATATTAAGGGTTGATTTCCTTTAGGATTGACTGGTGTGACCTCCTCATCAGTGAATGGATGTGGAAGAAATGAATGAGTGAAGGTTGTAAAAGGATCTTAAATATTTTTACTAATACCCCAAATCTCATTTCCATCCTTTATCTGTACAATAACAAAGTTGTGTTTTATTTATCTGTCCTCTTTAAGTCGGGAGTTCCTTGTAGATGAGGCTCATGTAACTTCTTTCTTTGTCCCCCAAATCTGCTAAGGCAGTCCATTGCCCAAGGAGGTGGTCAGTTAGCGTTGATGACTCACTCACCTAGTATCAATTTCTATCATCTGTGCTCCATACTCTCCAGAAAACCAAAGGGAAAGAGCTGCTAGAACCTACTTAGGGGTCCCTGTGCTCTGTCCTTCAGTGTTTTTCACTTTCTTCCTTTCGATCCAGGTACCGCCTGACCTAACTATTCACGTCTTGTTCCTTTATTTCATGGAAAGAGACGAGAGTGACAGATTGTTTCCAAACTCTCCTTATTTCTGGTGTAAAAGACCTTTATTTCACTTGCAGGAACAGGCAAAAATTATGACCCTGTGTATCTTCTGGGGGGAGGTTGCTAGTCTTTTCTTAAAAAGAAACAGATTACAAGACAGAGAGAGAAAGCTCAAAACAACAGTCGGAAGCCAGGCCAGGTAGCAGCAAAACCCTCCATCCACCTGCCAGAAGTGGCAACAATACCTAGTAGAAACTGACTTGAAGCCAGGCCTGCCTTGCTTAGACTGTAGCCAGTGTCATTTCTGTGTAAAATTCTCAACAATCACATTAACAAGCCATTTAACAGACGCTATAACCGCCCTGACATGCGAGCGTTCGTCAGATTCCTCCTTCTGTGACAGGCCCTGAATGAGCATTAAGATTTAATGTGATTGGTTTTGGCAGGCGGCATCTCCCCATCTTCCTGGCACACCCCTCTCTGCCCTCCATCACCACTGAGACCTATGGGAGGGACACCTGTTATCAAGGACGCCACCAGATTACGTGCAGGACCGACGCACACCCGCACTCGCCCTTGCTCGCACATGCTGTAGTTATGTGCCCGGAAAAACACAAAGAAAGCAAAACAGTGCTGCTGGCTAGGATGAGGCTTTCACTTCTTCAGATTCTGTAGGTTTGTGTAATGAATTGGAAATCAACACACTCTAAATATCAAGGAACCATTAGAAAATTTGCTCCTTGTTTGAACTGGTGAACACTCATTAGTGTCAAGGAAATCCAAAGGACAGGAGAGCCTGGCAACGAATTCATTCATTCATCTGTTTACCCATTCATTCATTCATCCGTTTACCCATTCATTAATTCATCCGTTTACCCATCATTCATTCATTCAACTGACAAGTCCCAGATATTGTGGTGTTTGGGAAATGGTCAAACACATTTTCTGCCTCCATCCTCCACCCTCCCCCTTTCACACCCAGTCCAAGGAATGAAGTAGATACACACAGAAATAATTTTAACCATATGAGAAATTCTGGTGTCAAGAGACAATCCAAATAATAATATTTGTGCCTGATAACAGGCACAGAAGAAGAAGCACATCACTGCCTATAGACGACCAGGAAGCCTTTTGAAGAGGGTGATGTCTGATTTGAGTCTCAAGGAGGAAAGAGACGTTTGTCAATCTGGGTATAAATTAACTTGAATCTGTCATTTGTCCCCTTTTCTCTGATTGTCACACCAGTTGTCAAGAGCAAGAGCTGTGTGTCCAGTTTCTTTATATACCAAGAGGCTGGTGCAGTGCCTGGTTCACAGTAACCACTTGCCATATTTTAGCTGAATAAAGGAACAAATCTATAAATGACTAGTACTGAGGTCCTTTATGTGGCATACATTGGCAAGGCAGGGTCAAGGTTTTATTTTGGTTTTAGGTGACGGCAGGCAGGGCGGTGTGCCATATGTATGAGTACACAGTGACTGAGGGCCCAAGATGCTGTCTGCATGGAACCAGGTGGAAGGTGACCCCAGACCTAACCACGAGTAGAGAGTCAGCTGTTGATTACCACCTGTGATAATAGAAGACCACCTCCAAGTCATCCCTCTGGCTTGGGAGGTGGACTGCCACGGGGAAAGTCTGCCTTTAGGGTATTCCCTACGAAAGTTCCTTGGTGACCCTGCCTCTCTCTCTCTAGGTCCTGAACAGTGTGTGGAGGACCAGGGGTCAGCCACAGCTCTATGGATCAGAATGATGGAAAAGGCAACAACGATACATGATTCTTTCTTTCTAAGTTTCCCTTTCTTCTGTACCGCCCATTGATCTGCAGAGCGTGATCTGATCTGTAGAGAAGGCTCGGGAGGGTCAGAAATGTGATGTTTGCTCATTCAGCCTCATTTCTTAGCCTATTTGCCAAGAATTCCCCCAAAGGAAAGGAGAGAATGCTACGAGGGTTGGCCCCTCAGCATGAAGTAGTCAGGTTTGTCTGGGATTTTAATGAAGTGGGTTGAAAGATGACGTGTTGAAACAAGAAGAGCCGAGGCTAGGACCCAGAAGGCTTTTCTTATTCAAGCTCAACCTTGACCAGTGAATGACCTTGAACGAGTTATTTAACTTTGGGGGGATACAGTTTCCTCACCTGTTTCCAAAATTTAGCATGCAAAACATTACTCATTTTCCCTGACCAGACACTCAATATGAATGCTCGACATATAAGTTTAGCAAATATAATTTTCTAGGTAAGAATAAAAATATATTTTTTCAAAAGCCTGGAGCCTGTGGCTGTTTTCCAGACTGCACATTATTTCAGCCATTCCCACATTTATCAGTATCCCTGGAGTGTGTGCTATTTCGAAAGGGATAGAGATATTAAATGGGGATATTCTGTAGCCAAAGTGGAAGCATTAATTACAGTCAGCTCTCTGATTGTTCCCAGCACCTGCCTTTCCCACAGAGGAGCCAGGAGCCTATATGACTGATTTCAGAGATGCAGGGAGGTGCTGCGCTCTCTCATGTATTAGTTGATACCTTTCACGATATAACTGAATTTAGAATTAAAATGCAAATATGCCCTTACAACATTGGAACGAAATCAGTGATGATGATTTTTAATTCATTCATTGTTGTGTCTGACTGTTTTGCAACCCATGGACTGTAGTCCGCCAGGTTCCTCTGTCAGTGGGGTTCTCCTGGCAAGAATACTGGAGTGGGTTGCCATTTCCTTTGACCCAGGGATTGAACCTGTGTCTCCTGCATTTGCAGGCAATTCTTTACCACTGCACCACCAGGGAAGCCCGTTTTAATTCATCACCGACTCAATGGGCGTGAGTTTGAGCAAACTCCGGGAAATAGTGAAGGACGGGGAAGCCTGGCATGCTGCAGTCCATGGGGTCGCAGAGCTGGACACAACTGAGCGACTCAACAACAAATATATAAATGACTGATACTGGACCCTATCCTCCTCAGAGTGTGTTTAAGGTAATAATAAGGAAAAGTCCAAAGGAAAAGAGGGAAAGTGATGGGAATTGCAAGGGTGGCAAAGGCAATGGGAAGAGGGTTAAGGCCATGGAAAAGGGAGAATGGAGTTTCCAAAGATAAATTCTCCATTACTTCTTTCTCACTCAGGCTGGACAGGCACCAGTGGCGTAGGATCCCCTTTCAGAGAATATCATACTCTCCGTGCTTTATGACCCAGGCTAGTTTTTAAGACCTGAACACTACTTCCACAAAAATCGGATAAAGCTGCCAGAGAAAACCTAAAGATCTGGAGAGATTTTACGAACCTAAAATAATTATTTCATATCATGCATTTTATTTTCTTGGATATGAAGCATATACCTCACCCTTGATCATGTAGATATCACAACAAACCATAAAGGAAAAAAAACTTTCTTGATTATGTTAGCATCGAGGCACTTTTTCTTTTTTAATTTTAAAGGACATTTTCAGGATGGCATCCACGGCAATTTAGACTGAGGAGATTACAAAGCCACCATGGCAAAGACAGACATGGGGCCTGCAATGTGCTCCATCAGCAGAACTGGGGATTTTTCTAGGAGGAGAATATAAACCGTCCACCCCATGTGTATTCAATGAGGTGTGCGTGTATCAGGCAGAGAGCCTGTTATGTTCACTCACCACTTCCTTTTTCCCTCCTGTATTCCTAAGCAGTGGGTTAATCTGAAGAATCCATTTGCTTCATTCAAACTGGAGCTGATTTTTAAGTTAGGTGAAGACTAGGAGTAACGCACATCAGAGGTACTCTGGGGGTGTGTATGTTTCCAGCTCGAGTGTGTGCCTAAGTTTTTGTATTTGCACAGACCTCAAGTAATCGAATTAGAGATACAGCGGGTTGAGAAAAGCTTTTAAATCAGCTTGTACGCCTGTACCCATCCTTACGACTTGCAAACGAAGCTTTTCTTCAAAAACGAAGTCAGGTCTTGCGCGAAGAATCCAGAAGACTGGGAGGGAGTTTTTCCAACACCGTGTGCTCAGCCCCCGAGAAGTGGGAAGATGTTTGGCTATGCCCACCTTGCTTCCAGCGAGGCCTCCTTCTCCTGGTGGTTTCAGAAGGCGACTGACGGCAATAATAAATATCATTTGCTGACACAGAGGCCTGGGGCTGCGTTGACCACAGGAGTCGTGGTCCCCGGGACGCCAGGACTGCTCACAAAGCGGGCATTTATGAAGTGGTTGGCTCTGCATTAATTAATTCCCCAGCCATTCAGCAACAGTAACAATCCCTTCAATTAGAGTCCAGGCCCAGGAAAGCCCTGGTGTTTATTGGAAGTGACATCTGCATAGCAAAGTGTCACTGTGTTAATACGGACTGCACAAAGGGACTGAAAGCCCCGGTCCTGCCTGGCGCCTTCCTTCTTGTGTCGCTTTTGAGGAAGAAGGAAGACTCTTATAGGAATGTTCAGTTTGTGCTTTTCCTCTTTGGTGCTTAGCTTGTCAGCTGATAATTTTCTTATCTGCTTCTCCTCCGGGGACAGGTAAGTCCTGATGCGGTGACTTCTCTCGTGTGTCCATGGAGTATTAAGGGGACCTCAAATGACCCAGGGCCCTGGCCGGCTTCGAGGGGCCCATAGGCCGGGGCTGACATGCACATGGATGTGGAACCCACAGGAGGCCCTGCAAAGCTTGGCATATTTTCTCCTCTTAAAGAAAGAATTTACGGGCCGACCAGAGAATTGGGGTTCCATGGGCCTTAGTATTATAAAAGCTTAAGAGGTGGGGGAAAATGTAGAAAATGGAGCTGATTGTTAATTCCAGACATCTAGTCTTTCAGAAAACAGGGAAAACATCTAGTCTTTCTTTAATCCTGTTTTATTGAAGTATTCATGCCTAGAGAATCCCATAGACAGAGGAGGCTGGTGGGCTATGGTCCATAGGGTTGCAAAGAGTCAGACACAACAGAAACGACGTAGCACGCATACATCAAAGTATAATTGACATACGGAACTGTGTAAGTTTAAGGTGTACAGCATAATGATTCAACTTAGATACAGCAGGAAATTTGTATCTTTTGACTGCCTTCATCCAATACCCCCTTTGGTGACTACAGAGAGGATTTCCTTTTCTATGCATCTGTTTATTTGAAAACATCTATTCTTTAAGGTAATTCTCTGTTACGTACACCGCGTGCAGGCAGTTTCTAAATAAATGTTTGAGGGCAGCTGACTGATGGGTTGATGAGACACTTATCCGCTTTCTCCCCGAGCTTGTTTAACTGCTGAGTTGCCCAGTTACTTGGGCTTTTTCAGCTCCAGTTCTCTCAGTACCTTGCCTCGGTATTTGCCTCTGCCGATAGCACCCAGGCTGCACCAGTTCACAGGTGACCATCCCTCGTGGAGCTTCCTTGGCTCATTGTAAGGTTTTGCTGCTTACACATCTCAGCACATATTCACCAGTTGATACGTTCTTTATCGCTTTCAAAGTCTTTTTTTTGTTTCTGCTTGCACTTTCAGAAAGTAGAATTTTTAAAAGTTTTACCCCTTCCTGATTATACACCAGGCTAGATACCAAAATGATGAAGGAGTTCCCCTCACCACTAGGAGAGAGGATTGAACCTAAACACGTGTACAGTAACTAGAAGGCAGGATTAAAGACAGGCTACTGCTGAAAGAGACACAAGTAAGGGTGATGGGGCTCCCAGGGAAAGGGTGATCACAGCTGCCTGACCCATCAGCAAAGCCGCTCTTAGACTTGAAGGAAGGTCAAGGTCTTGAGATGCAGAGGAAGGGGCTTCCTTGTCAAAGGCAACAGGGAATTATCTCAGGGGGGTGTGTTCTAGGAGGAGCGAGGCGTTCACTTTGGGCTAACACAGAGAACTAGACTGGAGAAGCAGGTGGGACCTGAAACAGGACGCGGTCAGCCAGTGTGAGAAAAGAAGTCTGTAGATATTTAGGCAGACATGGAACCAACCAGAACCAGAACCAAGGTTTTTGTTCTGGAGGAGGAGAAAACAAGGCTGAGGCTAGGGTGAAGGAAGTGAGGCACCTGAGGTTAAACTGAGCCCTTGGGACCGGAGGAGAGGGGCACCTCCGGGCTGTATTTCCAGCCTGGCCGGGAGATGGGGAAACGGGTGGGCAACAGATTTATTACTAGGCCTGCATATTTAATAGATTTCTCTGAAAGCTATATTTAGGACAGACTGGCAAAAGTAGAGATGAGGAGTGAGCTTGTGTACATGTTATAATTAAGAGTTAAATCAGACAGGAAGACGTGGAACACGAAAGGTGAGGAGCGGTGTAAGAGTTCTTTTTAAAAAGTTAAGGCATAGAGACCAACATGATGCTCAACACTCGCAGTTGCTAGCACTCAGGAAGTGCTCACCAAGGGCCAGGAATGATTCCGACACTTTACATGTATTAATTTAATGATGATGGGAGAAGCCCCCAGCCCGGAGGCCAGAGCTGAGTTCTAGTTTGCTGCTGCTGCTGCTAAGTCGCTTCAGTTGTGTCTGACTCTGTGTGACCCCACAGACGACAGCCCACCAGGCTCGGCCGTCCCTGGGATTCTCTGCACTAACTAGCTGTGGGAGTTTCTTTGGCTCAACTCAATGACTTGTAAAATGACTGAGTTCCTCTAGACCGTCTCAAAGTCCCCCATAGCTCCGAAATCCCCTGTGACTCCTGATACACATCACTGTCTGTTCCCCTAGAGAGAGCACCCAAGCCTTGGGGACTCCAGTCTAGGACTATTCAAAGTTCCTCAGGTCAGGGGTCTTGGGAGGTCAATCCCTCCATCCAGACTCTTGTTTTCTATTGACTCTAGGTTTTCAGGTCTCCCTTGCAGACGGATTCCAACAATCCCACATTCAGAACAACCTTTCTGTTCCAACCCCTTCCCCACCTTTATCCCAGGCCGGGCCTGGCCCACATTCCCCTCCCCCTCTCTGTCACCGCTGTGTTATTAACAAAACTCCCCAGACCCTTGCAAAGCCCCTCCAGCAGAACCATCCCGGGAGAGAAGCCATGGGTTTAATAAGCGTCCCCTTAAATGGCCCCAAATCCCTTCCAGTGATTAAGGGGGGAAACAGCTACCACATAAGACAGAGTCTCCCCAGTGCAGGAGGTGAGGGAGGGAAAGAATAAAGGGAGTTCCTGAGACCCGGCCCTTAGGGACCAAATTAAAGAAAACAGCAGCTTATCCAAAATCAGATGAATGTCAGTGGGATGTTTGTCAAACAAACTTGTCAGTATTTGTCACAGTTTGAGGAAGTATGACCAGGGGCCACACTTGAGCCTGGAACGGAGTTATTTATAGCTGCCCAGTTACAATTTTAACTAATGCAGGGCCAGAGTCCGAGGGTATAAACAGCTTTATTTATAATGATTGTGTGGCTATAAATAGTTAGGTTTCATGGGTGGGGCAAGGCAGCTTCCTGCAGTGCAGCCAGAGCCCTGTGCCTGGAGGAATGTAACAGCAGGGGGTAAATCCTGTTTTATTTTTCCCTCTTCCTGAAGGACCCTGTGTGTGAGTCCTTGGTCAGAACATTCAGCTTCATCCTCAGTGTCCCTCATGGTGTTGTGACCGGTCCCGTTCCCGGGAGCTGGGGGAAGTTAATTAATTAACATCTGCCCCGAGATCTCCCTGGAAAGGTTGAAAGGGAGCGTGTCTGCGGCCCCGCCCCCTTTGTGAGGATTCCGGACAATGAGCTAATTACAGTCTCTTTCTCAGGGCTGGAGGGTGGAGGGTGATATCCTGTTATTCTCCAGATCAGGCAAAACTCGAAAGGTTTGTTTATAGCTTCAGATTTAATTTGAGCGGCAGCAGTGGTCTTCTCTAAAAATAAGCAGTTGTCAGAAATTTTGAAATTCGCTAGTTTCTTGTGTCAGCAGAACCCTATCTTGGGAGTGGGGAGGTGGGTTGGGGGTAGAATAGAGGAAGGGGAATATGTCTACATAAATTTTACATGTAAAATACAGAGGTGCGTCAGCTCAAAACCTGATCATTATGCCGTTTGGCACATGGTTCAGACAACCTCCACTCAGACCCTCCCAAATGCCAGCCTGTTTGTCATATTGAAATGTCTGGTTCTATACGCATTCTCACCCCACCCCAACCCCGATACAGTCAGTTTTCATACCGTTAGGCTCAATCTTGTTTTGCTAATTTTTTTGTTGTAAAGAAAAGGTGTGGCTGTGAAAAAAATTTATTGGATCTTAATTTGCAAAATTAGTTCTGGCTCATTTTATTGCCGTAATTTAATACTCATAATGATTTTCTGACACGTATGTTTCAGCAGCAAGATCTCCTTCCTGTTCATTTTTCATGCCGATACAGCTGAAGTACATTAGTCAGGAGGCACAGGTCAGAGAGCAGTGCCCTGGGAGAAACTGACATCACATGGGCGTTTTGACCTCCGCTCAGACTTCCCTAGAAGTGAGCTGGTCGGCACACCCAGGGATTTGGGGCAGAAGGAGGCAGGCAAGCAGGCCTTCTCCTTTTCTAGAAAAGGGGATTGCATTTTTTTTATGTCAACTTTTTTTTTTTTATTGTATCAACGTTTTCGTTATCGCCATCATGCTTATTGCAGTTCTTTGCCCAAAGATGTGGTGAGATGTGTCCTCTTTAAAACTTCCCCACTGGATCTGCAGCAAGGAGAGCTTGCCTTGCCTTCCAGGGGTTGCAGGTCATGGACATGAGGGACCCACTGACCTGGGACCCTGAGGAATGCTTCTGCTCTGTCTTGACACAGTCGTTATTGAAGGAATCCTGGGGTGCGTGGTCCTCGGGTTGATTCGGGCAAGGTGGTTCCTTACGGCAGCAACCATGTCTTTTTTTTATCTCTGTACAGATAGCTCCTGACATAGTAGGCACGTGGTAAATATTTGTACAGAGAACAAACGATTTACTCTCTTTTGGAATTTGACTGCCCCTATGGGAACACTTTCTGTTGTGCGTTGGTGATACATAAATAAATACACGAATGAATTAAAGATGGCAGAAAATGAAAAATTAAAGAGAAGAGCGATTTCTGGAGTGAGTGCACCAGAGGGAATGTGGCGGATTTCTGATGGATACTACTGGCATTCCTAGTCAAAATGATAAACTCCTTATTGGCAAAGGGCAAAGTTCCAGGTGTAGGGAATAAAATGGAATAATGCATGTGTTGAGGTATGTTGGTCTCAATGGCCTGACAGACATCCCCAACATTTCCTCCCTGGTAATATCGGGAAGTCTTAGCCTTTACCCAACCAGGAGGGCTAAGCCTTCATCTGCCCTGGGTTCCAATTCTGTGCTGTAGGAGGTGGCATTACACGAAAAGGAACAGGGTAAGTACAGGAGACAATGTCACAGCAAGTGTTTCTCTCATTCTTGTATTTCTTCTCCAAGACCGTTTTGGTTATACTTACCTCCGTGATTGTTTCCTCCATTTTAAAAAGAGAGAGTCTCAATGTTTATTTTGAAATAAAAAAGACAAATATTTTTCCATATTGCTTACTGGGTGAAGGGGGGAATCTTCATATTGACATTATCAAGCTTGTAATTTCAGAGAAGGTTCTTAGAACTGAGAATGTGTTTGGCCAGTTAGTCTGATCTCAGCAGTATTATGACGGTGTATCCTAGACCTCGATGTTCCCATTCAAAGGAAAAATAGAGCCAGTAAATTTTGCAACATAATTTGTAAATCTAATAGATGGCTTATACTTAATATTTTTGTTTATTTCTGTTTCTAAGAATTTTCCCTAATGCTGAGTACCAGTTGAGGACAGCATGGTATAAATGAATTAGTTTATGCTCTCTGGCCATTAATTCTTAGAATTGTAAATGTTTAGAGCTTTAAGAGACCAATTGCTTCTGCTGTTCCATTTCTCTCCGTTTATTGATGAGGAAACAACCCGAAGGACCGAGTGGCTTGTTCAGATCATTTGACTTCTACGACACAGAGCTGGGGTTGAACTGATGTCTCTTGCCTCCCTAGAAGTTACTGATATCTGTTGCAGGTAGATAGACAGACATAACCATTGTGAAGGTGCTGTATAGTGTTAAAGATGAGGGTTCTGGAGCCAGACAAGCCTAGGATCTGACCCTATTTGTGAGGCAGAGGTATGTTAATTCTCTCCTTTGAGCCTCAACTTTCTCATCTATAAAATGGGAACAGTAATGGCACAACAGAGGTGTCGGGCGGATTATATGAGAAAATGCAGATCAATAATTTTGCCATGGAATGTCTCTAAACACATAAGGAAGCAAAAAAGGAAGCAAAAGCAAACAGACCNAAAAATAGAGCCAGTAAATTTTGCAACATAATTTGTAAATCTAATAGATGGCTTATACTTAATATTTTTGTTTATTTCTGTTTCTAAGAATTTTCCCTAATGCTGAGTACCAGTTGAGGACAGCATGGTATAAATGAATTAGTTTATGCTCTCTGGCCATTAATTCTTAGAATTGTAAATGTTTAGAGCTTTAAGAGACCAATTGCTTCTGCTGTTCCATTTCTCTCCGTTTATTGATGAGGAAACAACCCGAAGGACCGAGTGGCTTGTTCAGATCATTTGACTTCTACGACACAGAGCTGGGGTTGAACTGATGTCTCTTGCCTCCCTAGAAGTTACTGATATCTGTTGCAGGTAGATAGACAGACATAACCATTGTGAAGGTGCTGTATAGTGTTAAAGATGAGGGTTCTGGAGCCAGACAAGCCTAGGATCTGACCCTATTTGTGAGGCAGAGGTATGTTAATTCTCTCCTTTGAGCCTCAACTTTCTCATCTATAAAATGGGAACAGTAATGGCACAACAGAGGTGTCGGGCGGATTATATGAGAAAATGCAGATCAATAATTTTGCCATGGAATGTCTCTAAACACATAAGGAAGCAAAAAAGGAAGCAAAAGCAAACAGACCACAGCAGAACATCGACCCCTGACCTGCACCCTCCCCCCCACCCGCCTCAGACCAGGCTCCTCATTCTTTTTGGCATGACTGGATCTGTCCCAGAGATGTCACTGGCAAAGTTCCCTTTACCTGTAGCTCCTTCTGTATGTGTGTGTCTCCCCTGAGAAAGGAACGCACAAGCTCTGTTCACTGTTAGGCTCCGAGCTTGCAGAGACAGAAGGATAGACTGGTGGGTAGGGATGGGGACCAGGAGGGAAGGTGAGCGGTGCCCACGAGCAAGACGAGTCTGACATGTACAGCAGGCCCAGGAGGAAGATGAGTGAGAAGCTGGGACCGTTGACCCCACTTTGGAACTCAGCCTGGGCCTGTGGTCGGTGCAGCCGTGCTCCGAATTGCAGCTGCTTAGGTCAGAGCTAGTAACTCAAGGTGGGGTGACCTCCACTGGAGGGAACCCTGCCCTGAGATGGACGCAGGGCCGGGCGCTCGAGGAACTGAAACACTTGAGACAGAGTTAATTTAAAAAGACTGCATGTCCCATAAGTCAGCAAGGGCGGGCTCAGAGCACTTGAGTCTGGAGGCACTGTTTAATCATACAATCTATGTGCTTTCACTCAGATGGTAGAAATACTGTTTATTATCCCACTGAATCCCTCAGTAACCTTGAGAAGTTTTCATGGCACTTTGCAGATCAGGAAAATGGATGCCTTGAGAGATTTCCATCCCACGCTCAAAGTCACAGACATCAAAATGAAGCCTAAGTTGAAGACAAATCTCACTGACTTCAAAATCTGTCCTGGCCATGTCCACTGACCCAGCTACACTCTGCTGCTGCTGCTGAGTCGCTTCAGTCGTGTCCGACTCTGGGCGACCCCATGGATTGCATTTCCTACTACATTTCCGTCCCCACATTAGTTTGCTGATCGAGATGTGGCTGCCACTTCCTGTCACTGAGAGAAGCAGCAGTCTGGGGGCAAGCGAACGGATTCTGGAGCCAAGCCGAATGCATCCCTGTCCTGGCTGTTCCATGGACTGGCTGTGAGACCTTGGGCAAGGGGACTACCTTCCATGTCTGAGTTTCCACATCTGTAAAGTGGAGTGTATTAGTTCTCCAGTAAAACAGAGCCAGTAGGATGTGTGTGTGTGTGTGTATGTGTGTATGAGAGAGAGAGGGAGGGAGGGAGGGAGGAATTAATTAAGGAATTGGCTCAAGTGTTTGTGGAGGCTGCCACGTCTAAAATCTGCAGAGCAGTCTAGCCCACTGGAGACCCAGGGAAGACCTGACATTGCAGTTTGAGTCCTAAGGCCGTCTGGAGGCAGAAGTCTCTCTTTCTGGGGGGACCTCGTGGCTTTTTCCTCTTAAGACCTTCAACTGATTGAACGAGGCCCACCCACATGATGGAGAGTAATCTGCTTTACTCAAAGTTTTACTGACTTCAGTGTTAACCTTATCTAAAAAGTACCTTCCCAGGAATATCTAGTCTGGCGTCTGACCAGATACTTGGTGACCCTGCTCTAACTGAGTTAACTCCTGGAATTAACCATCACGTGAGGCTAGTGAGACCTGACTTATAAAGTGGATTCTGAGGAGTGGATGAGCTGATGCAGATACGGAACTTAGAACTTGCTTGACACAGATATGCGCTGGCAAAGTGCCACCTAGCCCTCCTCCCCAGAAGTGGACGTGCTCTCTCTCATTTTGGCTGGGACATGGCATTTCTGTTGCTGGGCCAAGGCTCCTGAAGCCGCAGCTTTTTCTTCTATTTACTTCTCCTGGGGCGGCAGTAAAGTCCGTGGGCCTTCTCTGTGGCTGTGGAGTCTGGGAGGAAGTTGATCCTTCCTGGCCCCCAGGATCAAGGAGGATACGAGGTGTAGACAGCCTCGGCAGAGGCCCAAGAGGAGAAACCACCGTGGGAGGGGCGGCTGAGGACAGCTCACTGAAACTGCAAGGCACAGATTCCACCGAGAGATCTTTGTTGTTGTTTATCCTCGTGGCAAGAAGCAAACACACTGCTCTTTAATTTCCTTGGCAGGGTCCGCGGTGCCGGGTGGCTGCCAGCCCGTCTGCTGGGCCCGAGCTGTGCCCCCACCTCCGCCAGCCTCAGGTGGGCGCCCCCACCACTCCACACACACACACTCACAAGCTCATGCCTTTCCTGGAAAAAGGAAACAGCCGCAGCCCCCACCACTCGGCTCAGATCAACTCAAACCCCTGCTCTATCTCGGCTGCCCAGCCGCACCTTCCGTGGCCCTGCCCCACCTGACAAAGGGAGATACCTTTTATAGTGCAGCAGCACACGCTCCCATTTGGAAGCAGGAGAATTCTTCCTTTCACTTTGGCTTCTGCAGGGAGGTGGGATTAAAACTGCAATCAATGCAGAAGATCCTGGAGGACAGTGCGCATTCCAGGAGGAAGAAGTGGAGAGAGAGGGGGGATGTGGTGGGAGAGGGGAGTGGGCCCCCAGGACCAGGGAAGGAATAAACTCAGCTTTCATCTTGGAGTCTGATTTGTTTCTGAACTCTGATGGGAAAGGTCATGAATTTTAAAACGTGTCTCTCCAGCCGACAGCTCCAGTCATAAAACCAACACCCTGGAAGCTCTCCACGGCTGTGGGGGGAGCCCAGGCTGGGGGGAGCAGCCAGGGGCTGGAAGAGGCAGTGCTGTCAGGAAGCGGTGATCAGGAGGGGACTGAACGGGCTGCCCGGGGCCCTGGCCCCTCCCTGCCAGCTCCAGGAGATCCACAGGAGTCTGAGTATCAGTGAGTCACTTTCTGCACAGGCCTCTGGGCCCTGCTGGCTGTCCCATTACAGGCCACCTGCTGGGATCCTTGTTAGGGAGGTTGGTGCCTTTCTCCTTAGAACTTTCAGAGCAGTACCAGAGCGGAGGTCCAGTAGCTCTAAATGTCTCTGAGGAAGGTTAGAGCCTGCAGGGTGCAAGTTGGGTTCTAGCTGGGGTCACCGTCTGGCAGTGGGAGGGATGTGGAGGGGTGTGTGTGTGTGTGTGTGTGTGTGTAATTAGTCATGTCTGACTCTGTGCAACCCCATGGACTGTAGCCCACTAGGCTCCTCTGTCAGTGGGGTCCTCCAGGCAAGAATCCTGGAGCGAGTTGCCATTTCCTTCTCCAGGGGATCTTCCCAGCCCAGGGATTGAACCTTCATCTCCTGCATGGGCAGGCAGATTCTTTACGGCTGAGCCATCAGGGAAGCCCCACGTGGAGGTGGCTGCTGCCTTTTCGGGGTTGGGAGAGGTGATACTGACCATCATCCTGGAGCTCTGGGAGAGTGGTCGGTGCGTCTTACTTTATGAGAAGCACGTGATCTTGAGAATGGCGTCTGGGTGTTCTAAAGAATTTGTTGTTACAGCTTAAATAGAAGATAGCCTCATTTTCAGGGAAAGAACCCTGAAGAATTGCAATCAGTGTTTATCTGTTGGTAAACTGAGAGTTGGGAATATTGAGTTTTCTGAGAGCAGGGATAGTGGTAATGGAAACAAGACGGCAGAGATTTCTGGAGCTGTAAAGTTGCCAAAAGCAGGTCCCTGACAGTCTCCAAGAACACAGCTCCTTAGCCAGACACTTGAACCAGGGAGCCAGGGGCTCGTGGCCCAGAAAGAGGTGAGGCGTGAACAGTCAGTCGTGCGGAGATGCTGGATGCCCCTCCCAGGGTTGAAGGCGATGGAGGGGCATCACTTGTGTGGCAGCGCTGGGACCCCCAGGCCTCTCAGCCACGGGGGAACTCCTTTAGAGGGTGTGCTGGACTAAGCAGCCGCCTCCTCGTTTAAGAAAAAAACATTTTTGTATCATGATAAAATAGATGTGACATAAAGTCTCCCGTTTTCACCATTTGAAATGGACAGTCCAGGGCCTTCAGTCCACGCGCAGCGTGGTGCAGCGGTCAGCGCCGTTTGTCTCCAAACCGTATCTTCCCACCTGAAACTCCGTCCCATGAGCAATCGCTCCCCACCTCCCGCTCCTCCTGGCCCCTGGCAGCCACTGTGCTACCTTCTGCCTTTATGAATTTTGACCCCTCTAGGTGCTTCATATAAATACAGCATTTGTTCTCTTGTGTCTGGCTTATTTCACTTCACATAATGTCTACAAGGTTCATCCATGTTAACCATGTATTAGAATTGTCTTTCCTTTTTATTGTGGTGAAACGTACCATAATATTGATCATGTTAACCATTTGCAAGTGTACAATTCAGTGGTACTGACTACATCCCAGTACTGTGTAACCATCACCATTACCTGTACTCCAAACCTGTCATCAGCCTCAGCCTAAACTCTGTGCCTATTAAACACTAAGTCCCCCCACCCCCGGTGACCACTACTCCATTTTCCGTCTATGAATTTGCCCATTATGGTACCTCATAGGAGTGGAATCACGCACTCTCTCTCCTGTTCTTGGCACAGATTATTTTAGAACATAGATTTGCAAAGTCTCCTTTAAAGAGACAGAAGACTGTCAAAAGGCAAGACTAAAGCCTGCGCATGGCTATGTCAGCATCAGTCCCTCAGAAAGGGGAAATCAAAGTTGCTCAGTTGTGTTTCGTGTCTCTCTGACCCCAAGAACTATACAGTCCGTGGAATTCTCCAGGCCAGGGTACTGGAGTGGGTAGCCTTTCCCTTCTCCAGGGGATCTTCGCAACCCACGGATTGAACCCAGGTCTCCCGCATTGCAGGCAGATTCTTTACCAGCTGAGCCACAAGGGAAGCCCAAGAATAGTGGAGCGGTAGCCTATCTCTTCTCCACTGGATCTTCCCGACCCAGGAATCGAAACGGGGTCTCCTGCACTGCAGACGAATGCAGTCCCTCAGGAGCAGGCGGCAACTTTCAGTGGCAAAACGGGAAAGGGAGCCTCGTGAGGCAGCGGGGGGCAGGCCCCCCCCGAGCCCAGGAGGGTGGTGCTGTGTTGGGGGTGGCTTTTCAGGTACCCCCAGTGTGGAAAGGGCTGCAGAAATGGAGAGAGGCTTGCACTTATCATATCATAGTGCTTCCCCTGTTTGAATTTCATTGACTGGGAGCAGCCTTCTGAAAATCTGACTCTTCACTGAACCTGCCTGCGGGTGGGAAGACAGGGAACACAGTGGCCGGCCTGTTTCTTGGGATCGGCACTTACACCTATCTTGGCCATAGGGAGGAGTGGCCAGAACTTGAATGCAGGAGTGATTCTTGAGTTTGAAGATCAACTCTTCTATTTACAGTAGGTGAGGCCTGGAGCAGCTTCATGTCTTCTGGGGAGTTCAGTATCCACTTGGGAAAGATGGGGATGAGAAGAGCCCCATGTCACAGGGTGAGCATGAGGAGGAGGGAGACTGATGCACAATGCGGAAGAGTGCTCTGCCTCCCCCAGAGCACTCCAGAAGATGCCCCCCCCCACAGCCAGTGTCCCGTAATAACAGTGATGCCAATAATTCACGTCGATGCTACATTTCAGCTTCTTGTAGGTTTTGTTAATATGCCTCACTCTCCTTAAGTCCAGAAAACTTTAAGACACTTGAACTTGAGTTTGGGAGCACGCCTGCCCAAGGGCTGGACATTTCTGTGAAATTACTGGGATGAATAACAACCATGTGAATCTTGAGAAATCAGCAGTTTCCCTTTCTTGTCAATATTTCAGTCTCAAGATTCACCATCCTTTCTAACCACTGGTAAAAATACAGAATTTGAAAGTGTGAGCTCACATGCGGCAAATATAGATCTTAGGCTAATACCTTATTGTATCACAGGGACTGCACATTGGTAGATGGGAGACCTGATAAAAAGGTGACAGTCTAGAATCAGCCACAGATATGCAGATTCCCCGGTGGCAGGCTCCACAGTAGAGGGAAGGAGAGGGTCTGGTAACCCCCGCAGCTCAAGCACAGGGCTTCCCAGGTGGTGCTTGTGGTAAGGAACTCGCCTGCTAATGCAGGAGACATAGAGCTGCAGGTGCAATCCCTGGGTCAGGAAAATCCCCTGGAGGAGGGCACAGCAACCCACTCCCATATTCTTGCCTGGAGAATCCCATGGACAGAAAAGCCTGGTGGGCTACAGTCCATGGGGTCCCCAAGGGTCAGACATGACTGAGCGACTGAGCACGCAAGTGTCTGTCTGGAGCATCTTCCCTGGGTGTCTCCCACAGTTCTGCTCAAGGTGGTGCCAGCTGCTCTTAAGGCTGCTAGTGGGACCCATCAGCGGTCCTCATGGTTTCAGGAGTCTGCTTCCTCAGGGAGATGCCCAGCAAGGACTCAAATGCACTCTTGTGAGGGTAGCCTCTTAGCAGACTCAAGGCAGTTACCCCCTTGACTTTTGGAGCTTTTGGAGTGGAAGCCCACCCCACTGGTTCTATTTTCCCCAGCCTTGGGGTGAATTCTCTCTCAAAAGCCTCCTGGCGCCTGTTGTCGCCTCATTGGGTTATCCAGAGATTGTTATTAACAGCAGATCTGGAGCTGAAGCGCTGCGGTCTCCGTCTCCTGTGGCAGGTGTGCCGCCGGCTCCTGCGAGCGTTTGCTCAGCCTCAGGCTGCGTTTAGCAATGGGTGTGTCGGGGTGATGGCTGAGCGGTCCATCTGCCTGCAGATCTCGGTTGGGTGGATTAGTGAATGATTATGGAGTACTTTGAAGGTCGGAGGGCTAATTATTTAGCCAGTTGCCTCCCTTCCCCCAGGTCCCCTCGATGGCCTTTTGTCTCTCTGCCTCCTGGGGCATTCTTTGAAGTGAATAGGAGAGGATGAACAAGGGGTCAGTAAATAGAACAGGCCATTCCAGATGGCCGGACCAGAGAGCCCCGTCTGGATGCTGTTCCATGGCAGGAGCTGAGATTCCCTGCGAGATCTGAGCACCAAGTAGAGTAGCTTTCTATCAGTGCTGGCCAAGCTTCCAGAAAGACTGTGGGTTCCTGGACTCTCAAAGTGAAAGTGAAAGTCGCTCAGTCGTATCCGACTCTGCTACCCCATGGCCTACACAGTCCATGGAATTCTGCAGGCCACAATACTGGAGTGGATAGCCTTTCCCTTCTCCAGGGGATCTTCCCAACCCAGGGATCGAACCCAGATCTCCCTCATTGCAGGAGGATTCTTTACCAACTGAGCCACAAGGGAAATCGAAGAATACTGGAGTGGATAGCCATTCCCTTCTCTAGGAGATCTTCTCGACCCAGGAACCAAATCGGGGTCTCCTGCATTGCAGGCAGATTCTTTACCAAATAAGCTATCAGGACTCTCAGCGGGGATGAATCTGCTAACCTGATGCCTTGGTACATCCAGGGTTTGCTCTCAGTTTTGACATGAAATCCTTTATCTATGAATCCATTCCTTTTTTTCCCTCCTGTTGCTTTTTCCCGGAGCAAGACCCCACAGGAAGAACGGACATGGGGCATTCCGTTCCTGGATTAGGACTGGGGGCAGACAAGTGGTTCTGCTCTGTGTTGTGGGGGGGAGTGTTTGCACTCCCTTACAGAGTGAGGACCTCCTTGTTTCTCTGCCCACCCTCTCTCCCAATGACCCAGATTTTAAAATATTTTTCTATTTTTAAAAAATCTTGAATTGTGCACACTTTTAAAGTTGAGGAAACTCAAGGAAAAAATAAATATTATCGGTAGTAGGATTACACTTGTATATCCCCTACTTGAGTCCAGGAGTGGGTCTCTGGTACATGTCTGCATACTAAAGGGACAGAAGTTTGGGGCAGACAAATCCTGAGTTACCTTCACTCCTCTATATTCCACTCTGTTTGCTGACAGCTACTCTGGTTGCAGAGAAATTAAGAGAGACTGAGAAGAGACGACACCCAGTTCTGAAGGTGTGTCCAGTCTAGAAGGGAGAAAAGTATGAAAACATATAAATGTGGTAAAAGAGACTGAGTGATTGTTTTGTATTTTGCTCTATTTCGACGTTCCCTAAGATCAACAGGTAGATGGGCCCTTTGCCTGTCCTTGCCTCGAGATATTCTGAGGGCAGAAAACAGAAGCTGCTTGAAGTCAAAGGCTTTTGTAAAACTCCCAGGCTCTTTGAAGAAGGGATGCGAGGGATCCCAAGGGGAGAGGGGAGAGAGAGGAGGCCTTTGAGGGCATCAGGAGAAAAGAGAAATGACTCTGTGGGCAAGAGGCTGGCTCTGAGGGTGTTGAAGGAGAGGGTGCAAGGAAGAGAGGTGGGGAAATGGGGAAAGATCACACAAGCGCGGATGTAGCAGACCTAGAGGGGTAGGCGAGGCACAAGGCATCCCAGGCTCACCCCAAACTCCCCAGATGAGACCCTGAGGCAGGGGAACCTCTGGCCCTGGATGCTCAGGTGGGCTGGGGCAATGGGGACCAGGAAGGACTGAGCAGTGAGGGGAGGGGACTCCCCAGTGCTTTAGTGATGGACCTCAGTGTCCACCAACAGATCTAATGGATAAACAAGGTGTGATACTTGTATATTATGTGCATATCACACATCTATATGAAATTCAGCCGTAAAAGGGGGGATCTTGACATTTGCAACATGAATGAACCTGGAGGATGTTGTGATAAGTGAAATAAACCAGACACAGGGGAAAAAACTGTACGATCTTGTATATGAAAGCTAAGAAAGTTAAATTCATAGAGGTAGAAAGTAGAATGGTGGTTACCGGGAGCGAGGAGGTGAGGGAAATCAGGGAGATGGTGGTCAAAGGATACAAAGTGGGAGTTCTTGTAGGATGAACTAGCAAGCTTGTCAGCATGGTGTTTGAGGTCCGTTCTGCTTCCTAAACACACACACAGTATTTTAGCCTCATGCTGTGCTATCAGACTATTCGTAATTCAGCAAATAAAAATGACTAAATTACTTGTCACAGGAAGAAATTGTTTGATATTTGTAATTATTCCTCCCGATATGCCAAGAGCCTAATAATACCTAGAGCTCCTTTCTGTTTGTGGGGTGACTGTCCTGCAGAATACAGTTGAGGCAAGGCAGTGAGAAGATGCAGAAAAGCCACACAGTGGGTATCTCTGGTTGTGAAAGGGAGTATGTGACAGGCCTGGGGAAATGTGCAAGGCAGGGGACTTGGGCCTTGGAGGCTGTGTGATCTGTGGAAAGAACAATCTGGGTTAGTTTCCAAGGGGAGATTTGGGAGAGAAATGCTGCGTGATATGAATTGTCCCTGCTCTCTCTCCCTATAAAATCCTCCCTAAAGCCACTGCCTCTTCCAGGCTTGTGACATTCAATTCCTACCCCCTCCCTTCTCCTCGCCACCCCTCCCCTACCTCCCCTCCTCTTCATTCAGTGGGTGACAGTGGAGGACCGGCCTACAGATGGCCCAAGGTGAAATCAGAGGCTGGGTTATCCAAGCCCTGTTACTCAGAGGCTGAGCAATTCAAGGCCACGCTTTCATTCCACTGTTCACTGTTTCCAACTCCTGCAATGCCCTTTGCCTCTTTTTTCTGCCAGGCAAGCATCAACCCACTCATCTTTCAAGTCTCCTCACTTCTGCCAAGATCTCTGTGACCCCTCCTCTCTTCCTTGGCAGGATCACCAGTAGTTACCACCTGTGAATTGCCACAGCTCTTCTCAAGGCCTCTTGCCCTGCTTACCTCATCTTCCTTGACGGGGGAACCTGGGTTCTAATTTTATCTCTGTTACCTCCTCCCCACCACCCCCTGCCCCCTACTCCATCACCGAACCTAGCCTGTAGCAGGCACTCAAGGGCTAGCATGGAATAGGCCAAGGATAAAGGCCTTGGCTGAGGGGTGACAGGATTAGACAGGGAGGGGGCACCAGGAAGATGAGATTATGAAGAGGAGCAGGAGGGAGCAGAGAGGAGTTAAATGTTAGCTTTCCGTGAAGCACCCCTCAGAGAAGACTAATTTCCGTAATTAAAATCCAGATAACTAGGAGAATGGATCGTGAGCCAAGTGGTAGATAGAACTGTAGCGACTGAAGGAAGCACAGAGCTTAAGAATGGAGATGAGAGAGCCCCGTTTATGCTGGAATCATAAAAAAAGATGACGTTGGAGTGGGGGTGGGATGCCGCCGGACCAGGACAGAATGACAGCGGGCTGGGAGGGAGAGAGGTGGGAACTGAGTTAAAGAGAGGGAGTGGGCGCTGGGAGTGGGAAACAAATACAATCCAAGGCCCCAGCTCCACACAGACAAGCAGAGCGGTGCTTTGTAGCGAAGCAAGCCAAAGGGGTGTGCAGGCCAGCCGGCACTCAGGGCGCATCGCTGCAGAGCATCGTTGCTGAGAGTGGAAGACCGAAGTAGGAAACTGGGAGGGTTGGCCCAGAAAAGACAAAAAGAAACGCAGCGCACAAGCTTACCGGCTCCGGCGGGGAGGGAGGAAACGGCAGATAATAACACACTCTAGAGATAAATTAATAACACTAAGCTACCTCGCCAGGGTGTTACGAGTGTTAATTAATTAATTATTGTTTGCCAAGCACTTTGAAGGTGGAAAGGCTCTGTAATTATTATGAATAAAATGTCAGAGATAATAATCGGGCAGAAGGCAGTGACCTCCCCGGCACCTCATTTGCATGGCACGAAGAATTCAGGGATGCTCTGCCAAGGCGAGACCTGCCGAGACGACAGATGCCCGTCCCGACGCCCACCCTCCTCCTCCCGCGTCTTTCTGGCGCCCCCCGGGGTCCGCGGCCTCTGTTCCCCTGGCAGCGGATGCCCAAGAAGCCGGGTGAGGTGAGGTGTTTACTAGTTTCGACAAGCGGGAGCACGCTGATGGCTGGGGTGCGGCCCGAGGAACGCCCCTCCCACCCGGAAGCTTTCCACTGAGCCGGCTGTTCTGTTTCCGAGGAGATCACTATTAATAATACGGTGTAGGTTTGGGTCTGTCTCTTCCAGAGTGGGATGGAAGGGGCCTGTTTGGGGCGGGGGGCGAGGCGGGGGAGTGTATGGGAGAACAAGTCCTCCTGGGAAGATGGGGTGCCAACTTCGCTTTGGGGTGAAATGGCTACCAACAAGCCAGGTCCCTGGCCCATGTAGCTGTCATCTTAAGTGATGGAGACTGCAATAAACCACAACCTGCCCCCCATTTATATATGGAAAGGGTCCCGTGGCCCTAAAGGCAAAGAGGAAAATTATAATCCAGCCGGGCAGAGCGTAGCATCACCAACTCAGTGGACATGCTGCTGCTGCTGCTGCTAGAGTTTGAGCCAACTCTGGGAGATGGTGAAGGACAGGGAAGCCTGGTGTCCTGCAGTGCGTGGGTTCCCAAAGCGTCGCTGCTGCTGCTGCTGCTGCTGCTAAGTCATGTCAGTCGTGTCTGACTCTGTGCGACCCCATAGATGGCAGCCCATCAGGCTCCCCTGTCCCTGGGATTCTCCAGGCAAGAACACTGGAGTGGGTTGCCATTTCCCTCTCCAGTGCATGAAAGTGAAAAGTGAAAGCGCAGTCGCTCAGTCGTGTCCGACCCTCAACGACCCCATGGACTCAGCCCACCAGGCTCCTCTGTCCTTGGGATTTTCCAGGCAAGAGTACTGGAGTGGAGTGCCATTGCCTTCTCCGAAAGAGTCACTACTTAGGGACTAAAACAGTAGCCACACCAGGCAGAGAGTGAGCGGGTCCAGCAGAGACCCGTGCTGGGCCAGGCAGCATGACATGACGGCTGTCAGCTCTTCGATGTTTTGGTCCTGGAGGAGAGATGTCTGAGGACTGTTGTCTTCAGCAGATGCTCCCGCCTCCTTGGTTGACGAGGCAAAAGAACTGCAGAATAGTTACCAGCCCTGGCCCAAGTGTTCGGGAAACAGTCCTGCCAATGAATTCCTCTTCCTACTGACCAGCGACCAGCGGAGAAGAGAGAGGAACGCCTCCCTAAGGCTGGGTGAGTTTGCAGCGGGGGAGGGACACCAAAGTGGCTACCGGATCTGGACAGAATTTTGCACAGTTTATGCCAGAAAAATAGAAGAATAAACAATGAAAACCTCCTCTATCTTCTAGAGACAAGAGGACTCCCCTTGTTTGTCTCCTGGTGGGAGACCCTGACTAAGCGTCAACAGTGCAGGGGTCTTAGTACCCATGACCTTGCTTATAAAGTCAGAAGAGCAGACATTTGTATTAGGTCGAGGGCTTTCCAGGTGGCGCTAGTGGTAAAGAACTCGCCTGCGATTGCAGGAGATGCGGGAGACACAGGTTTGATCCCCAGGTCTAGAAGATCCCTGGAGGAGGAAATTGTAACCACTCCAGTATTCTTGCCTGGAAAATCCCATGGACAGAGGAGCCTGGTGGGTCCATGGGGTCCACGGGGTCACAGAAGAGTCGGACATGACTGAGCGACTGTGCACGCACACCAGGGCTGGAAGGTGCAATCGTTCCTAGGGTGTCACAAGGCACCACCATCTGAGGGGCTTAAACAACTCTTTCGTTCTCCCCATCTGTCTGGAGGCTGGAAGTCCAAAATCACAGGGTCAGCAGGGTTGGTTCCTTCTGTGGCCGTGGGGAACAGTCTGTCCAGCCCTTTCTCCCAGTTTCTGGAGGTTGCAGGCCTCTGTAGGTGGCTTATTCCCTGTGTCTTCTCTTCATCTTCCCTCTCTGCCTGTCTACCTCTGTGTCCCAGTTTCCCTTGTACTAAGAACAGCGGCCGCATTGGATTAGAGCCCACCCTACTGACCTCAACCTGATCATCGGCACAGACCCGACTTCCAAATTAAGCCATATCCACAAGTCCTGGGGGTTCAACCGCTTGGGCGGGGAGTTGGGGGTGGGAAACCCTTCAACTGACAACGGGAGGTTTTCCTTTTTCCAGGAAGTGTTTTGGTCTGTGCCCTTAGTGGCCTGATTCCCACCTGGGTGTGGGGAAATTGAGGCAGGGACCCTCTCTTGGTGTCCTTAGGGCCAGCGTAGAAGTCCTGTGTTGCTTAAACAGAGATTGCTGGGAGGCGCAACCTGCCCTGTAACCTTTTCTTTCTATCCTGACCTTCTCCTGGTGCTGCTAATACAATACAGCTGGCCGTCAGGGTCCCTGTGGCACCCTAGCCCACGTGCAGGGATGAGAGGCAGGGCACTCATGGACTGGAGGATAGGCCTGGTTTGGAGTCAGCCTGAGAGCTGGGGCCTCGGTTCTCGTTTCCTCACCTCTCAGGTGGGAGGTGGCAGTGTCTACCTCCCAGGGCTGAATGAGATCACTGGCAGAACACGCCTGGTGTCTGGGGGTGGGTGTTATCAATCGTTAGGAGCCCAACGGGAAGTCTAACCAAAAACTTGTCCTGGAGTACCGAGTGCAGATTTGTGCTGAAAAGTTTGCTAAGTTCCTCCGACTCCTGTTTTCCTGGCCGCCCCCACGGTGGCCAGGAACCCCGCAAGTCAATGGCTTTGAGGCTTTGAACTGGGACTTCAAAGAGAAGCCAGCTCTGTTCTTCAAACAGGTTTATAAAGAGATTTTGATACAAGACAACAATACTTGTCAGCAGTGCCCAGTTACCGTCCTTCCCTTTGTAGTTTTATTAGGAAATAATTTCCCAGCCGGCGGGGCTCCTGCTGGCATGCCTTGTTTCTCTGTTTGCGATCGGATCTGCCCACCGGAGGGGCTGCCCCTCGCGCTGCAGCGGTCTTGCCAGCTGGACGCCCAGAGAAAGACATCACGGAAGGGTCTCCGGAGCCGATTTACCATCTGCCCCTCCCCTCCCCTCCCCCTCTCTGTAGCAAAAATGCAATTTGTTTGACCTCTGGGGAGGTTTAAAACCTCCGCTCCTTAACTTCCCCCCTGCCCCCATTATTATTTTTATTTTTTTTTTTAAGAGGGGAGGAAAGAGGGGGAAATGGCCGGAAAAGAAAAGAACCATTTAAGCCATCCTTGCTAGCCTGCCCTGCATTCTCGGCTGGCAGTGAGAGTTCCCAATAGATGAAAACTAAGGAGCCCAGCTCACTGCGGGTCCCTAGTTTTCATCTGTTGGGACTAAGTGGGTCCTTTCCGCAGGGGCCAGCTTTCCCAAGCAGAAGAGAGGCGTGGTTTTCCAGAAGTGACTATTCATTTTTCCTTCTGTGGTACAGTTATTTCCCTATAACTTGAAACATGTGATGAAGAGTCTACTCTATGCCAAGCACCAGGCTGATTCTGAGATCCAGAAACGGGGAACACAGGGTCCCCCCCCAGACATGTTTCTCAGCAGGGCTGGGGTGAGCCTGTTGAGAAGCAGACTCTTCAGGGCCTTTCCTTAAAGGGCTCTGTGTGCTTCTGCTCCAGGAGGCCCTGCCAGAGCTGATGGTGGGGGCTTAAAACTGAGGCCACTGGGATGCATTTCCACAAGGAAAGGGGACAGATGGAGAGAGAGAGAGTGGAGATGCGCTGGGAGGAATATGATCCTGAGATGGGTGGGACAGAGGGGAAATGGGCCTAAGGGGCTCTTATCCCCAGAGGAAAAGACACCTGCCTTCCTTTTTATGGAATTGGGGAGGAAGCTTGAGAGAGGATGTCAGTCATTTAGAGGGTGGGAGAGAAGAGGGTGTGGGCAGGTTCAGCTTTCTTGACTTTTATTTTGTTGGGAAGCAGGAACTTTTTTAGGAAGCAGGAATTAATGGCGTTTACTGGGGAGAGGGGACTTAGAGTTGGCTTAGTGGGACTTAGAAAGTTAAAGACAAATGTTTCTTAGAGACCATTTAGTTCCAGGTCCTCATTTTATCCAGTGTAAAGCCAATGCAGGGGGCTCAAGAGATCCAGGTTTGATTCCTGGGTCGGGAAGATCCCCTGGAGGAAGAAGTGGCAACCCACTCCGATATTTTTACCTGGAGAATCCCATGGACAGAGGAGCCTGGTGGACTGCAAAATACTCTTTGCTATGGGGTTGCAAAAGTCAGATACAACCAAGCACACAAACACGCACGCACACACACACAGACACACACGGAAGGATTGAGAAATTTCCTAAGGTAGTATATTGATGAGGGGTGGAGCTGAGACTCGGATACAGGTCTGCTGGCTCTTAGGTCAGGGACCGCTGTTCTGCAGGATGCTCCCTGCATCCCCGAGGGTGCGTCACTGTTCTGCATCCACCTAGGAGGATGGGGCTGCTGTGGTAGACTTGGGTAAGACCTCCTAGGATTCTTGACCAACTGGATGATGAGGTTGGTTCCAGTATCTTTGGTCCATTTAGAGGTGCAGAGTCAGTGCAGAGGGAAACCTCGTGTGGTTAAAGGTCATCCAGGGTCACCCCGGGTCACCGCACCATGAGCAAAGCTCTCCTGCAATGGGAGTCACAAGGCAATGCAGTTCCGCAGGCTCTAAAGTATTTTTGCTGACCCAGGATTATTCACCTTCCCATCAACAAGTTCCTACTCTTGCCAAAGGAAATAGTAAATGCTTCCACTGAAAAGCCACAGAGTAGGAACTGACCTAAAAACTTGTAGTTTCTGAGCAGAAATGTGCCAGACCACAGGAACACAAATAACCTGTTGGTTACTGCCCAGGATCTGTGCCAATGTTATTATACTCATTGTACAGATGGGGAAACCTAAGTGGAAAGATGGATGATTTCCAAAGATTCATCCAAAGGCAATAATAAAACTCACAGTTTAATGTTTGTTACACTTATTCCTAAATCTTCCTCCTGCTGATTACCTCATATTTCCATGGAATGTGCAAGGAGCATTGACTAGGACGTTAAGAATAGACCATAGAGTTTTTCCATGAGGTCTAGCTGGAGTCTGGTGAACCTCAACTCCAGCCACTTATATAATTTTTTGAGGCATCTAGTGAAAAAAAAAAAAAAAAGGGTATAATAAAATGGTTGTAATATATTTTATATGTTTGAATTTAGGGGATGGCAAACTATGGCTTGCAGACCAAATCTGGCCTGCAGCCTATTTTTGAACAGCCCATGAGCTAAGAATGGATTTTACATTTTAAAACGGTCATTAAAAACAAAAATAAAAGCTCAAAACAAAGAACATACTATAGAAACTGTATGTGCCTAGAAAGCCTGACATGGTTACTAACTGGTCCTACCGAAAAGGTTGGTTGCTCCTGATAACAAATGAAGCCCCCAAAGCCAATGATATGTGCTTGCATTATAACAAGATAACTACAGATTTATTGCAACCATTGGTTTACTGTGTACTAGAAGTAGTGTGGCCTTGTAAGGAGAGCTCAGTTCCAAGCTGTTGACCGTTGCTGCTTACTCCAATCATCCTGGCTAATCTCATTATATTCATTTGGACATAAGGCCAAAGGTGAGCCTTGGTGGCCTTTGTGACCCCAAGGCTTGACCCCACAGTCCTCATGACCCCTGATCCAGGGCAACATGTTCTGGGTTTCCTTCGAGCCGGAAAGGAGAAGCAGTCAGTTCTCCTCTTAGCAAGGATTTGGCATCTTAGTTTGCCTGCCTTGCCTTAGGAAGCTCATCCATCTGTGGGGCAAGAATCCTTCGTTTGTCCTGGGACAGCTGAGCCCTGGATGGCAGGACGCATGCCACCAGTGGACACTGGCTCCCTAACCAGCGTGTGCACCTACAGCTTCACGATACCCAAATTAACCGGAGGGGTGTCCCTGCAGACAGGGAGGGCTGACAGAGAACTGCCAACTCTGCTGGGCAGACACTGCTTCTATGCACTGGAACCTCCCTGCAGAGACTGGCAAGCGATCTAACACCTCAGGACACCCAGCAGCTGGCCAGGAGGAGCCAGGCCGCCAGGAGAATTCACGCTTTACTCCCCTGCTCTGGGAGCCAGAAAGGCAGAGCATTGGAGGCGAGAGAATGTAGGTGGTGAGGTCTCACTGAGCGGGGTTCAAGTCCTGCCTCTGCCGTGAACTCATCACACAGCCTTAGACAGATGACTTCCTGTCTCACACCTCCAGTTTCCTCATTTGTAAAATGAAGTAATACCAGCCCTACCTCATGGGTTACTGGGAGGCTGAAAAGAGGTATCAGATGCAAAAAAATCAATGAGAAGGCAAAAAAGAGTACCTTAGCTATTGGGGGCTTTATTCTAGTCCATCCTGTGAGCATTGAGCTTATTTCTGCATCAGTGTTTTGCCTTAAAGGTCAGAGGGTAGTCTCCAGTATGGAAGAGCAGAGAGATGGTAGAGCTGGGGAGAGGTTTTGCTTTGCAATATAGAAATGGCACAGAAAAGACATTTTGGAGGGAGAAATTGTTAAATTAGAAGAATCAGAAACGTCTAGAGAGGTACTTCAGTGATCCCACAGTCCAGTCATCCTCAGACATTTTCCAGGGAAGGTTGCTCAGGGGTTGTGTCTCCTGATGCAGAAAGACCTGGATGAGCCCTAATTGTGTTATTCACTATTAAATAACCCAAATTCTGTTATTTACTGACTATATGACTGGGCAAAAGATTGGATTCCCTGAGCCTCAACTTCCTTGTTAATCTTTTTTTGTTTTTGTTTTTGCTTTTTTTTTTTTCCAGCTTCCTTGTTTATAATTGTTATTGTTCAGTCTCTCAGTCTTGTCACTTTTTGTGACCCCATGGATTACAGCACGCCAGGCTTCCCTGTCCTTCACCATCTCCTAGAGTTTGCTCAAACTCATGTCCATTGAGTTGGTGATGCCACCCAACCATCTCATCCTCTGTTGTCACCTTCTCTTTCTACCTTCAGTCTTTCCTGGCATCAGAGTCTTTTCTAATGAGTCAGTTCTTTGCATCAGGTGGCCAGAGTATTAGAGTTTCAGCTTCAGCATCAGTCCTTCCAATGTATATTCAGGGTTGATTTCCTTTAGGATTGACTGATTTGATCTCCTTGCAGTCCAAGGGACTCTCAAGAGTCTTCTCCAACACCACAGTTTGAAAGCATCAGTTCTTCAGCACTCAACCTTCTTTATGGTCCAATTCTCACATCCGTACATGACTACTGGAAAAACCATAATTTTTATAATTAAGAATAATTATAATACCAATTATATATTACTATTCCCAACCCATGAGGTTGTTGTGAACATTCATTGTTGGTTCAAGGCCACCGTCTGTGTCTCCATATGACCATTCCACAGGAGATCAGGTATGAGTGTGGAAGGGGGCCCAGGTGATGGGTCTTTACTGATGTTCCTCATAATCCGGATCCCCACTTACTGGTGTCATAGGGAGTCTGAGCAACGTCTTTCTTTGAGCGGAGCCAACAAACCTGCAGAGATGGGGTTCCACTAAAGGGTGTGTACACCAGCTCAGAGCTTTTGAGCCTACGTCACTGAAGTCAAATCCATGCAGTCAATTTCCTGTCTCTCTTATGGGGTTAATTTCCCTTGCTTTTGGTTGGGCAAAAGTTGGTTTTGAAAACACCCCTTATAATAGGTGTTTCAAAACACTTGAGTGTTGCTGTGAGCCTATTAAATTCTAACAGCTCTGCTGGCAGGTAAAGCACATTTATAGACTTAAAAAAAAATAACCATGTTGTTTGCCTTTCAGACTGCTGGGGCCATTCTGGAGTGATTTTGTGCTTAAGGTCAAGGAATTTTGAGGGATGAATTTTTGTTTCTCAATTCGCTCTCCTCACATTGTCCTTCTATGTAGTAGTATAAACTGCAGGATTGTTTATCAGCCTCTAGCTGAAACTGATCTTGCCAGAAATCCATTGCTTCTATTCAACCAAATATATCTACGTTTTAGTTGTCAGTACCTCAAAGGAATTATGCTACCTCTGGGCTTTTCCTATTCTAACTTTCTCCAAATGTTTGAATGTCCAAAGGTGACTGTTAAAAAAAAAAAAAAAATCAACTCTGCAATTCTACAGGGTGGAATTCTGGCACATGTAAGGCTATTTGATTGAGTAAATAAATATCCTGGGCCTTGAAGTTTTTGCTGAGGGAGAAAGATCTAGAATAGAAGAGAGGTTGAAGCAAGGTCTAGCTTTCTGAGAGACAGAGAAGAAGGAGAGAATATATTGAGACTAAAAAGCGCCTGCAGGGGAGTCTAGGTTCGACAGAGGAGGGAAGAAAGAGGTGACATTGGCTGTCTGCGCTCGGCTGCAATATTTAGCAGGAAGAGGCAGTCCTCTGGGGTAAAGTATTTGAGATGCATTTCAGAGCCAAAGGGAGTGGCCACAATGGAAAGAAACTGGAAAGATTGGGACTTAGGGAACTTCATCCTCTAAGACTTAGATGATTTCAACTGGCACATTGACCTGTGGTTTTGAGACCACAAGGCAGTGAGAAATGGACCACCTGAACACCAGCTGAAGTTTTCAACATGGTGCAGAGTCATAAAATGATGTCAGGACATCAGAAAATGTGTTTAGACTAGGTTCTGTTTTACTTTGTGGGAATTCAGTTCAAAGAATCAGTCATTTTTTCATATGGCTAATGTTACTGATTTACAAAGAATTCCTTCACAGGCAAACATAAAAAGACCTAAAACCTGGTAATTAAATGCCTGCTCCAGCCACAAAGTCAGACTGTCTTAAAACCATCCCTTTCAAACATAGAATACGCATCTCTCAGCATCCATTAAAAACTTGTAAAGTAGATTTTTCCCCTCCCTTTATCCTTTCTTGAAACTCCTGTCAAACCAGGCTGCATGTGAGAAGACAGTCAGCAACGGAAGGAATTTTGAGTCAATTCTTGTTGCTTTGCTGGTGCTTCCTACTGATTTGTAAAGTAGGCTTGTAACCCTTCTTTCATTCTTGTCAAGTATGTCCAAAAAAAACCTTAAAGTGTAACATGGCCAATATGAGTGAGTGATGACGTGGAGATGGGGCATTCCTTCCCGACTCTGCTTCTTGGAGTCAAGCTGCAACCACTGGCACCTTCGTGTGCGCAGCTCTAAGGGTTGTGAATGTTCCAACTCCGTGAGATGAGATGGAGCCAGTATAGCTGCTTGAATGTGCTCTTCTAGATAATAAAGGGACAAGATCTTCAATTTCTGTCTGCTTCTCAGCAAGTGATGACACTATTTTCCCCAGCCCCCACAAGCCCACTCTTCAGTTATCAAATCTGATTATGGTAGACTGAATAATGGTCCCTAAAGATATCTACATTCTAACCCTGAGAACCTGTGAATGTTACCTTACATGGAAAAGTAAATTTTGAAGCTGTAATTACATTAAAGACCTCGAGATAGGAAGATTATTCTGGATTGCCTGAGTCAGCCCTGAAATTAGAACTGTCTTTTGGTATCCGTGGGGTACTGGTTCGAAGACTGGCCTTCAGTATCAAAGTCCTCGGCTGCTCAAGTGCCACAGTCGACCTACTGCGTCTGTCGTTCCACATCGGGGAGTCAACCAGCCTCACATCGTGTAGTATTGTAGTACCTCCGTTCAGTTCAGTCGCTCAGTCGTGTCCGACTCTTTGCGACCCCGTGAATCGCAGCACGCCAGGCCTCCCTGTCCGTCACCAACTCCTGGAGTTCACTCAGACTCACTTATGGGAGAAAAAAAAATCTGTGTATAAGTGGACCCACACCGTTCAAATCTGTGTTGTTCGAGGGTCAGCTGAAATCACATGTATCATTGTAAGAGGGAGGCAGAGAGACATTTGACTACAGGGGAGGAGAAGTTAGCGTGAAGATGGTGTCAGATTGGAAAGATGTGGCCACGAGCAAAGGGATGCTGGCCACCAGTGGAAGCTGGAAGGGACAAGGGATAGATTCTCCCCCCGGAGTCTCCAGAAGGATCTAGCCCTCACCATCCCTTAATTTTCGCCCACCAGATTCCTTTCAGGCTCTGGCTCCCAGAACTCTTAAGAAAATGAACTCTGTTGTTTTAAGTCATTTCATGTGTGTGTGTGTGTGCTCGGTCATGTCCGATTCTTTGTGACCCCAGCAGGGGTCCTCTAGTTCACCAGGCTCCTCTGTCCATGGGATTTTCCAGGCATGGGTTGCCATTTCCTTCTGCATTTAAGTCATTAAGTTTATGGTAATTTGTTACAGCAGTAATAGGACACCAATACACTGTTCATGTCTGATTTGCTGAAGAATGAGGGAACACAGCTCTCTGGTTCTCATTTGACTGCTCCTGGCACACGGAAGAGCTGCCTGCCTCATGCAGAACACTGGCAGCATGATCTCAGGGAGGTAAAGGCACATATTCCCAGTGTGTACACTCGGCCTAACTCTCAGAGCAGAGCCATTTGAAAGGAAGAGCATTTGGCGGATGATGGCTCTTCCCATAGAATAAATGAGTGAGAGTGCTCTGATCTACGCCTCCTGGCCCAGGTAAAGAAGTTAAGCTGTTTAAGCACATCTTAAAAAAAGTTCTAATTTTAAAGCTAATATTATCTGGACATTCTTCCAAAGTATAAGATAAAATGCCCCCAAATGTCTGTCAATAGGTCTTAGAGTCACTTGCATTTCAAGATGTTTCAGAAATGCTCCTAACTTGTGCAGGGAGGTACTTGATTTTTCCGGGGGTGTCTGAGCTCTGGTGAGATAAGAAGTTGCCATGGGAGTTGATGGAGCTTGTTTCAGGCCCTTTCTGCTTATTCTCCAGTTCCACACTCACACCTTGATATCCCCTAACACTGCCTGGTTCTGTGTTTCATTTACTGCAAGGCTGAATGATTAGCTGACTGAATCAGCTAATCTGTGTACTTGACTCAAGACTACTTTTCCCTCTTCCCTCCTTGGCAAGCGTCCTTCTCGCTGGGTTAACCATGCGCTTTTAACACCAGCCTCTTGGAGACGGGGTTATCCTCTGTCTTGACAGGGTCGTTGAATTTCAGAGTCAGAAAGGAGCTTTATTAAGCACATCAATTCCAACTCCAATGAAATAATTAACTCGGGGCTCGGACAGTCTGGAGGAGGAACCATGTGGCCCAGGGGGCCTGAGCTGTAGCACACACCCCAGGAGATGCTGGGACACGTGGCACATGGACTACTCCATGAGAAGCGTTGGCAGGACTGGGCAGCCGATGGAGTGGGTGGAGGCAAGCAGTTGAGACCTTCATTTTGGGGGGGAAAATTTTCTGTGACAAACACTCCAGAGTCCCTTTTTCTTTGTTCCTGCAGAAGTAGTACTTGGCCTGCTCTGCCTCCTCTGGCTTGTGCTGGGCACATCTGTGGTTGGGTTTTGCTAAACCTGGGACCCGTGGATAACCTGGATGCCCAAAGTACTTGGGCAAAGGCACCTCCATTGCAACAATACTTCACTGAGATGCTCGGCTGTCTGGGAAAAGAGCAAGCAGTCAGGTGAACCAGAAAGATCCATTTAACCAACTTAGAAGATGGGCGGTTTTGATGAGAGCATTAACCTTCTCCAGGCTGGCTGTCATTTCCACATGACAGCTGCGTGCCTGGCATGTCCAAGGAGTCTTTCATCTCTAAGAGAAGAAGGGGAAACAGGGGTCGCATCTAATATATTAAAAGCAGAAAGGAAACGTTGAAGCAATTTGGTACCCTTTGGCCTCTGGGTCTTTTCTCCCCACTGAGGTGGGATGTATTTTAAAGGCCTAACCTAGGAGCTGTTTTGAAAGACCAGGTTAAAGAACAACTAAACTTAGACTTGCCTTTAAAATGTCAGAAACTGTCTACCCTGGTGGATGGGCAGAGGATTCATTCTTTTGGGAGTTGGGCCCTGAATCATTTAGGATTCTTTTAGTTGCAAGTGACAGAAAGCCAAGTTTGAATTTATTTTATTATAAAAAAACGATGTCTGTCTTGGATATCTGAACTGTCTTGTTAAAGACGTGGCCTTGGCATAGATGAAGACAGGCTCCATCATGGCATTGAGGTTGGTCACTCTCTCTTCCTTTGGGTGGGCTTGATTTTCATGCATTCCCTCCCTCGCTGCTTGTAAGAGCGCTGCAAGCCACTGGAAAATACACACGTCTAGGTTCAAATCCAGTCATCGTGAGAAGCGACTTTCCTACAAATAATACAAAGGTTTGGAAATTGGAGCCTCTTGGTCCTAATTGGCTAAATGGGTCAGCCCTTAGACAACTACTGTGAAAGAGGAATTGACCGCGGCCTCTCAGACTTTAATGTGCACACGAATCATCTGGGAATTTTGTTAAAAGGCAGATGCTGACTCAGAAGGTCTCAGGTGAGAACCTGAGATTCTGCCTTTCTAATAAACTCCCAGATGATGCTGAGGCTGCTTATCTAAGGACTGTACCTGAGACTAGGCCTGTTGGCTTCACTTAGATGGTGTTTTCCATCCATATAGGAGAAGGCAATGGCACCCCACTCCAGTACTCGTGCCTGGAAAATCCCATGGGCGGAGGAGCCTGGTGGGCTGCAGTCCATGGGGTTGCTAAGAGTCGGACACAACTGAGCGACTTCACTTTCACTTCTCACTTTCATGCATTGGAGAAGGAAATGGCAACCCACTGCAGTGTTCATGCCTGGAGAATCTCAGGGATGGGGGAGCCTGGTCGGCTGCCATCTATGGGATCGCACAGAGTCCGACAGGACTGAAGTGACTTAGCAGCAGCAGCAGCAACAACAGCCTGAGGGTAGACTTGGGTTCAATTGAGGACAAGAGCTGAGTCTAGTGGGGAATAGGGAAGAGGGGGCCCTCAGAACAAGTTGTTACATTGTTGTGACATTAAGGACAGATCAGATCTGTTGGCGAAAGAACACATTTCTGCTACAGGCTCTCTGGGTTTTTTGTTAACTGTTTTTTGTAACTGTTAAAATGCAGTCAGTGATGTTTGGGGATGTCTGAGTTGTGCCTAGCCTCGGTAATTGAAGAGAGGAAAGAAGTGATCCTTAGATGCAAGACAGAAGATAAACCAATCTCAAAAACTGCCCTCGTGATTATCATCATTGCTATTAATTATTAACTGAGGAAGGACTAGCACGTGCCTGGTGTGGGTAGAGATTTTGTTTAAGCTCCAGCCCAGAGAGACCTGGAAAGGAAACCAAAGAAGAGGCATGAATTATAAATATGGATCCTGCCATAGGAAGCTGCTGGAAGCTCGGGCGCCTGCAATGGAGAAGGGGGTCTCGAGGCTGAAGCTCCGGAACCGCAAAGTGGGGTTAATGCACCACACAGGAACCTGCACTCTGCGGCGTGGGATGGCTTGTTAGGGGGCCAGCATCCACGCTGCTGGTGACAGAGGATGGGTGCAAAGGCAGGAACCGCAACTCGGAGAATCTCTGAAGGAACTTACATTTCTGTTACATGGGAAAACATACTGCCTAAAGTTTTGTGTTTTTTTTAAATGTAATTGCTTTGAATATTATATTGTGATCAAGAGGTAGGCGGACCCAGGGTAATTAGTTGATAAACTATGATAACGAAAGATGGTATTCTGGAAAGCATGTTTAGAATGTGGCATTTAAGGGGGATTAGTTGCATAATTTAGGTATTTGAATATCACCATGTAATAAATAATAATAATAACCACAATAATCCCAGCTTGATGGGGGCCCTGCTGGTTAGAGAATGTTCTAGCTAGGTTACCAGATGGAGAACTGTAATTAGGCTCTTCCCTGGTAATTTAAGAAATGAAGGCAGCGTCACTTTTTGCCTCTCATCACCTCTCCCTTCCCTTTATTTCTCAGCATCCTGATGTCTTCTGGCTGTGGCAAGCAATCTCTCCCTCCCTGCCCCCTCCCTTCCCTCTCCCTCCTTCCTCCCCCACCCCCATTTTTATCTCTCCTGCAGCCTAAGCTGTTAGTGTTTTGCTGCTGGGAATCCTGGCGTTGTGCAAGGTCTTTACACGTATCTTATCAAGTGAGCCCTGTGCCGTCTCTTAAATCCCCGTGGTAGGAAGATGTCAAGACATTAGCTACAGCCAGTGAGGTGTCAGAGGGTTTCTAACGCCGTATAGACACGTGTTGGATTGACCCTCTTCTCTCCCCAAAACTATCCCGGTTTCCTTAGCAGAAAAGTTAAGTCAGCATTTTTTTATTTGAATTTAGTCAGGCAGGTGGTTCCTGAACCTTCCTTCTCCAGGTCCTGAGCACCTACACACCCAAGCTCTGGGAGACCACCACTGCCACCATCCACAGGCTGCAACAAAGATGCTTCCTGCTTCTGTTTGCATCTCAGCAATGTCCCTGTCTTTTCTGCTGAAAATTCTTTCTTTATGGATGTTCCTTCCCACTTACTCCTTCCTCCCCTCATCAGGTACTTTAAAGAGTCTAATTCTTGCGCAGAATGAAAGCTAACGGAAGATACCCAATCAGGCTGATTCTCCATGCTTAATTTGAGGTGACAGGTTAACAACAGGAAACAGAGAACAATCATGAGTCATCACGCTCTGGATGCTGGTGTGAGAACAACTGGCCTCAAAAGTAGGGGAGAGAAATGTGGTCCTAGAGACCTGAGTAGAGGCATCCACCCTGCTGTGTGACCCGCTAGCGCCCGACCTTCACTCACCTCAGCATTTAACACGCTCTCTGACAACTGATTTTAACTGCAGATTTTCCCCATTAACACAGTAACCCACCCTCCTGCCCACCACCACCACGCCAGGATTAAGTCTGCCCCATTCACCCATGCATTTCCAGAGTCAAGCTCAGTGCCTGGCTCAGGTAGGTGCTCAAAACACATGCATTGAATTCGTTTATTAACTCATCTCTCCAGGGCAGCTGTACCAGGAGGAGAGGAAGCTCTTCTGTTTATAGAGCAGTGGTGGTGGTTTAGAGTAGCAATCCGTTAAAATAGACCTTGTTGAAACATAGGGAACAAATTTTAAATTGGCCCAGGATCTAGGGGAAAAAAACCCAGAAATACATGTGGGGGTGGGGAGGTGGGTGGGAAAGTACACAGAAGGACTGGGATAGTAAAGGATCCTAAAATTGTACCTAATTGAAAATTACATTTCTTAGTTTTCTTTTTCTCAAGTAAATTTCTTATTGAAATACAACAAATTGAGTACACAAATCACAAACCTGTCGGGAGCATATACATCTTGATGTATATTCACAAAGGGAACACACTTGGATGACCGACCTCGGATGAAGAAACCACCCTGCCAGTATACCAGAAACCACCCCAGGCCCTTCCCTACAAAGATAACTCTTATCCTGATGTCCATTCCTGCAGTTTTGCCTGTTTTTGAGCATTATGTAGATGGAATCATACAACATGTTCTCTTTTATGCTTAGCTTCTTTTCTTCACTGCTATTTTAATCTGACAGTAATTCATCCTTTTCATGAATGTATAGTTTTCCACTTTATGGGTCTGCCACTATATTTAATTGTCTGCCTTATTGTTGACAGCAATTGTTTCTTTCCTATTTTTTTTTTTTAGGAAAAAAATAGTTTTTTTTTCTATTAATAGTTTTTGCCCATTAACAGTAGTGCTATGACGTATGCTCTTGAATGTCTTCTCATGCCCATAAATTGGGTATATACATGTATGAAGACTAATGCAGGATTGCCAGGCATGTGCATTCTCAGCTTCGGTAGGTACTGCTGTTTTCTGACTTCTTGTTGTTGTTCAGTGGCTAAGTTGTGTCCAACTCTTTGCCATCCCATGGACTGCAGCATGCCAGGTTTCCCTGTCCTTCACTATCTCCCGAAGTTTGCTCACATTCATGTCCATTGAGTCAGTGATGCCATCCAGCCATCTCATCCTCTGTCACCCCCTTTTCCTCCTGCCTTCAATCTTTCCCAGAATCTGGGTGTTTGCACACCCACCAACATTCAGTGAAAGTTCCCATCTTCCTATTTTCTTGCCAACAGTTTAGTGTTGCTGTCTTATCAGTATTAATCTAGCCGGTGGGTATGCAATGGCATTGTTTTTGTGGTTCTGATTTACATTTTCCTGATGACTGATGGAGTTGAACAGTTTTTACCTATTGGTTATGTGAGTGTCCTCTTTATGACATGCCTGTTCATGTCTCTGTATGTTATTTTGCAGATATTTTTGGCATGTCATGTTTGTTCATTTTAAAGGGACTTTAGACATTATGACCTTGGCTTTCTTACTTAAAAATGTGTCTGTTATAGTACCAGAGCCCTTTCTTGAGATGAAATCTTAGGGAGAAGACCAAGATGCAATCTAGGTCAAAGCAGAGATGTTCTCAGAGGAGGGCAGAGAAGCTCAGAGCGCTTCCCATCCACCACCCCTGTTATATTCCAGTGAACCTGAAAACACTGCCTTATAGCAAAGACAGTTTTTAAGAGCCAAGATAACAAGTGAGCCAATAAAAATCCTCATAAATACTTTATGAAATATTTGCTAACAATAAAGATAACAGGAGACATAAGACCCTGAAAGGCATTTTCACAACTTGAACGGGTTATAATGAACATTATACTATTAATTTCCATTTATGCTCTCTTGCTCAATGGCGACTGCGTGGTCTCTCTCATCTTGTGAGCAAGTTACAAGATGCTTTCAATATTATTTTGATTCACTAACAAACACATGCACACGAGGAGATGGTGTGTGTGTATTTGTGCATGTACACACATGGTTGCCTACCCTCTCCTTTCTTCCAAATGCTCAATGCTCTTCTGATTTTATAACTTAGATTTGGTTATTCCCATGTCCTAAATCCAGCCTTGGTCTCTTAGACACAAAAGTACTTGGATTTTTCAAATGGAAAAAATTGGGGGCAAGCTTTATTTAACACATCTGGGGAGGCGTTTTTGGTTTCCAGGACCAGGGCCCAGCGCTGGTCACAAGGAAAAACACTGTAGCGGTCGCTTTTCCATTTACCTCCGCTCTCCGCCTCACCAGAGGGCCGCGCGGGGGCTCCGTCCTCCGGCTCCGCCTCCTCGCCGTTTCTCTCTCCCAGAGCTTCAGGCTGAAACTTCTATTTCTTTACTGCCATCTGTTTTACCTCCCTTTTCTTTTTCCCAATCCCCAGCTTCCTTTTCTTAAATTATCCCCAACCGGAGGGACTTGCAATCTGTAGATGTAAAAATCTAAGAGAAATATGGAAATAAATTTGCATACAATGGAATTTGGCAAAGTGAAGGAGCTCAAAGATACAAAGAGATTATTGCCATCTTTTCAAACATGAGCTATCACTGCTGGTACCTGGAATGACCTTAAGTAATACACTGGATTAAAGTTTCTTCAATAATTGGATTCTTTAGATTTGCGGCAAGATAGTATACTTGCTTTCAGGTGGATAAAAGCTCCTTTTAAATATTTAAGTTTTAAAAAATAATTTTTCTGGAAAAACTTGTGAATTAGTGATACTTCGAAGATAATGGATGAGTCATGCTCAGTAAATCAAAAGAGTAATTTTTTTTATAGGACTCCATTCTCTGGTCAGATCTAGATAAGCAGAAGTGAGCACATGGTATATGGAATCCTGCTTGTTCAGTGTAATAATGAGTGTTAGGATCAAAAAAACAGTATAAAACAGTCTATTACAATAGTTTTCAGTATAGTCTACACATCCCTGGGGGTTCCCATGACNGCTCAGTAAATCAAAAGAGTAATTTTTTTTATAGGACTCCATTCTCTGGTCAGATCTAGATAAGCAGAAGTGAGCACATGGTATATGGAATCCTGCTTGTTCAGTGTAATAATGAGTGTTAGGATCAAAAAAACAGTATAAAACAGTCTATTACAATAGTTTTCAGTATAGTCTACACATCCCTGGGGGTTCCCATGACACTTTGAATGTGTCCATGATGTCAAAAACTATTTTCACAATAATACTGAGATGTTATTTGCTCTTTTCAACGTATTGACATCTGCACTGTTCATGCAAAAGCAATGGCAAGTAAAATGCTGGCGTCTTTGGATGATTCCAGGCAGCAATAGCAGCCTGCACTGCTGGTGGTTGTATGCTTTTCCACACTGGCGGGAGAAAGAAAAGTCCACGTCGCTCGACAGTGACCTTGATAAAGCAGTAAGACAGGTTAAATCTCAACACATTGCATCTTTGTCCTGTTCTGTGTGACAAAATGGCATGTATGAATCAAGCATTCGGCTGTGTACTATGTATGATGGTTGTCTCAAGGAAAGGCACCTTTGAGTTGAACTAACCCCATTTTCTCCAAGTCAGGCTTCAGCAATATGTGAACCGTGAACTTCCAGATGTGCAAGCTGGTTTTAGAAAAGGCAGAGGANGGGGACGACAGAGGATGAGATGGCTGGATGGCATCACCGACTCGATGGATATGAGTTTGAGTGAACCCCGGGAGTTGGTGATGGACAGAGAGGCCTGGCATGCTGCGATTCATGGGGTCGCAAAGAGTCGGACACGACTGAGCGACTGAACTGAACTGAGCTGAGCCCCACTTTTGCATGGGACATGATTTTCATTTGAAAGAACAACTGATCAGACAAACTATGATTACTTAGACTTGGTTATTAGGCAGATATTTCTCCCAAAATGAATGAAGTGGGCCTGTTGCTTCAAGGGAAATAACTGACAGTGTGTATATAGCCCATGATAAAATTTGGAGAAATTTAGAATTCTGGAAAACTTGTTTTCTTTACCATGAAGCAAGCTGATTGCTTTCCAGTACCTAAAGACTCATGATGAGATTGGTCATGATATTTACAAATGTGATTTTTGTGCCAGTATACTTGCCAGGAGAATTTCCATGGACAGAGGAGCCTGGCAGGCTACAGTCCATGCCGTTGCAAAGAGTTAGACATGACTAAGCAACTAAGCACACACAAAATAAACAAAAGCTCTTTAGAGGTCTCAGTAATTTTTAAGCATAATTTTAAGGGTGTAAGGGAGTCTAAGAGTGTAAGGACCAGTCTTCTGCAAGATAAGAATTCTTATCCTATGTTCTTANTCAGACAAACTATGATTACTTAGACTTGGTTATTAGGCAGATATTTCTCCCAAAATGAATGAAGTGGGCCTGTTGCTTCAAGGGAAATAACTGACAGTGTGTATATAGCCCATGATAAAATTTGGAGAAATTTAGAATTCTGGAAAACTTGTTTTCTTTACCATGAAGCAAGCTGATTGCTTTCCAGTACCTAAAGACTCATGATGAGATTGGTCATGATATTTACAAATGTGATTTTTGTGCCAGTATACTTGCCAGGAGAATTTCCATGGACAGAGGAGCCTGGCAGGCTACAGTCCATGCCGTTGCAAAGAGTTAGACATGACTAAGCAACTAAGCACACACAAAATAAACAAAAGCTCTTTAGAGGTCTCAGTAATTTTTAAGCATAATTTTAAGGGTGTAAGGGAGTCTAAGAGTGTAAGGACCAGTCTTCTGCAAGATAAGAATTCTTATCCTATGTTCTTATGTGATCAAAACAGTCCACTACTAATTGAGTGACCTTGGAATAAAGTGTGTGTGCGTGTGTGTGTGTGTGTGTACATGAGTGTGTATGTGTGTGTGAGAGAGAGAGATGGGAATGGGTAACAACATAAAATTTTTGCATCATAAAAATTTAAGAGAAGGGAGGGGGCGAAGTCCAGCATGTTTTAGGGAGAGGATTTCTAGTAATTCTGTGAAAATGGAGAAGACTTTGATTGAAATTGATGGTTGAGACAGAAGCAAAGAATATGAATGTTGATTAAGAAACAAAAAAATGATGAAAGATGTGAATCATCTTCCTCTTCACAATATTTTATGGCAGGAAGCTTTAACATGGCCTCCAGTGAGCCCACCTCCTAATTTTGGCTCCATTGTATAACCTCCTTCACTTGAGAATAAGCTGGACCTAGCAACTTGCCTCTAATCACGGGAACAGTACAGGGTGTGGGATGTCACTAGTGAAATTAGATCACAAGAGACATCAGCCCTGCTCACCCTCTCTTACTCTTTGGCTGGTTCTGAGGGAAGCCAGATGCCATGCTGCGAGCCACTTTACAAGAAACCCATGTGGTAAGGAATTGGTTGACCCCCAGCTTACAACCCGGGGCTTCCCAAGTGGCTCAGTGGTAAAGAATCCACTTGCAAATACAGGAGATGCTGGTTTGATCCCTGGGTTGGGAAGATCCCCGGGAGATGAAAGTGGCAACCCACTCCAATATTCTTGCCTGGAAAATCCCATGAACAGAGAAGCTTGGTGGGCTTCAGTTCAGAGTGTCTCAAAGAGTCAGACATGAGTGAGCAGTGTGAGCACACGGGAGCAGCTAACAGCTCAGGAGAAACTCAATCCTGTCGATAATCATGGGTGAGCTTAGAAGTGTGTTTTCCTTTTCCAAGGTCTTCAGATCCCAGACTAACACCTTGATTGCTGCATTGCAAGGGACAGAGGGACCCAGTTGAGCTGCATTTGGATTTCTAACTCACCCAAACTGTGAGTTAATAAGGGCTTATTGTATGAAGCTGCTAAATTATGGGGTGCTTTGTTACACAGTGATTGATGACATATGTATATGTGAAAATTCATGTAAAATTTGCATATAATTTCAAGAGACTTTGATAAATCCCTGAAGCCCCATTGATGGTTGAAGTATGGACCTTGTTAAGAACTCCTGCTTTAGGAAGACATTAAAGGAAAAGACAGCAAAGGAGGAAGGAAAATAAGAACAGCAGGGTAAGTAGTGGAAGGAAAAAATCTGGAGAGTATAATTAGAGACCGTTTCACCAGGGAAGTGACGCAAGAACCCAACGCCTTAATGGGAAGAAAGTTTCACTACAACTTTCTAGGAGGACAGTTCCCCAAAGATAGCAGCTAAATTGGCGAGAAACACTTCCATCATGAAATAAAATTGGCTGAGTATGTAACCAAAAGAGGAAAAGACCAATGTTCTGTATTTAGGTGTGTGGGAAGAAAGTTTTCAACCCAGCCTGGTGGGGAGGAGAAGTGTAACCACTGAGGATCCTAAAAGTGGCATCTTGGACTGAAAAAATATACGTGTTGTAGAAAGGATGCTAAGTTACCAAAGGCCTTGTGACAGCCAGTGTAATTTGCAAGTTCAGAGGTCAAGCCAGGCTCAGGCACACCTGACTCCAAGGATTTGGATGATGTCATGATGTCTCTCTACTTACTTTTTTGGGTTGACCTTCAAAGGGCCAAAGATTGGGTGTGAGGTGGGCGAGTCTGCAGAGAGTGTTTCCAGGCTTTATAAGCCACAAGAAGAGGCACTCAGGGAACGAGATTTTCTTCTCTCGGTGTCTACTTGTGAAATCTGGGGAGGGTCTCTGCAGGGTGTGCCAGGGAAGCCAGTACCTGCCAGAGTGGGGGAAGGATAATTACCTCCAGGAAAAGGGGGTGCTCTTGTCAGAAAAAGGAGAAGTGGTGTGGGGCAGATGACATGTGTCTGCCGTAGTGAGTGACAGCAACCAGAGGCTGGGAGGGTTGCTTAATATTTAAAGTTATGCCAACATAATATGAGAACCTGAGACTCAGTGCAGCCGTGCAGTGTTTGTGTCTCATTACAGGACACTTGGGTGTGTATTTGAATTGACTTGGAATGATGGAGTCTAATGAATAGAGTTCTGGCAGGGGTGGCGCTGAAGAAGGGATTTGGGGATGAAACCATGTATTCAGAGGCTCAGAATTTTAAGGAAAAATTCAGCCCTTTCTCCTTGTGCGTCAGCATCTGTTGTTTTTCTTCTAGAACACAAAGTGGCTTGCAGAGCCCATATCCATTTGAATAAAGACTGAACAACCACTGCAGCAAAGCTTAGCTGCCAGATGCTCCGCTTGTTGACTCGGTTGAATTTCTATCACCCTCTACAGTCTCTGGGTGAGGACTTCACTCATCTGGGGACTCCTGGTAGTTTGGGAATTAAAAATTGGAGTCTAAATGGTAGAGATTTAATTCCTAAACACACCAAAAGAGGTGATGCCAACTATTCAATTTAGATATCCTTTGGTTGTAAATAAAGACTTATAATTGACTAAATTAAAGATCATTGTTTAAAAAAAAAAAGACAGTTCAGCCGAGACCCACAGTAATGTGGAACTTGGCAGGAGAAATTTCTTTGATGGGCCATCTTTTTCCCCAATTTTCCTGTAAAATCTCACAGTGAGATTTGGTAGGACATAAGAAAATACTGAATAGTATGTTAAATAAGCAACATCTGATGAGGTAACACATTCTTAACTTCTATAAAGTTTTTCAAATTTTAATTGCTACCATCACATGTGGATAATAGAAATGTTATGTTTATAATTTTTAAGAAATTACATTTTCTTAGAATGTACATTGTATAAATTTGCTTACTTTAAGAAATGAAAATATGATTTTTGATTAGAAAGCCATGTTGTTGATTGTATTCCATGCCCCTGCTCTAAGACCAGTCCCTTCAGTAAGTGACATTTTGCTACTCGCTCTGCTTGTGAATACACTGCCTTTCTGGGTGCTATTTATTAATTATTTTTGACTGTGTTGGGTTTTAGTTGCGACACGTGTGCTCTTCACTGTGGCTTAATTGCCCTGCCCTCCAGGCACGTGGAGTCTTAGTTCCCAAACCAAGGATCCAACTCCTGTCCTCTGCACTGGAAGGCAGACTCTTGACCTTGGACATCCTCTACTGCCTTTCTTTGATGGCAGAGACACATTGTAGGGACCCAGAGTCTTATTTATCCTCTCAGTACTTGAATTCAGTGGAAGCCCATGGTGTAAACTCAAGAAATCAGATCGTGATATTTCCCATTTGATGTGTTTATCTTAAGAATCACATTAGATGTTAATGAGGCCCCTCATTTAACCTTTGCCGTTTCTCCAGTATCTGTGCACCGTACTCTGTTTTTTTGTTTTCACCAACAGTCCACCCAGACTCATATTTTGTAGCTCATAAAAAACAATATTTTGGATACTCATCATATTTGCATTGTATACCCTGCCTGACATTTTCCATGCATGAATATTCCAAAAATTATAAGAGGAAGAGGTCAGAGAAGTGAAAGAGACTTTTTTTGTGTTTTTTTTTTTTTTTTTTAAATAATCACAGTTTTCAATGCTGGAAGATATTTGCTTTGCCTTTTCTGGACTGTTTCTTCTCATTTCTGAAAACTACTGCCTTGGAGATTTTGGCCAATATTGACTTTGGGGGAGGAGTGTAAAGAAACAGTTGCATTGTCCCCCAAATATCTTTTAGTGGTTTTTCTAGCAGTTACTTTTGGCTCAAGAATGATTTGAGCCAAATTAGTCAATAATTTGTTGAGTCAAATACGTGCCACCATAGTGCCAGGCTCTGAAGGTATGGATGCAATTCCTACTTTATAGAACAGTACGGTCCATAGAACCATAGAACCAGGGCAGAGGCCAAGAGAACCAGATCAAACTAGTCAATCCTAAAGGAAATCAACCCTGAAAATTCACTGGAAGGACTGATCCTAAAACTAAAGCTCCATTGCTTTGGCCACCTGATGCGAGGAGCCGACTCACTGGAAAAGACTCTGATGCTGGGAAAAGTTGAGGGCAGGAGGAGAAGTGGGCAACAGAGGATGAGATGGTTGGATGGCATCACCAACTCAATGCATATGAGTTTGAGCGAACTTTAGGAGACAGTGAAAGACAGGAAAACTGGCATCCTGCAGTCCATGGGGTTGCAAAGAGTCAGACACGACTTGGTGGCTGAAAAGCAACAACCAAGAGAACTTAAGCACTTAGGAGGTCAAACTTGGTGAAAACTTTATCTCAAGTCTTCGCATGCGTCACTTCAGATCACTTTCAGAACGACACCGTGACTTTGGATATTACTGTCCTCTGGAAGCTCAAGGACATTAAATATTTGTCCAGGTCACACAACTAATGTGTTGTGAATTAGGATTCAAGCAAGATTTGATCCCATGCTTATTTTTACTATTTTATACTGTTTCTTCCTCCAGCACTGTTCAGTTTGCTCTATAATTAAGTTCTAGGAATTCCATTTTCATCTCACTATTTAAGTCTAAAACTAACAATGTTAAGAATGGTTGGAAAAACAAGTTTTCTTAGAGCCTAAAACCTGATCAATTTATAGGTTGTGAATTTCAAATTTCAAGTAAACCTTTTGGAATTTGAGTTCCTTTAAAGCTGACTATCTGTTTCTGAAAAAAAAAAAAAAAGTAATATATTGATAGCAGTTGGGCTTCTCTGGTGGCTCAGAGGTTCTAATGCAGGAGACCTGGGTTTGATCCCTGGGTTGGGAAGATCCCCTGGAGAAGGAAATGGCAACCCACTCCAGTACTTTTGCCTAGGGAATCCCATGGACAGAGGAGCCTGGTAGGCTACAGTCCACAGGGTCGCAAAGAGTTGGACACGACTGAGCGACTTCACTATACATGTTGTGGGTTTTTTTTTTTAGCAAAATATCTTTTCAAGGGACATTGTGATGGGACTGAAGGAGGTTGTTGGGCAGTATATAGCTTTTTGCAAAGTTATATTAGGAAGCATTGAAGAGTCAGGAATTAAGGACATAGTTGCTGGAAATACTTTCCATATACTCCACAAATCTTAAATCACATCTGGATTTGCCCAGCATTTGCAGTAGAACCTTTAGACAAGCCTGGTTTATCCAGTAAGATTTTGTCAAATGGAAAGGCTCAACCACATGCCTTAAAATTAGCATTATAGAAACTGTTTCTAAACTGAGATAGACACGCTGCCATCCAGTACAGTATTTCAAAGAGTTCATATAAGGCACTGTTTGATTTGAATACAGATTAATCAGCAATTTTTGTTACTAAACACAGACCTAACATTCATTATTTAAACACACAGGAATAATTGTATGAGTACAAGTACGTAGCATGATGGGCAATTGGGCTATTTCATGAATAATCCATTAGTTAGCGAGCATTTAGCTTTGTTTATTGTTCAGGCCTAGGCGTATTGGTCCGCCTCTCTGGGTCCAGCCTGCAGCTGGCACACATCCACAATTGCCGGGGAGTCAATGAGAAGTGTGTCCAGGCTGCAGGATGGAGCCTGGGCTTCTTTAACGAGGATCCTGATGATGTCATGGCAGGCTCACTTTCTAGGAGGTTCGGGAGCCCACGATACAGCACAGCCTCCCAGCCTTGTTCTAGCAGACCTTCTGTGAGGCTTTCTGTCTCTGGATCTGATTTCAAGGTGAACAGGTTGGGAGAATTCAAGGAGAGGTTATAGATTTTTTTTTTTTCTTCCCACATTGGTTGATTAGTCCCATACGTGGTATTTGATTAATGTCTGAGAGCTCTAATTAGCAATGTCTAGTCGGGTCCACATACACCAGGATATTGATTGCTGCCTCCAGAAAACCAATCTAATTGTGCTCCTTATTATCAGCAAATGGCTGGTGTACTGAAATGATATTGTGCATTTCGAAGGCTACTCCATATGACAGCTTTGGAATGGGATAGAGGGAGGCATGGAGGTGTGTCTAGAAGCTGCCATATGAGGTTGTTAGGGAAAGCATCATGTTTTATCTCTCTGAGACTGTTTTGATCCCAAGAAGGGGAAAAGCCATAAATATTCAGGGTGAAATTTTTATTTTTAATCTTTCCTAAAGGCGAAAACTGGCGTGAGACTCCAATGTGTCATTTGGACCACAGAGGGCTGAAGGAAAAGCAAAGGCTTTGCTGGCATCTCTTGGCTTCTGGAATCATTGCGTGCTGATCTGTGCCCACTTTTGAAATGACACTTCGAAATGTGCCACTCTTGAAATGACGTTGTTTGTACTAGAGTTATTCGGTCACCTCCACTGCCCCCTTTGCTAGGTCCCTGGTTTTCAGGAATTGTAATGAAAAACATATTTCCCCCCAAAGGAAATAATGTTAATAAAATTGGCATGGCACTAAAAATGTTCACAAAAACCATAGCTCAACTTATATGGTTTTATTCGCTTTTATAAAAATTGCAAACTCCTGTTTTTCAGTGGCATTTTAAAATCAAGAGCATCCTCTGATAAAGACGGTCTCCTTTGTTTCTCTAAACATAGCACTGCTCTTTTTTTTTTTTTCTGAAAATATTGAAATCTAAAATCTGATCATTTGTAAATTTTCTCCGGAAAAGCCCAGAGGGGCCATAACTTGAGCCACAGCAGAATAATCCTCAGATGGCTGTCTGATTAGTGCCACCCTAGAGCGAGTATTACCCACTGCCACCTTTGTGCTGTCGTTCTTACTAGCATCTGTTCTTGTGAGAGCACTTATCACACTGTGTTGGAATTATTTGTTTATCTGTCTGTCTCTCCTACTAGGCTGAAAAGTCCTGGAGGGCAGAGGCTCTATCTGATTCATTGGTGCAAAAACTGAATGTCTTAGGTGCTTAACACCAAGTGGTGAGGTCATCTTTCTACTAATACTGTAGATTGGTGGGGGGGGGGAGGTCAGCGTTCTGTCTCATCGGTGGCAGCCTTGCCCCACCTTCTGATGTCCCCTGCCTCTCCAGTGCTTCTAGGGCATCTCACGGTGTCGCACGTTCATGACGCTCAGTTGAAACAAGGCTGTGGTGGTGCCTCTCTCTCCCCTTGATCAAGATGTACACTGAGTCTGGCTGTCATCTACCCAATGGGTCAGAGCTATTCACTCCCCTTGGGACAGCGTTGTTACCGCTCTTCTGGCATGGGGGCATGGATGTGATGGCCAGGCTTTCCTTCCCCTAAATGGAAGATACTGTGGCAGAAATGAGAGAGGGAGAGTGGTATAAAATGGAAAGGAATTTGGAGAGGCAGGTGGGACTAGTCCATGGAGATGCTTGTAGACTTGGAAAGGAGTCTGCTTTTTAGTAGAAATGCAGAGGGAGATATTGCTAAAAGAGGATCATAGTTTGAAACATTTTCTTTAAAGATTACTCTGACTGCTGAAAGATTAGAGAAGTTGTTCAGCAGTGTGTCAAGTGGGGATGCTATTGGAATAGCCTCATAAGATGGGGGTGGAAGTCCAGAGGGGCGGGGATAGGTGGGTATGGGAGGTGGAACTGANTTTGAAACATTTTCTTTAAAGATTACTCTGACTGCTGAAAGATTAGAGAAGTTGTTCAGCAGTGTGTCAAGTGGGGATGCTATTGGAATAGCCTCATAAGATGGGGGTGGAAGTCCAGAGGGGCGGGGATAGGTGGGTATAGGAGGTGGAACTGATGCAACCTGCTGATCAGTTATGGAGGCGGGAGAAAAGGGAAGAACACAATTTGACTCCCAAGTTTTCAGTTGAGCTAGTGAGTGGGCAAAGGCATCAGTTCCTTAGAAGGAAGATGTTGGCGAAGGTATAGGTTTGGGGTTTTAGACCTTCAAATTGAGATGCTTCTTGGGTATCCGAGTGGCCATGTTAGGAAGGCAGTGGATGTGTAAGTTTTGAGTTTAAAGAAAAGTTAAGGGCTAAAGACATAAATTTAGGAGACATCAAAATACAGATGGTAGTTAAAACCCCAGCATTGATGAGATTGTGGAGGGAGAGAGTGTAGCTATGAAAGAAAGAGCTGCAACCAAGTCCTGATGTCACTGAACTTGGTTGGAGGTCAAGAGCCAGAAGAGAAATTTGAATGAGACAGTCCAGCGACAGAGGGAGGAGAATCACAGAAGAGGGGGATTTTAGAACCTGAGAGGGGAGACAGCATTAAGGGAGAGGAAGACCTCAGTGGAAAGTGGGCAACTTGACTCAGAAGACAGAGAAATGTACACTGTTTTCCTCTTTAGCTTGGCTCAGTGCTCCTTCCAAGATGTCATCATACAGTTGAAGGCAGTGGGAATATACCCAATGTGGCTGGCACATTGGAAGATAGTATTCTAACACGGGCGAATTTCCCAAGATGTGTTCTCAGTTCAGTTCAGTTTCGTGTCTGACTCTTTGCAATGCCATGAATCGAAGCACACCAGGCCTCCCTGTCCATCATCAACTCCCGGAGTTCACTCAGACTTACACCCATCGAGTCAGTGATGCCACCCAGCCATCTCATCCTCTGTCGTCCCCTTCTCCTCCTGCCTCCANAGTGCTTCTGGGCATGTAGCAACGAATTCCAGGACTTAGTCCAACAATTTAAAATACGTGTTCCCCTGTAAAACAATATCAAGACGATATGGAATAATAATAACGTCAACTATTGTAACTGGAAGGTGAATTGTTTAAAGTAATCCATTCAGCATGGGCTTCCCTGGTGGCCCAGTCAGTAAAGAATCTGCCTGCAGTGCAGGAGACCCAAGTTCAGTCCCTGGGTCAGAAGGATCCACTCCAGTATTCTTGCCTGGAGAATCCCATGGACAAAGGAGCCTGGTGGGCTGCCGTCCATGGGGTCACAAAGAGTCAGACACAACTGAGCAAGTAACACACACGTGCAGTCCGCTCAGCAGAGCTTTCAGTGGAGGAAGTGCACTAGCGTCGTCTGTTGCACAGATGATAGTGTTGTGCTGCATTACGGCAAGAGCCACTTTGTGCTTTGTCATTTGTCACCTTAGACGGCCAATAAAGATATGTAAACCCAGTTAAGTATTTCTCCAGTGCCCATGGTTTAAGTCGGTCCAGTTCTGCTTCACTAGTATTGACATCTTCCCCAGGATCCTGGAAGGATTCTGTTGCTTGCTCTGACATGTCCTGGCCATCTTTTCCACACAAGGACCCTAGTCTTTATTTCACGCTCCAAATTAGTCTCCACGTGGCTATGGCTCTCCTAGGCTTTATGACCTGTGCTGGCTAGGTCATCCGACTCTGGTTCTCTTCTCCCAGAGCCTCTCCTCCTGGGATGCTGGGACACTCGTCTCAGAATGTACTCCCTCTGAATACTCTTCTTGAATCAAAGAGCTGGAAACTTACTTCTCTCTGAGCAAGGTGACACCAGCTCCTGTGGGGAAGCCCATGAAAGTTGCTTTTAAAATTTTTACTGTAGAGAAGAATAGGATGCACTTAGTTTAAAAATCAAATGTAACACTTGCTGCCCAGAGCCCTCAGCTTGGAGCCCCTTTCCACCTTCAAATCCAGCGACAACGGATTGACTTTTTCTCACACGGCTTCACGCTGACCTCTGCTGTCATCATCCTATCTCGTCTTGTCCTTCTGCCTCCCTCTCCCTCTCGGGATCAGATTGGGCCCAGCCAGATCCTCCAGGAGAATCTACACATTTCAAGATTAACTTGTTCACATCTGCAAATCTCTTTCGCCATGCTGATAGAATTCCCAGGTTCCAAGGATTAGGATGTGAACATCCTTGGTGGCCACTGTTCTACCTACCACAGCTATGTAAATACCGCTCACTACATTACACTATAATGTATGTTGTAGTGAATAATTATATTTCCTTTCCGTACAACTTTTCAATTTTCTTTGAAGCTAATAATTATCTTTTCCCCCACTTGCTTATTTTTTTTTAAAAAAAACAATGATCTCATTAATTCATCCCTGTCTGATAAACCTGATAATCTTCTCCGAAGTCCTAAACATGCCAGCTTTTGTTGTTGTTTAGTCGCTCAGTCGTGTCTGACCCTTTTGCGACCCCATGAGCTGTAGCCGGCCAGGCTCCTCTGCCCATGGGATTTCCCAGGCAAGGATGCTGGAGTGGGTTGCCATTTCCTTCTCCAGGGGATCTTCCCGACCCAGAGTTTGAACCTTTATCTCTTTGCAATGCAAGTGGATTCTTAACTACTAAACCACCTGGGAAGCCCAAATATGCCAACTAGTCTTCATCTCTCTTTTCTTAGCACCATTTGTCAAGAGCATTCTGTCTTCTCCCGTTTGGAATTGTGCTCTTTGGGGATGGCACATAGATGTGAGATTTCCTTCACTATTATCCTGGGATTTCCCAATGGCTGCCCCTGATCCCATTTTTTATGGTTTTAGAGTCTCTGTTTCTAGGATCGTGTTTTTTCCTCTGATTTCCTCTCTTGTGTTACTGAACCACATCTTTCAGTGGCATCTTGAGCAAGAATACAGAGAGGAACGTTCTCCAGTGGTTACCCCAGAGCCGTCTCCTCCTCCTCTGTGCCCTGGAAGGCTGGCATTTATGGAGACAATACTGGGGGCCTCCTTGCCTTATGACTTCCAGTTGACTTGGTCAGTGGGAGATACGAAAGTTGAGTGGGAGGAAAAGGAAGTCGGGGTCTTTGTCCTCCGGCTCCCTTCTTTTTGAGCTGTGAGTTGGCGGTGGCCATCGCCTCTCTCAGTGGCTGTCTCCTGTGGCTGCAGCTCTCTCCAGTTTGGGAAACTCAGCTTTGTGACAGCTCTCCACTCTGGGCAGCCGTGGGGAATCTCACCATTTCTAGTTGGCTTCCCTGATAAATAGTGAATTCTCCCCAGTCTGAGTGAGCCACTGTTTTCCACTCTGACTGATACAAGAAGTAAATTCTGAATTCACTGCAAGTTGGAAAATATCTTTACTCCACCCTCACCCTTGGGTGTAGAATTCGAGGTTGAAAGTCATTTTTTCTTAGCACTTTGGAGGTACGGTTCTGCCTTACAGCTTTCACGGTCACTTTTGATGACACGAGTGTGATCCTGACGCCTGATCTTTGTATGGGACTCATTTGCTCTCAGGGCAACGCAGATATCTGCTCTTTATCTCCAGTTTCCAAAGTGTCGTGATGCACTTTGGTACAGGTCTGTTTTGTCTTACTCAGAGTGCTGTACAGTCAGTGGCCCCTCCGTCTGAAAAGTTCTGAGAGTTTTATTTTCTTGTTCTTTTGATAATTTTCTTCCTCCCCTTATTTCCCTTTCTCTTTGGCTGGAAATCCTTTTAGTTGAAAGATGAATCTCATGGACAGATATGTTAACTATCTCGAGCTTTTCCTCTTATTTTTAAACTTTTTTCTGTTTGGCACTGCAAGAGACTTTGCCAACTAACCCATCTCATTTTTATTTGCTTATCGTATTTTGATAATGGGCTGCTTTTGGTGGCTCAGCAGTAAAGAATCTACCTGACGATGCAGGAGGTGTGGCTTCAATCCCTGGGTCAGGAAGATCCCCTGGAGAAGGAAATGGCAACCCACTCCAGTGTTCTTGCCTAGAAAACCACATGGACAGAGGAGCCTGGCAGACTACAGTCCGTGGAGTTTTACAGAGTCAGACATGACTTAGCAACAAAGCATGCATTTTTATACTTTCCTATGTTTCTTTTGTGGATGCAACATACTTTATATCGTCTCCTTTTGTCTCCTGTGGTTAGGACTTGCTTAAAATTTCAGGTCATTCAGATTTGCCATCTGTGCTTAAGGATGAGTCACCAAATTTCTGATAGAAAGCTCTCTTTGCATGAATGGAGCTTGTTAACCCTTGGGTTTCACTCTTGAGTGATCAAAAATTGTCAGTCTCTGTAGGTTTTTTTTTCTGTCAGTCTGATCAGTTTCCCCAGAGAAATGTTCTAATCCAATGCTGTCCAACTTGTGTGGTGATGGAAATGTTCACTATCAGCCCCACCCAATGTGGTAGCCTATAGTCACATGTGGCTCTTCAGTACTAGCAAAGTGACTAGTATGGCTGGGAAAATGGATTTTAAATTTTGTTTAATTTTACCTAATTTAAGCTTAAATAACTGCTATTTATTTTGACTGCTGCTAAGTTACTTCAGTCGTGTCCAACTCTGTGTGACCCCATAGATGGCAGCCCACCAGGCTCCCCTGTCCCTGAGATTCTCCAGGCAAGAGCACTGGAGTGGGGTGCCATTTCCTTCTCCAATGCATGAAAGTGAAAAGTGAAAGGGAAGTCGCTCAGTCATGTCCGACTCTTTGCGACCCCATGGACCTCAGCCTACCAGGCTCCTCCGTCCATGGGATTTTCCAGGCAGGAGCACTGGAGCGGGGGGCATAGTGACTACCATGTTGGACAACTCAACTCTATTCTTCTGCATTGGCTGCTAATCATCTCCTCACCAATGGAGGAAAAGTTGGGGGCCTCACTGTCCAGGGTACGGACTTTCANTCGCTCAGTCATGTCCGACTCTTTGCGACCCCATGGACCTCAGCCTACCAGGCTCCTCCGTCCATGGGATTTTCCAGGCAGGAGCACTGGAGCGGGGGGCATAGTGACTACCATGTTGGACAACTCAACTCTATTCTTCTGCATTGGCTGCTAATCATCTCCTCACCAATGGAGGAAAAGTTGGGGGCCTCACTGTCCAGGGTACGGACTTTCACCTAAACTGTCTTTTGCAGCAAGGCCCTTAGTCCGCCGTCAGCTGTTCTGAGTACAGTTTACTTTTTGACTTTGGAAATCAAAGTCTACTTCTCTAAACTTCTAGCCTTCAGGGGGCGTGGAGGGGAGAGGAAGAGTCATGTGACTGCACAAAATCAGGGACGGAATCTGGGGATCTCGGTGCTACTTACAAAGTCTTCCAACTAGTCCTCCTATTTTCCTCACCTTCTAAGGGGGCTGGAACTCAAAGAGCTGGGTTTTTCTAAGATCCTTTAGGGGAAACAGGTTACTATTATTGTTTTTTTGGCTCTCTCTGCTCCAAGTTTACATTTGTCAGTTCTCCCTGGGCTTCTAAATCAGCTGCAATCTACCTTTTGGCTCTCAATTTTTATTGACATCAGTTGTGTGCTGCCGTGTCCTTTTCAGGTGTCTTTGGCCACGTGGCCTGGAGCCACTTTTTATTTCTTGCCTGCATTTTAGTGAAGTTCCGGTAGTGAGAGAAGAATGGGTGTGTCAGCACCTCCAAGCCGGCAGCTTCATTCCTTGGTTTCCAACTCTTTTGCCAAAGGCATGGGATTGTTTATTTCCCCTACAGATGTTTTTGAGCTGCTCTAAAATGAAAGCTATTGTACTAGTTGCCGTTGCATTATTTATTCTGTTGAGGAGCAGGATATCTGGTGAGGTGGCCAGAATTTGTCCATTTTCACTGCGCTGTCTTCAGGCTTCACTTGGTGGCTCTAGAAGGACAGTCGGGGTAGGGGGGAGGGCGGTTGACAGGACTTACCCCTCAGTTCCTGCTCCATTCCTACTTGCCTGCTCGTACAAGGGAAGCTAGGGTTATAAACATACCCTTCTTGGCTGTAGAAAAATGATTTGCTTCCAGGATTCTTTTCTCAGTTTTTTCTAAGAATGCCTAGGGGTATTCACATGTGTCTGGAAATCAGTTCTGGTCATTTGTAAATGCATTGTTGGCCAAGCCAGGACCACACAATAATCTCGAGCTGGAAATTTCCATTAGGTGATCACTCTCAAGCTGGACTATTTTTCCCACTGCAGTGCAGTTAGAGGTACCATTGTTGGTGAAACAGTCCCCTTCCACTCCCAAAAGCAGAGAAAATGAGGCAGATCCCTGAGCCCCCGTATCAGCTGCCCTTCGGAGGTGAGAGACAAGTTCTGGTGTTGGGGCAGGTCTGGATGTTACCAGTTACCTTTTAACCTGTTGTGGCTGAGCTTTGACTTTCCAGCTCAATCCCTAACAGAACTGTTGGGATGGGTCATCCCGCAAGCAGAGATCTCCAGCCCCTCTCTGGAGACCTGTGTCAGTCTCTCCAGAGAAGGTCTCCCGGGTAAGAGAGAGAATGACGCCCCTTCCCACACACCCTGCCCAGCTCTGCGTTGTAACAGCAAGAGGTTCACAGTAGATTTGCCTGGAGCTGAAGTAATCGGCTACATCCACTCGAGCTTCCACCTCCGCCCCAGCACCCAGCCTCCTTGCTTGCATTCTAGCCCTTTCAAGTCAGTTTCCTCTCTGAGACCTCCTGGAGGCTCTTTCCACCAGCTTCCACCCAGGACTGCTACTCTGCACCAGGGCATGTGTGCTAAGTTGCTTCAGTCGTGTCCAACTCTTTGCGACCCCATGGACTGTAGCCTTCCAGGTTCTTCTGTCCATGGCATTCTCCAGGCAAGAATACTGGAGTGGGTTGCCATACCCTCCTCCAAGGGATCTTCCCGACGCAGGGACTGAACCCGTGTCTCTTCTATCTCCTGTATTGGCAGGTGGATTCTTTACCATTAATGCCACCTAGGAAGCCCCACCAGCCATGCTTCTGTATGCTAGAAACCCAAGGGATATGAGAGTTCAATCCACTTTTCCCTCCACTGAATTCCTACGTAGATGTCTAAATTCAGATGAGAGCTGGGAGTCTCATCTTCCCCACCCCTCTGTCTCAATTTCAGGAGCCAGCCATGTCCTACAGGCAAGTCCAACTACAGATGTGTGGGACAGTTTTGTCTAAGGCAATGGTTTTCAGTGTGAGCCTCACAGGGTGGTATAGAAATTTTAAAAACTGGGATCTCTCTTTATTTTCTAATCTCATGCTTTAAAATTTTTTATATGCATGTTTTACTACATACTAGCCATGGTCAAACACTGTTTTAAACATTTGTTTAAAATTAGGTAGGCAAACCAGTAGTGTCCACAATATGGACCTGGGGGACTCAGAGGCCTCAGATCCCTCATTATGTTAGTGTATTTAATAATTTACATTTGAAGATTCACTGTGGTACTTTCATGTGGATATTATGCCTGTTTTACTCTTTTTAAAAATGAATTTTGTTTATTTACTTGGGGCTGTGCTGGATCTTCACTGCTGGAAGAGCTTTTTCCTCTCGTTGCTGTGTGCAGGTTTCTGATCATGCTGGCTTCTTTTGCTCCAGAGCACAGACTCCAGGGCATGTGGGCTTTGGTAGTTGTAGCATGTGGGCTCTGGAGCACAGGCTCAATAGTTGTGGTACACAGGCTTACTCTGAGGCATGGGGGGTCTTCCAGGATCGGGGATCGAACCTGTGTCTCTTGTACTGTCAGGCAGATTCTTTACCACTGAGCCACCAGGGAAGACCTGTTTACTCTTTTTTATTTATCAATAGGGTGGCAAAGCTGTTTTGCTTTTCAGTTTTTGGGAAATTCACACCACATTTGCCTGCTGCTGCTGCTAAGTTGCTTCAGTCATGTCCGACTCTGTGCAACCCCATAGATGGCAGCCCACCAGGCTCCCCCATCCCTGGGATTCTCCAGGCAAGAACACTGGAGTGGGTTGCCATTTCCTTCTCCAATGCATGAAAGTGAAAAGTGAAAGTAAAGTTGCTCAGTCATGTCCGACTCTTCACTACCCCATGGACTGCAGCCCACCAGGCTCCTCCATCCACGGGATTTTCCAGGCAAGAGTCCTGGAGTAGGGTGCCATTGCCTTCTCCGCCACATTTGCCTACCAAGTCTTTAATAGGTCCATGCAATCATTAAAATTTAAAACAGATAACATTTGAACTTATTAATACTGTTATTAACTAATCTTGTTGCCTTCATTGAGATAAATTTCAGTATTTTTTCCAACTTGTGTAACAGCTGGGTTTTTTTTTTTTTTACATTTGTTTATAACTGCTGTGTGGTTAATTGCTTTCAACAGCAGAAAGCCTTGATGTTATAGGTTCCACTTTCAAAATTTTTTTCCAAATCTTTATAAATGTGAAAAAAAAAAACGGACAAAGGGATTCATTCGTCACAGTAAATGGAAGTGTATTTATCCATACACATCATTCGTTGTGGTTGCTGACTCACCAGACTTCAGGGCCGCCTTGCTGAGGTGGACTCATGTGAGGTCACGCTGAAGCAGGCAAGAAGTGGTTGAACAGCACAGACACAGAGCTGCAGAGTCAGTGTGACAGGTGAACACGCGTGGAGCGAACAGGAGGGGCTGGGCTTTGCTAGTTGCGTAGGTTCTTAAGATCAGTGACTTACGTGCCATCAGGGCCTGAATTCAGGGTTTCTGTTGTCTAGCAGTGGTGTATTCCGTTGCTCACCATCCTTCATGATGGCTCCCAAGGATGCCCACCCCACACTGGGCCAGGGGTGATCTGTGTGATCAGGCGAATATGGCAGAAATGATGGTGTGTCACTTCCAAGGTCAAGTTCTGAAAGACACCTTGGCTCTTGGCTTGGATGCTTGCTCACATTTCTTGCTTCCTCAGACCATCCACTCCCTAGGGAACCGAGCTGTCATGTTAAGAGCAACCATGTGTGGGTCCCGGTGTTAAGTATGGGGAACACAAGAGAGAAGGCACATCCCCTCTTTTTAATGTAATTCTGTCTCTTAAGAAAGACAGAATGTTCTCAGGTAAATGCTGTGCAGTGTCCTGTATATTTGTGCACGCTTAGTCGTTAAGTTGTGTCCGACTCTTTGTGACCCCATGAACTATAGCCCACCAGGCTCATGTACCCATGGGATTTCCTAGACAAGAATGCTGGAATGCATCGCCATTTCCTCCTCCATGGGATCTTCCCCACTCAGGGATCAAACCCGCATCTCCTGCACTGGCGTGGGGGGGTGCGGTTCTTTACTGCTGAGCCACCAGGGAAAGCCCATACTATGTATGATAACAGTGGAAAAAGCAGACCTTCCAGGAACATTCAAGGAGGCTACATTCATTTCAACTTTGGTTCGCTGAAGAACCTTTTGAACCAAAGAAGAAAAGAGTAGGTGCCTTTGAGGCAGATAGGGAAAGGTGAAGGGAGAGGGGGTCCTTTCAGGCAGACAACTGGATACATAGAGACAGGGAATTGGGATCAGTAACGATTTATCAGAAAAAAGAAGAATTTGTTGGCATTTTAATGGGCCCCACTGAAAAAATAAAATATATATGAGAGGAAACATCTGTCCTCTAAAATCACACACTTCCCAAGACTCGAAGCTATAACAGATCTGTTGAAACTCTTAGACTAGGGCTGTTCAATATGGTAGCCACTAGACAGAAGAACACATTCCGTTCTTGAAATCTAGGTCGTCCAAATTAAATGTGCTGTGAGTGTAAAATACACACCAAAATTTGAAGACGTAACCAAAAACAGGTAAATATCCCATTAATAACTTTTTGTATCTACTACATGTTGAAATGATATTTTTGATATAATGAATTAAAAAGAATACCTGATTAAGATTGATTTCAGCTATTTCGTTTTTACGTTTTTAAAGGGGCTGCTAAGTTTAAAATCCTCTCGGTGGTCTGTCTTCGTGGCTTGTGCCATCTCCCTCTTGGGCAGTGCTGGTTTGGAGGCTGCTCTGGCATCAGCACTGTGGAAGAGGAAGAAAGAGTGGGGTCAAGGGATGTTGGGAGGACCACAGCCAGCGTGCTTTCCTCTGCCTTCACTCTGTGCTGAGAGGGTCTAGAGTGAGGCCGGGGAACCTCAGCTGGAGAAGAGGCGGCGCCAGAGCTCAGAATCCGGAGAAGGGGGCGTGTGTGCCGGGCAGCCCTGTGACATGTGGCGTTGATGTCAATTCTTCGTGAATAACGTGTGATATGATTTAGTTATACCCTCCTCCCATCCAAAGCTTTTTGGTTCGGGATTCTCTGGAGTGTTGGCATCCCTTTTGCAGCTAATATTAGAGCATGGATGGGGTGGAGTGGGAGGGAGGAAGGTTGCTAAGAGAAATGGAAGGGGCACCCATAAAGACAGCAGAGCAAAGGTCTGTCTTATCCCTTTAGGAAAGTTGAGTGGTTCTGGGCATAGTCCATATACTCTGCCAGAAGGTCTGAGGTTCTAGCAAGTCTCTGTCACTCTATATGATTTAGGGTCCTTGCTAGGTGAATTTTGGGGTAACCCGTTATCTTTATCTTTTTGACTTGTGAGAGACCGAAACTGGGCTGTATTGGACTGGACAAGATGATAGGAGCTCCCAGGTCTAAAGATCCTGCTGCTGCTACTGCTAAGTCGCTTCAGTCGTGTCCGACTCTGTGCGACCCCACAGATGGCAGCCCACCAGGCTCCCCCATCTCTGAGATTGTCCAGGCAAGAACACTGGAGTGGGTTGCCATTTCCTTCTCCAATGCATGAAGGTGAAAAGTGAAAGTGAAGTTGCTCAGTCGTGTCCTACTCTTAGCGACCTCATGGATTGCAGCTTACCATGCTCCTCCGTCCATGGGATTTTCACTGGCCAATAACCTCGGGACTGACAGTCAATAGTTGGAGGTTATCCAGGCCCTTGGCCAATATGCTGCAACAGAGCATTGATTCTGTTCTAATCTCTGGCACAAATTGTTCTGCGACCTTGCCAAAACATCGCTTTGTGTCTTTATATCCTTACCGGTTAACCAGTTTCCGGATCTGAAGAGCCAGGGCGTGCTGTAGATTTACTTCAGAACATTTTTTAAGTGCAGTGTCAATAAGAACCTCGTGCTTTTTCAGGTAGAGAGCACTCTGAAGGAGAATAATTGATAGTGTTCCACGACCTCTCTGGGAAACTGAATATTAATAGAAGAGGACTTTACCCAATTCTGGGGATGCTGCAGAAGGCAGCAGTGAACCTTCTTATCCCCCCAGGTTCCTCCAGACTGTTAAACAGCGTGTGGTCTGAACTAGCTCCACAGAGCAGACCCCGGTGGGCTGTCTGGCTAGAAGATATTATGTAGAATTTGAGTTTGTTAGGGCTGACACAACAAAGGACCCCAGGTTGGGGGCTTGAACAACAGAAGTGTACAGTCTCGCAGCTGTGCAAGTCTGAGGTCGAGACGTGAAAAGGGCTGGTCTCTTCTGAGGGTTGTGAGGTCTTAGAATCTGCTCCAGGCCTCTCTCCTAGGGTCTGTAGGTTGGTGTGCCTCAGCTCCTAGATGCAGCGCCCTGCCTCCATCTTTACACGATGTGAACGTGTGTGTGTCCAAGTTTCCCTCTGTATAAGGACAGCAGTCATGCTGGATTAGGACCCACCCTAGTGGCTTCAGCTTTAACTTGAGTACCTCTATAAAGACCTTGTATCCAAATAACATCACGTTCTGAGGTACCATTTAAATTTGGGGTGGGGGACACAATTCAATCCTTAACAAACTCTATTCAAGAAAAAGATTGATGTGTTTTGCCTCATGTGTGTATATATATATATATATAAGCTGCTGCTGCTAAGTCGCTTCAGTCGTGTCCAACTCTGTGCGACCCCATAGACCAGGCTCCGCTGTCCCTGGGATTCTCCAGGCAAGAACACTGGAGTGGGTTGACCTTTCTCTCTCTTTCTCTCTCTCTATCTATATATGAGTGTATGTGAGCAACAACATATATATGTGTGTGTATATATATATATATATATATATATATATAAAATAGTTGAAGTTTAAAAAATGATGAAGCAGACTCAAGAAACTGAGAAATTTTGAACCTGGAGATTAAGTGAATCATTCAGTCTGTGGTCCTGTGAGACAAAGATTTAGAAAATATGAAAGGAAAGTTAAGAGAAAACAGGACTAGAATGATGGTCTCTGCCAATGCTGTCCAGTAAAATCTTCTCTGTTGATGGAAGTGTCCCAAATCACCACCTGTGATTGGTAACTATTATTTTGGACGTGAGAGGTTTACCTCTGCGTAATCTGTCTTCCAGAAGGAGATAATTAGAATAGGGAAGAGGCAATATCCGAAGAGACCATGGCTGAGAATTTTCCAGAATAAAGACCTCAGTGTTTATTCTAGGAAGCCCTTAAATCTAAGCAAATTAAATGCAAAGAAGTATATACTATGACCTCTCCATAGGCAGACCACAGAATACCAAAGAGAAAAAAGAAGATTTTCACAAAGCAGCCAGTGAGACAAACCAGATCATCCACAAAGGATTGGTGATGAGACTGATAGCTGTTTCTCCTTGGCGTTGGTGGAAATTCCCAGACAAAGGCTCCGTATCTTCAATGTACTTAGAGAAAACTCGTCAACCTACAATAGTGTGCTGCAAAACTACTTTTTAAGAATGAAGCCACAATAAAGACTTCTACAGACAAACCATCTCGGGTGGAGCTTCCCAGGGAAAGACTACCACCTTAGAAAATTTCAAAAGATTAAGAAGGAAAATCATTCAAGGTGAACACTCTGAGATACAGGTAGAAATAAACAGCAAAGGATGTAGGTAAACCAAAGTAATGACTGTGTAAAACTATAAAAATAATGTCTAGTTTGTGTGGAAATCTAGATCAGAAAAGCTAATGTGTTACAGAATAACAGCGTATAAGCTGGAAAAACCTTGACTACAGTTAGAGAGATATGAGGTCCTTATCTTATTTAACTGGAAAAGTAAACACTAAAGAATAGACCAAAGCCTTTAACTTTCATACAGCTGGAGGCTAAAAGTGGAATAGGAAAAGAAATAAATAATCACCGATCCAGAAAAAGGAATGGATGCAGATTGAATCAGCACAATTAGTGACCCTGACCAGATGGGCCTGTGTAGAGCATGGCACCCAACTGTAGGAGGAAATGCCCTTTTCCCCCAAAGCATATGAAATAGTAATGCAGATTGTTCAAATGCCAGGCCATAAAACTGGATTTCAAAAGATTGTACTCACCCATATTGTGGTCTCAGACCACAAATAAAGATACAAATGATACGTTAAAGGAGAGCTTCCCAGATAGTACAAGTGGTAAAGAACCTGCCTGCCACTGCAGGAGATGCAGGAGACCCTAGTTCGATCCCTGGGTTGGGAAGATCCCCTGGAGGAGGGCATGGCAACCCACTCCAGTATTCTCGCCTGGAGAATCCAATAGACAGAGGAGCCTAACGGGCTACATATGGGCTACATATAGTCCAAAGGGTCACAAAGAGTCAGACACAACGAAACAACTTCAGTTCACTTCAGTTCAGTTGCTCAGTCGTGTCCGACTCTTTGCAACCCCATGAATCGCAGCCCGCCAGGCCTCCCTGTCCATCACCAACTCCCGGAGTTCATTCAGACTCACGTCCATCGAGTCAGTGATGCCATCCAGCCATCTCATCCTCTGTCGTCCCCTTCTCCTTCTGCCCCCAGTCCTTGCCAGCATCTTAGCATGATCTAATGTGTACTAGGAAAAGATGAAATCCTAACCTTCAAGCTTTTCTTCTAGTGGGGGAGCAGATGGTGCATAAGAAAATGAATGAATGAATGAATAACAGTGACAAGAGGTGAGACACTCATTGAACTTAAAGAGCGTGCAGCAGTGTAAAGCAACAGAGACCCAGGAGAGGCGGGAGAGTTGGTGGTGGCTATTTTAGACTTCAGGATTCTTCCAAGGCCAGGAACTCATGCAGCCATTAGGAAATGGAAAAAGCCCACATCCTAAGTAATAGAGTCGGGATGAGCTACCAGCCTGATGCCTTCTGCACGCAGCCATTTGTGGCTGGGCCAAGCTTGTGGGTAAGCAGGCTGCAAAAATTTGGACAACAGGATGAGGCAGGTTAGATAAAGGCTTTCCAGGACTTTGGCTCCAGAAACTCTTATGAGCCTTTTGTCCGAGTCTCTGCTCTCCCTGAGCCCCACGGCCTCATGTTGCCCCGACTCTCCGGCCCTCCTGGCGGCCCCACAAGCCTTCTTTGGAAGCTCCGTGCTCAGATTGTTATCCCTCAACCTGCCTCTGTCGGGCTTTGTCCTGATCATCCAGGAGCCTGGCAAGATGGCCAGAGCATCGGCGGGGGGCGGGGAGGCATAGCATTCCAGTTCCAAGTCCAGCTGCGTGATGTCGGCCAGGCGGCTCCCTCGGCCTCCATGTCTTCATCTGTGAAACGTGAGGCAGACCGTGACCTCTGGGAGACCTTCCAGCCCTAGATGCCCTGGGCTGGGGACTGGGTCGGTGCTAAGGCACACCCGGCAACACACCAGTGTGGGAACGGGAGGCTCTCTCCCTGCACACATTCCCCTTGTGAGCAACGCTTTTGCTCACCTTAGCCCAAAGAAGTGGAGTTTCATCAGCTTCTCAGGCAAAGAGAAAAAGAGGGGGTTGAGGCTGCCATCTGAGTTACCCTGTGGCCTCCTGGAGAGCCAAGAGTATAACTGGGAGGAGCAGCAAAGACTTCCTAGAGCAGAGGCAATGTGTAGGATTTTGAGGGGAGTGAAGGATTTCAGTAGATGGGGAGAGGCCCTCCAGAATAAGGGGGCAATGGGAACACATCAAGGGGATGGGGAAGTGGGTGGCACAGGTGCCCTGTCTGTAACACCCCTGGGTGGGACGGCAGCCCACGAGAGTCAGTCCCCAGAGGTGTATGAGAGAGTGTGTGATAATCACCATCTCCACCTTCGTGCCGGAGACTCCGGTGTGCTCTGCATACGTTGACAAGTTTATTCTTCAAACTGAGTCTGTGAGGTTAAGCATTACCATGACCCTCATTTTACAGGTGATGAAACGGAGGCCAAAAGGGATCAACAGTGAGGAAACTAGGATTCGAATGCAGGTCTGACTCTAACTCTGACATCAGGAGTGGAGAATTCAGGAGGGCTGAGTGGGGTGAAAGAGCCTGGAGCTGGGGGTTTGAGGAAGGAGCCGGCAGATGTGAAGAAATTCCGGGTCTGCGCACATAGACATGACCGGAGAAAGTCGTGAGGGGCTGACTCTGGCGGTTGGCGCCTCTTTGGAGTGAAAATGTTCATAATGAAAGTTCTGCTTGACAGATGATAAAGGCTCTGCAGGGACTGACGAGGCAAGACAAGTGTGTGCTGTGCATTATCCTGACGCAGTTGCTGGAAAGAGTGGAAGGATGCGAGGCTTGTTATTCTGTCTCTCGGGGAGGCAGCCAGTAGTGTGTGGAGTGGTGGGCTGGTAAACTGCTCTACACACACACACACACACACACACACATGCATGCACACACACACACACATGCACACACACACATGCCTTCCTTAGTTTGTAGCATTTGCTGACTTCATGGTATCAATACTCCCCCAGAGGCTGATTTCAAGGTATCACTGTGATGTCTCTGGACACAGAGTTGGGAAGAGAAGTGAGAGTCAAGTCTCAGCATAGCCCTGAGATTTGTCATCGAACTAGATTTGGGTCTAGGGAGATGGGCTAGAGGCCAGAAGACTCAGGTATCCGATGCATTGCTCTCCACTCCTGTATCTTCTTGTCTGACCAGTCTCTTTCCTCCTGTGGAAGGGTTTGCTGGAGGTATAAAAGAAGAGAAGTTATGGACTGTGAGAAAGGGCAAAGGCATGCAAGATCTACCCTCCCTGGACCACACCAAGACCCTTCCCCTAGAGACCCTGCCCCTGAGGATCAACTTCTCCATCAATACGTTGTTATTCAGTCACTAAGTCATGTCCAACTCTTTTTGACCTCGTGGACTGCAGCACTCCAGGCTTCCCTGTACTTCACCATCTTCCAGAGTTTGCTCAAATTCATGCTCATTGAGTTGGTGATGCCATCCAACCATCTCATCCTCTGTTGTCCCCTTCTCCTCCTGCCCTCAATCTTTCCCAGCCTCAGGGTCTTTTCCAGTGAGTCAGTTCTTTGCATCGGGTGGCCAGAGTATTGAAACTTTAGCTTCAGCATCATCAGTCCTTCTAGTGAATATTCAAGGTTGAGCCTAATCTGGTATTCCCTTCCTGAGGATGAGAATGTGCCCCCAGAAGCTTGGGAGAGGTGGTGTGCCATAGTGGTCAAGAGACTGCCTGAATCTGAGTACAAGATCTACCACTTATTAGCCATGTGACCACGGGCAGGTGGCTTAGCAACTCTCTGCGTCAGTTTCTTGCTCTGTAAAATAGGGGTAATGTGCTTACTTCACAGGGTTGTTGTGAGGGTTGAACTGTTACAAGTAAAGCCCTTAGAACAGTGCCAGGAACGTAATAAACACCAAATGAGTGGCACCATCATCACCGTCATTATCGTCTACATCGTTACTCCCATTTGCTGGTTTTCTGCTTTCAATGTAAATCGAAGCTATAATTAGTAATATAATTATAATACACAAGTTACAATTTATTTTCAAGCCTGCATGCCTTAAACATTTCTCCAGGTTTATAATAACTTCTCAGGTTGAATATTTCTTAACGAGAGTTATAGTTCTCCATTGGTTTTCAGTATGTATTTAGTCAGGGCCACATGGACCTGGTGGAACTGGAAAAGGGTAACTCCTATTCCCAAATCACCTGCTGGGCAAAGGACTGCCCTATTTTAGATAGTTGGGTAGAGAGGAGTGCCAATCAGTGGATGACCAATTTCCTATCCAAGGAGATGGTAAGACTCTGCCCCTACCCTCACTGTAGGCAGAGACACCTCCCATCTTCCCCGAGGGACAGAAGTGTGCTGTCCAAGTCTATTCTGTATTCTCAGTGACATTACATATCAGGGTCTAAACGTCCTTCAGAGGCATCCAGCTTCATCTGATACCTGGTTTTCCTGTACAGCATCCCTTGTGGTGAGCACCCAGCTCCTGCCCTAATATAACCAGTGATGGAGAACTCGGTTTCCTTAGGATTCTGTTTCTATTTTCAGAAGCTTATTGCTGATGTTTGGTTCTACATATGGAAAGTCTTTCTGCCTTCCCAAAGCTTCCAGGTGCTCTTCTAGTTTAAGCACTTTGGAGCACAAAAGGTAAGTTTAATTTCTTTTCCATAAGGCAATCTTTCAATTATTTGAAGATAGGCGTCTTATCCCTCTATGTCCTTATTAATAAGCAAGATGATTCCCTCATTTGTTCTATGTATAGCTTGGTGCTATGGTTTTTCCAGTATCATGTATGGATGTGAGAGTTGGACTGTGAAGAAGGCTGAGCGCCGAAGAATTGATGCTTTTGAACTGTGGTGTTGGAGAAGACTCTTGAGAGTCCCTTGGACTGCAAGGAGATCCAACCAGTCCATTCTGAGGGAGATCGGCCCTGGGATTTCTTTGGAAGGAATGATGCTAAAGCTGAAACTCCAGTACTTTGGCCACCTCATGTGAAGAGTTGACTCACTGGAAAAGACTCTGATGCTGGGAGGGATTGGGGGCAGGAGGAGAAGGGGACGACCGAGGATGAGATGGCTGGATGGCATCACTGACTCGATGGGTGTGAGTCTGAGTGAACTCCGGGAGTTGGTGATGGACAGGGAGGCCTGGCGTGCTACGATTCAGGGGGTTGCAAAGAGTCGGACACAACTGAGCGACTGAACTGAACTGAACTGAACTGAACTGAATAGCTTGGTTTTAGTTGTCTTCACCTTGCTTGTCATTCTCCCTGAAATGCACTTCAGATTGTATGCCTCACTTTTAAAATGTGGAACCCAGAAACGAATGCAAAATTCCAGGTGTGTTCTGAGTAGTGCATAGTACAGGGTGGAAATGCTTCCCTCCATTATCAAGTCTTTACTTTTATTGGAGTCAGAGTTGGTCACTTTCAATATTTTGCAGCCACGTTGCTTTCAGCTGGTATTGGTTCAACTGTTGACTAACACTCTCCAGGCTCTTTAAAAGTGTCAGCTGCCTTTATATCGGATTTCTCCTCTACATGTACTGTAAGATTTTAGCACTCAGGTCCTGGACTATTAACTTTATTAAATCTAATTATTTTTAGACTTTGCTTATCATTCCAGCCCATCAGAAGTATTCAAGCGAATACAGGGCCTGTGAACTATTTCTCTGACAGATACCAGGAGACTAGAAAGCCCTCACTAGGTTTGACATAACTCCATTGATGAGTATTCTCTGGTTATGATTTCTGAACAGTTAATAACCCACTTACATGTTCTAGCACCAGACCCATTTTTTCTCTACGTTAAGCACAAGTATATCATTAGAGACATCACCAAGTGTTTTGCTAGTGTCCAGATGCCTGAATGGGAATGTGTGAACATTGTCTTTATCTGCCAACCTCCCACTGAGGGATGGAAATGGGCCGGACTAACGGGGTGTGTTCTTGTGAACCCATGCTGGGTTCTATAATCACTGCTTTGTCATTTGGGTGCCCATTATAACATCGGTTTAGTATTACATTCTGGAATCTTGTCTGAGATCCATATCAAGCTCAATCATCCGTAGTTTACAGAATCCATTTTCTATCCATTTTAGAAAATTGGAAGGCTATTTACTCATTTCCAGGCTTCTAAGATCTCTTGACTTCTTCCCAAACAGCATGCCTATCTTGTCCCTGATCTCCCAACTCGTCCCAAATAGAGCTGAGAGGCATTTTGTTTTTGCTGTTGCCTTTTTGTCAGCCTGAGGTCATTTTGCTAAAATACTGTCTCTGTCGCTTTCTTACATGCCTCTTAAATTTGTGTCCTTCTTCCTATCCTATCCTTTAAAATCAGAGCTTCCAGAGCACTGTATTGCAATTGTAAGTGAATATTGGGGTTACTCAGGGAGATTAAAAAGNGGAATGCAGGAAGCGCTTCTCTTAATACAGGAATCCTGACAGATTCTTTATTATTCTCCCTAGTCTATAGGATACTTGAATACTTCCAGTGATGGGGAGAGCTCTACCTCACTGACACTCTACCGAGTCCATTTATTAGTCATTCTGTCATAGCAAGTTACCCTGGCGTTGGTATGGAGACATTTAATGGACACACAACTTAACTTCACCCGAGAGCCCATGGAAATAAATGAGTACCTATTGCATATCAGTTATTTGCTGGGCATCATGCTAAGCAATGAATGACATTTAAATTATAAAAAGTCTATTACAAAAACAAAGGTTTCTACTTTTCAACTATTTGACCGGCAAAGATAAAGAAGAATGGTTAGCACCTAGAGTGATGCGAGGAAGATGGGCGCTCTCAGGCTCAACTCCCAGGGCGGGAGGGTACTGCAGCCTTGCTGTAGGGCTGGGTACCATCTTGCATCATGGAGATGCAGACATAGGTAACAGATTTGTAGATACAGTGCGGTTGGTAGGAAGGAGACAGTGGGGCTAATGGAGACAGTAGTGTGGAAATATATACCCTAACATATGTAAAATGTATAGCCAATGGGAATTCTCTGTATGTCTCAGGGAACTCAAACCAGGGCTCTGTGACAGCCTAGAGGGGTGGGATGGGGTGGGAGTTGGGAGGGAGGTTCAAGAGGGAGGGGACATATATATACCTATGGCTGATTCATGTTGATGTATGGAAGAAATCAACACGATATTGTAATTATCCTTCAATTAAAAATAAAGAAAAATAAATAAATTTGGCCTAGGAATCCCATTTCTAAAATCGTAAAGATATAAGTGGACAAGTGGACAAAGATATATGTCAAATGATATTTATTGCTGTCTTATTTTTGATAGTGAAAGTAGAAAGCCTCTAAATGGATTTGCTTGGTAGAAAGCTATGCAGTCTTTGAAAACAAAACATCAAGATAGCTACACTTGCCTGGACATATGTCCACAATATATGTAATTTTGAGAGGTTAACAAATTATGCAGTATACAATCGCATGTTTATAAAACAGAGAAAAAACTATTAGCAAAAATATCTCAAAGAGTATGCGTATGAAAGTTAATAGTGGTAATTTCTAGATGATGGGATCTTGGAGGAATTTTGCTTTTTTCTTTATATTTTTCTTTATCACCTTAATTATCTTACGATAAGAATCCACCTTACTTTTATTGTCAGAAACAAAAGGAAAACCTTATTCACGGCTTGGAAACATCATTGGGTTTTGTCCAGTTTGGTCTCCTTATTTTATAGATGAGGAAATTGGTGGTTCAGAGAGGTGATCACAAGGTTTTTGTAAAATTTCTGTAAGACGTTCGAATTACTCTTCAAATGTTTGCATAATGTTATAAAGGGGCGCGTGGAAAGGGGCCCTCTTGATGCTCATAGCACTCATTCAACCACAGGCTGCGCTCAGCTTTGGCTTCTCTGCTTGGCGTGGGGACACTTGGTATGGAGAAGGTTCGACCGACTGTTGTCTTTGCATTTGCAGCTTGGCCTCGGTGCAGTGACTAGCAGAAGAGTGATGTCTCCCCTGACAGTGGTGACTGCTCTTCCGCCCTTTTGGAGCTCAGTCCTGCTCCTCGGTTGCTCTTCACCTCTCGGTTGGTTCTGTACCTGCCCGACTATAACGTGTCCTAAAAGAGGACCAGGCCTTGCTTTTCTGTCTCAGTCTTCATCAATATGTCAGTGCTTGTGCGCAGCAACAGCAATAGGCAGAACGCCAGCCTGTGTAATTTTTGTTGTTCGGTTGTTCAGTCACTAAGTCGTGTCCAAGTCTTTGCAACCCCAGGGACTACAGTACCCCAGGCTTCCCAGTCCTTCAGTATATCCTGGAGTTTACTTAAATTCACGTCCACTGAATCGGTGATGCCATCTAACCATCTCATCCTCTGCCAACTTCTTCTCCTTTTGCCTTCAGTCTTTCCCAGCATCCGGGCCTGTGTAATAGATAAACCTCAAATGAAAATCTGTCCCAAGTTGCAATGTAAAACAGAAGTGAGCGTGGTGTGCCTGTGCAGTGTAGTCCACTGGGAGGCTGGCTGCTAGGAGCTGATGCGACTATTCAGACTGGTAACTGTTCTGATTCTGATGCTAGAAAATTGTGCTACATTGTGAGGAGGAGGGTGCAGTGGGGCAGTTCTTAGCCTTCTGTAAACCTTGGTTTAGAGATATAAGCAATTCTCCTTCTTCTTCTTTTTTTACTTTTATGTCACCAGTGAGTTATTTATTGGGGCAATCTTTCCGTTCTCCTGCCCTTTAAAAAAAAACCTATCTCCATAAATCATTTACAACAGAATCAGCGGTTCTAGGAGAGCTGGTATTGGCCCTGGGTTCCAACTGATGATACACCTTTTTCTGCCTGGACCTGGCCTGGAGAAGCTTCAGGCTAAAGAGAGTTCAGGGTGGTACTTGGCAAAACCTCTGTGAAGGCTAATGTTGTGAGAAGCCGACTCGTTATTGAGCTTGCAGAGGTGCCAGGGGCATAGGCTTGACCATCTGGACTGGGTTAGAATCCGAATATCAGGTCTAGCCCCTGGAGGAGTGAGAGAAACCCAGGTGGAATGTTGCTGTCTGTGTTCTGGAGGGTGCCTGTGAGGGTATCTGTTATCCATGAATTGGGTCTATCCATGGGTAATATCCAGAATGTGGGAAAAAAAAAAAAACCTGAGACGTCCTCTGAGTTTGTCTAGACCCTTGAAGACCACAGTCCACTCCTTCTCCTGCTCTCAAGAACAGCGAAGCACGGGTAGTGTGGGGGCTCAGCCGCTGTTGTGCCTTGCTTGCCCCTACTCTTCCCAAGCCTGGGCTTTGGAAACACGTGCCACTGTTTTCACAAATATCCCCACAGATTGTCTTTAACCAGTAGAGATGGAGGTGCAGGGAGGCCAGGAGCCGAACAGGATGGAGGAGAGAAGGGAAGGGAATTAAAGGTCTTGACTGCTTCTCTCTGCAGGTCCCAGCGTTACCAGAGCCGTGGGTCCCGAGAAAGACCATATCCAAAAAGGTTCCCTTCCCACAACTGGTTGCTAACACTTGGCATCCCACTTCCCTTCCTTCCTTCCTGNACCTTTTTCTGCCTGGACCTGGCCTGGAGAAGCTTCAGGCTAAAGAGAGTTCAGGGTGGTACTTGGCAAAGCCTCTGTGAAGGCTAGTGTTGTGAGAAGCCGACTCCTTATTGAGCTTGCAGAGGTGCCAGGGGCATAGGCTTGACCGTCTGGACTGGGTCAGAATCCGAATATCAGGTCTAGCCCCTGGAGGAGGGAGAGAAACCCAGGTGGAATGCTGCTGTCTATGTTCTGGAGGGTGCCTGTGAGGGTGTCTGTTATCCATGAATTGGGTCTATCCATGGGTAATATCCAGAATGTGGGGAAAAAAAAACAAACCTGAGACGTCCTCTGAGTTTGTCTAGACCCTTGAAANGAGAAACCCAGGTGGAATGCTGCTGTCTATGTTCTGGAGGGTGCCTGTGAGGGTGTCTGTTATCCATGAATTGGGTCTATCCATGGGTAATATCCAGAATGTGGGGAAAAAAAAACAAACCTGAGACGTCCTCTGAGTTTGTCTAGACCCTTGAAAACCACAGTCCACTCCTTCTCCTGCTCTCAAGAACAGCGAAGCACGGGTAGTGTGGGGGCTCAGCCGCTGTTGTGCCTTGCTTGCCCCTACTCTTCCCAAGCCTGGGCTTTGGAAACACGCGCCACTGTTTTCACAAATATCCCCACAGATTATCTTTAACCAGTAGAGATGGAGGTGCAGGGAGGCCGGGAGCCGAACAGGATGGAGGAGAGAAGAGAAGGGAATTAAAGGTCTTGACTGCTTCTCTCTGCAGGTCCCAGCATTACCAGAGCCCTGGGTCCCGAGAAAGACCATGTCCAAAAAGGTTCCCTTCCCACAACTGGTTGCTAACACTTGGCATCCCACTTCCCTTCCTTCCTTCCTGNGGAATTAAAGGTCTTGACTGCTTCTCTCTGCAGGTCCCAGCGTTACCAGAGCCGTGGGTCCCGAGAAAGACCATATCCAAAAAGGTTCCCTTCCCACAACTGGTTGCTAACACTTGGCATCCCACTTCCCTTCCTTCCTTCCTGCATTACACAGCTGGGGACGTGATAGAAAGAGGCCTGATCCCAGCCCCCATGAAAAGTATACAGGCTAGTGAAGAGGCAGATATTAACTGCAGGATTGTAGCAATAAACACATAAAATTCTGTAAGTGCTCGGTGGAGAGATACATAGCGCCTTGGGTTATAAAATAAGGGTGTTGGCCTCCCCAGGGAGATCCAGGGGAAGGACTGATCATTAGTTCTTGCTCCCTTTAGTTCAAGGAACTGACTCCAGTTAAAATTGACAAGATCTGGCTCAGGTGACACCTAGGAGTGAGGGAGATAGGTCTGTGATTTGTTGGGTGCTGTATCAGAAAGACCTACTTCGTTCCTCCTATGAGTCTTTCTCCTGTGTCTCCTTTACAATTCACGCAAAACACTCACACTTCTGATCCCCAAATGCATAGAAATCTTCCCCCCATACCAAGCAGTTTTCTGTGACACCAGCTGGGTGTCCTACAATTTTCTTGTCATTCAGTCGCTCATTTGTGTCCAACTCTTTGCGACCCCATGGACTGCAGCACGCCAGGCTCCCCTGTCCATCACCAACTCATCACTTGAGAAGAGTTTGCTCAAACTCATGTCCACTGAGTCAGTGGTGCCATCCAACCATCTCATCCTCTGTGGTCTCATCCTGCTGCTATCAGTCTTTTCCAGCATCAAGGTCTTTTCTAATGAGTCGGCTCTTCACATCCTACTGTTTAACTCAGTTCTAACACTCTCTGCCTGGAAGTAGTGCTGGATCCCACAGCCTAGGGCTCAGTCCCACAGCTCTGCTCCCACCCCTCTTCAGATGCCAGTCATGAGGCCAGGTTTCCCACTGTGCTTTAGGCCAACTGCCTATGAAGCTGAGGATCCTGCATATCCTCTTTGGGTTTGGTTAATTTGTTAGAGCAGCTCATAGAACTCAGGGAATTTCCCACTTACATCTACAGTTTATCAAAGGATATGATAAAGGACACAGGTGAATATCCAAAAGAGATACTCAGGGGGAGGGTAAGATCTGGGAGGGTCCTGAGTGCAGGAGCTTCTGTCCCCGTGAAGTTGGGGTGCGTTCCCCTCCTGCTGTGGGTGTGTTTGCCTACCTGGAAGCTCTCTGAACCTCGTACTATTGGAATTGTATGGAGGCTTACTCATGTAGGCTTGATAGGTTATTAACTCCATTTATAGCCCTTCTTTCCTCTCTGGACAAAGCACAGTGGGAGGTGAAAATTCCCAGCTCCTAATCTCTAGTTTGGTGACTAACTCCATCCAGGAGCCTCCCAGCTTTGTCTCAGAACAAAAGACGCTTCCCAGTGCTCTTATCACTGAGGAAATGACAAGGGTTTTAGAAGCTTTGTGCCAGGAGCTGAGGGCAGAGACCAATTTATATTTGCTGTAATCCCAGAGTCGACTCATTGGAAAAGACCCTGATGCTGGGAAAGATTGAAGGGAAAAAGAGAAGGGGATGGCAGAGGATGAAATGGCTGGATAGCATCACTGACTTGGACGGACATGAATTTGAGCAAACTCGGAGAGATAGTGGAGGACAGAGAAGCCTGGCATGCTGCAGTCCAGGTGGTCACAAAGAGTCAGACACAACTTGGCAACTGAACAACAATAATCTCACTCTGTGCCAGGCACTTCACACACCTGGTCCCCTAGAGTCTCTGAAAGCCCTGTGAGTTTGGGCGCATTACCCCTGATTGACAAATGAAGACTCACGTTCAGAAAGAAGTGACTTGCCCACGGCCAAGTGCCTTCTGGGTAGCAGAACTCAGGTTTGAGCCCAGTGTGTTAGAGCAGGTGGGGTTCCTTCACTGTGTAGTAAATGAGAGGACTCAGGGGAGCCACTTTTCTTTTGGAGCTCCAGGGAGGAATTAGAAGCCTGAGGGTGGGAGAAGAAGACAGAGTTCCCACAAAAAGGAGTGGAAGAGGAAGGATGCAGAATCAGGATTCTGGTCAATTTAAAGTAGTTATGATGCACCATAGGGTTTCCCGGGTGACGCTAATGGTAAAGAACCCTGCCAGTGTAGGAGACATAAGAGACGCAGGTTTGGTCCCTGAGTAGGGAAGATCCCCTGGAGGAGGGCTTGGCAACCCACTCAAGTATTCTTGCCTGGAGAATCCCATGGACAGAGGAACCTGGTGGGCTCCAGCCCATAGGGTTTTGAAGAGTTGGACAGGACTGAAGCGATTTAGCATACACACACGCATGGTGTATCATAGGGTTTCCCAGGCGGTGCGAATGTAAAGAACCCACCTGCCAATGCAGGAGACACAACAGACCTGGGTTTGATCCCTGGGTCGGGAAGATACCCTGGAGGAAGGTATGGCAACCCACTCCAGGATTCTTGCCTGGAGAATCCAATGGACAGAGGAGCCTGGTAGGCTACAGTTCACGGGGTTGCAAAAAGTTGGACACGACTGAAGCAACCGAGCACGGAGCATGGTACAGACAAAGGAGAGGCTGCTGCCCGTTACCTGGTCCAGGTGGAGAACCACCCTCCCAGCTATTTACACAGTCTGTGTGGGGTCCTGAGAGGGAAGTCACCGCGTGAAGGCCCCTGGGACGCTGAAAGGCAGGTGAGGGAGCATGTCGGTTGTAAGCGGAGCTCAGAAGTCCAGCAGTCTTAGGTTGGCTATCATCTCTCGTATGGGCAAGTGTCTCCTTTGAAAGTGACCCCTGTGGGGCTGGAGGAGGGAGTTCTAGTAGACTCATGCCACTGCGCCCTCTGAGCCCCACTTAAAATCAAAAGGGGCAGCAAGAGGGCAGCTGGGGGGAGCACGATGCGGGTGTAAATGAATGCCGAACTTGTTGGGATAACCGGCGTGCTTCAGCCTCCGCAGCTGTGGGGCCCCCAGGGAGTTGTCTGGCTACATGTGATTTTACATATCTGACAGCTAAATCAGAGATCCAAATGCCAAATCCGGCACTCGGGAACATTATGTGGATTTGTGACACTCCCGAGGGGACTTCGGATCCATAAAGCAATGAATGGATTACAATGAGGCATAAATACAGCGTTTTCATCTGTGACATACAATCCCGCTGTATTATTTCTCACATTGTTACATGAAAGAAATCTATACCCCACTCTTTCAGGTCTGTGTCCAGAAATAATAATAAAAAAAAAACACAAAAAGAACTTTAAGATAGGGGGAAAAAAAAAGCCACCTCTTGATGCATCAGGAATAAACTAGAACAAAGCGTGATGAGTGTGACAATTTCAATTTGCAATGTAAGGTCAACTCCAGGATCCTACATGTCATCAGCAAGCAGCTGTCTCACTCAGGCCGCTGTGTGACTTTGAATAAATCATGTCACCTCTCTGGGTCTCCGTCTCCTCTTCTGTCTCATGGACTCCTAAGTTACAGACATGCCCTTTCCTGGAGTGGGCACGATGGGTCCACTTTGTGCTTCAGGAAGACCACGTTAGAACTTTCGAAATTTCTTAGTGTGTACCTGTTTTTACAGTGCATGTTATGTACCAGCATAGTCTGTGGGGTCGCACAGAGTCGGACACGACTGAAGCGACTTAGCAGCAGCAGCAGCAGTACATCTAACGGGACGGGACAGGGAGGCCTGGTGTGCTGCAGCACATGGGGCTGCAAAGTGTCGTACATGACTGAGCGACTGAACGAAGCACATGTCTACTGTTTGTAAATGAACACACATGCATGTCCTAAAAAAGCATGCTGAAAAATGCTTTAACTGAACAAAAAGTTTGGAGGGCATAGATGTAACCCAACCCGGTCATTCCCCTGGTGATGGGAAGGGGTTTTTGCATCTAATAGTCCATGATTCTATGTATTTGAGGAGCCTTCTCAGTTGTTTTCCTTAAACTCTTGTACTAGGACTGAGTGCATCAGCTGTCCAAGGAGAAATTTTTGTGCCCATGTGTGTCAGTCCACATGTATGTGGGCTCGGAAACCACAAGATGCAATTGATGGACACCTTAGAATGGCGCCTTCCACGGTCAAGTGCAGAGCTGCTCTATCTTTGCAAGTAATTTTAAATCTCTCATATTTGCTTCACACTCTAAAGCACACAAAGCCATTAAAAAGTAATTTTATATGTATATACTGAGAGAGACAGAACAGGTATTATTGTCCTCTTTTCCACATGAGGAAAGAGATTCAGAAAGGCCAAATGACTTCCCCAGGGCCACCCAGCTAGTATGTGACAGGGCCACCATCAAGCCCCCACATCGTCGCAATAAGCACTCTGGGGCTCTTTGCACTTACAACTAAGTGCAAATGTGCTCCTTGGATCCCAGGGAGAATGAAGTGACAGTGTGTGAGCTGGCCAGTGTAAATGCAACCCCCAGCTATTTAAGGAAAAAAAAAAAACCCGACACAGAGCTTGGGGCCCACTGTTGGCAGATCAATAGCATCGTTCTTGTGTACACAAGACCTCACATTATTCAGGGAGGCCTGGCAGAGAGAGGAAAGCTGGCCCCCTCGTGCCGCCAGCTGTCACGGCTTGCTCCGCGGCAGCTCCTGACAAGTGCTGTTGTGACAGTCTTTCTACAGACACAGTCACAGGGAGCAGCTTGATCGGGACAGGAGCAAACAGCCTTGTTTACAGAGGTGCAAGGGAACAAAGAACACGTATATACTTGAGCGAATGTAATTTTAAGAAGGCCTTCGGTCCCGCCAGCTGTGTTAGCCAGGTATGGCCTCTACCCCTGAACTGGCCGCCGGCCCCTACCCCGGGAGATGGGACCCGACACCCAGGTGAGAAGCCTTCCCCTCTGAGCTCTTCTTCCTTCAGTCATGGGATAATGGCCAGCAGAAACATTTTATCCTTTTTAACCTCCAGTGACATCACTGTGGTTGAGACCTGCAACACTGCTTTGGTAACCAGGATGGTGCTGATGAGATTGTAATAGAATTTAGATGGCTATTTGTCTGTGTGCTCTAAGACTGCAAATTCCTTAAAGGCAGAGATTCTGTCTTGTTTGTTTTCTTTCTTTTATTTTTGAAGTTTTTATTGTGGTAAAATACACATAACATGAAAGTACCATCTTAGCTATTTTTAAGTGTACAATTCGAAAGGATTAAGCCCTTTCCCAGTGCTGTGCAACCATCATCGTCCATCTCCGGAACTTCATCCCAGTCCGAATAGAATGTCAGATTTCTAGTTTATATTCATTCACAACTTTGATGTAGTTCCATTTATTCTGGCATCTAGTATTACTGCTAAAAGGCTAGAAAGCTTATTATCTTAGTGGTCTTTAAAAAAAATTGAATGAGGCTTGAAACTTCTAATTCAGTTCTGAGAGTATGAAGAAATACTTTGTTGGTTATTTTCATATTCCCAGACCTTCCACCACAGAGTCTCATCCATCTAAAATATGCAGTATTTGAACTGAATGAGTCGTAATCCACACATTGACTGTCCTTCTGGGAAACCTCTCTTTCTGCCATGTATTAGCCTTATAGCAGAACTCAGAACCTTCTAAAATTCACCATAAAGGATTACTTTAATTAATACATGCCTTGATGTGTATCACTCATAAAGGATTACTATCAGACTATGTAAAGAAGGTCTACAATATGATAGAAAGACAATTTAGTTGAGAAATGGATGGATGGATTAACATTTGAACAGAAAATTCACAAAGGAGGAAACCCAAATGATCCATGAAAATAAAAAAGAAAGCTTTTCCTTACAAGTGGTCGTGGAAGTGCAAGTTCAAAACACTGAGATACTGTTTCACTCCTTTTGGAATAACAAGCATTTAAAAATCTGACTGTGCCATTGGCTGCCAATGCTCTGGAGCAGTGCATCTTCCGTTGCTGGTGTGAGTGTGAACTGGTAGAACCACTTTGAAGAGCAATTTGGCACCATCAGATAAAACTGAAATTGTTCAAACTGAACAGCAGTTCCTCTCCTAAGATATCTCAACCACTTGCAGAGAATTAAACTTATGTTCTCAGGCACTGGCACGTGAAAGAAACTAACTTCTCGTTTATGAGTCTAGAATGGTGCTAGTCGCACGCTAGCCATGGGAACTTAAGAATTACTCTGATTACCGCCTCCGTCTCGCAGTTCAGAGGAGGACCCTGATTGAGAAGGGCTGTCCACTTGGTAGGTACACAAGAAGACATATAAACAGACATTGTTTATAAAAGAAGAAAATCTCAAACAACCTAAATATCCATCAAGAAGAGAAAAAACGTGAAACCTGGTATATTCTTGCAATGGAATATTGTAGTACAACAGTTAAAAAAAAAATCTAGAGCCACATGTATTAATTAACAAAGGCAAATATAAACATTCATTTTGAATGAAGACTCAAATTGCAGTAAAATTCACAGAGTATATTTCTATTTCTATGAAGTTTTAAAATACTCAACAAACCATATCTATTGCTCATATAGACTTACACAGTTAAAGTATAAAAAATGCATGAGGATGATAAACTCCAGAGTCAGAAGAGTGGCTATCCTTTATTCTTTATAACATGATATATTATCACTATGCCAAAACATATATATATTACATATTTTATTTTATATCACAGACTACATATAAATATATGGGCTTCCCTGGGGTTTCCCTAGTGGCTCCGACAATAAAGAAGCTACCTGCAACTGGAGACCTGCGTTTGATCCCTGGGTCCAGAAGATCCCCTGGAGAAGTGAATGACTACCCACTTCAGTAGTCTTGCCTGGAGAACCCCCACGGACAGAGGAGCCTGGCGGGCTACAGTCCATGGGGGTCACAAAGAGCTGGACATGACTGAGCAACTAACACACACAAGTATATGATATAGAATTGCTATATATCATTAATACAGCATATTATTTTTTTAATTATTCCCTATAATTTCTATATGTCAAAATAGATGATTTCAAGAAGGCACTTTGTTGAAAAATAAGTAAAACATCATATTTACTATCTCCTAGTAACCTCCTTCCTCAATCCATCTGCACTGAATTGTGATAAATGACCCTCCTTTTGGAAGCGAGAGGAAGTTATTTTTGCAGTTAGTTTAGACAGAATCTAACCATTTCACTGCCCCATTCAGAAGCGGAGGCTCGTTTTGGAGTGCTGCTGGGCAAAATTCTGCATCCCACAGTGTGACATTCAAACCTCTCCGCAAGTTGGCTCCGGACCACTTTGGAGGCAGTGCTTCAGCCTCTGTCTTCAAGTACTCTACATTCCATTCAGATTGGAGGGTTTGCCATTTCCCAGATATACGCAATGTCTTTCCATCTCATACTTTTGCTTGATCACATTTTCTCTTCCTGAGAACTCCTTCCTTCATTCTTGCAATTTGACGTCATATACCAAAGCCTTAATAGCATGCCTACTCTCTGACACAGCCCGTCTCCTACAAGAAAAAAAACAACTCAGGAGGCACATAAAAATTTAGCTTGAGCTTGTTTATTGCATTGTTGTCTCTTAACGTCAAAAAGTTAAAAGTAAGCTAATGTCCAGAGGGCTTCCTAGGTGGCGCTAGTGGTAAGGAGCCCGCCTGCCAGTGCAGGAGATGTAAGAGATGCGGGTTCAATCCCTGGGTCAGGAAGATGCTCTGGAGGAGGGCATGGCAACCCATTCCAGTACTCTTGCCTGGAGAATCCCATGGACACTGGAGCTTGGTGGGTTATATAGTCCATAGGGCCACAAAGACTCGGACATGACTGAAGCGACTGAACACACACAATGTCCAAAGAGGTTTAAATGTGTCCATTTCACGTGGGACACCACACAAGGAAGCACAGACTCTAGAGCCTAAAGTCAGATGACCCGGGTCAAGTCCAAGTTCTGGACCATTCTGGCACATTTCCAGCTTCCCCATCTTAGCCTCTCTCTGCCTACATATTCTAATCTGTAAAAATGGAAATGAGCTAGTACTTCCTTCACTGAGTTACCTGGTGCTCAGGCCTAGCATGGTACTTACAGCAGTGAAGGCCTAATGACCTGTGTAATGTAAGAATCAGTACTATTCTAGCTCATTCCTTCTAAATTTTAGGTTCTAAAGTAGTAAATAAAATTTAGATTATTTTATTTAAAGTTCATGTCCCCCAAGAAAGCAGTGAGGTCACTCAAGATCCAGCTGATTTCTTGTGGTTTAGTCGCTCAGTCATGTCCGACTTTGTGACCTTGTGGACTGCAGCATGCCAGGCTTCCCTGTCCACTGTCTCCTGGAGTTTGCTGAAACTCATGTCCATTGAGTTGGTGATGCCATCCAACCGTCTCATCCTCTGTCATCCCCTTCTCCTCCTATCCTCAATCTTTCCCAGCCTCAGGGTCTTTTTCAATGAGTAGGCTCTTGGCCAAAGTACTGAAGCTTCAGCTTCAGCATCAGCCCTTCCAATGAACATTCAGTGTTGATTAGAAAGCAAGTCTTACAAGTAAAGTCAGAAGGAACTAGGTCATGATGGGAAATCAAGCCGCTTTAGAATGAATGTGGACTAATGGAGTGAAAAAAGTTCATGGGTTCTGGCTCTTACACTCACTGACTAGGTAACTTTAGGCCATTGGCCCTAACCTCCAGCCAGGGCTTCCTCTTTTATCAAAGAAGGACAATAAAGCCCACCCTTATAAGCCTGCTATAAATTTAGAAATACCAATAATTTATAGTTTGTATTGGAGAAGGCAATGGCACCCCACTCCAGGACTCTTGCCTGGAAAATCCCACGATGGAGAAGCCTGGTGGGCTGCAGTCCGTGGGGTCTCTAAGAGTCGGACACGACTGAGCGACTTCCCTTTCACTTTTCACTTTCATGCATGGGAGAAGGAAATAGCAACCCACTCCAGTGTTCTTGCCTGGAGAATCCCAGGGACAGGGGAGCCTGGTGGGCTGCCGTCTATGGGGTCGCACAGANCCAGGCAGATGGGCAGAACGACCTGGGATGACCTAAGTCAAAGCTGACTTTGCCTTTAAATTCTGCCCCAGCCTGAACCAGAGTCACGTGATGCCTTCAGATCCTTTTAGAGACTCCTCAGTTTGTACTTGAACACAGTGGTCCTCGACTGTGGGCAGTATTGTGACCTAGGATGCATCTGGGGATGTCGGGTTGTCATAACTGGGAGGGGTGTGGTACTGGCATCGAGAGGGGAGAGGCCAGGGCTGCCGCTGAGTGTCTTACAACGCATCAGACTGCCCCACAGGGAAGAATGAGGAAGTCGCTTAGTCATGTCAGATTCTTTGCAACCCTGTGGACTGTAGCCTGCCCGGCCCTCCGGTCCATGGAATTTCCCAGACAAGAATCCAGGAGTGGGCTGCCATTTCCTTCTCCAAGGGATCTTCTCGACCCAGGGATGGAAACTGATCCAGGGATCAAACCCCACCCAAGGATCAGGCACAAAATGTCAGTGGTGCCCAGGCTGAGAAATTGCTTTGGAATTTGACCCTGCCAGACATGGGAGGCTCTTAGCAAGTGACCGGCACATAGCAGTCAGTGGCTGAGGAAGCATTACTCCATGATGGCTGAGTGGCCAGTCCTTGGCAGATGATGCTGGGGGCAGGGAGGAGCTGGATCCTCCCTCCCCCGAGTGACCGCAGGGTCCCTGGAGCCAGGCCACTGCAGAAGCTGGCCATCCAGCGCTGTCCCAACACTAGCTGTCTCCACAGTGTGTGTGATGCCTCACGAACCCATACGTTCACTGCAGGGTTTTCTTCTTGTTTTTGAAAGACAAGGCAAGCGAGGTGATGACAACCCAACCGTGGGTNACTGCAGAAGCTGGCCATCCAGCGCTGTCCCAACACTAGCTGTCTCCACAGTGTGTGTGATGCCTCACGAACCCATACGTTCACTGCAGGGTTTTCTTCTTGTTTTTGAAAGACAAGGCAAGCGAGGTGATGACAACCCAACCGTGGGTGGCAGGAACTGGTTTGTTGGGAAGATGGTTATGGAGCCTGAACTCCCAAGAGTCTGGCAGACCTGGAGTGGGGTGCAGCTCTAAGTTCAAGGCTGCCCAGGAGAAAGAAGACACGGGGATTAGAACTGGCTTTTGACTCACAGCTCGACCCCTTCTCGGAGCTGCCATCTCCTAATGTGTAAAACGAGTCGTAATTCTTACTTTCCTGGGCTGGTGTGAGAATTAATTGGAATAATGAATGCAAAGTGCCTAACACGGCAGGTGGCAGAATAGACACTTAGGCGGTCCTGTGATTAGGGAAAGATGAGGACAGGCTGGCCTTGGAGGGGTGCCCGGGGCGCGGCCTGTTTGTTACAATAGTGACCTGCGTGCTGTTCGGAGGGCATTGTCACCACACACCAGGGCACATAGTGTGGTTGCCCTGTGTGGTTCGCTTGGTGCTGTGGGTTGGAATGTCTTCTCCAGGGCTGCCTGGGGGGTTTTCAGGAGGGCAGTCGGGCCAGCCTTGCTGAGGTTTGTTTTGAGGACTGGAAAACTCTTATATCGCGGCTGTAGAAGATGCCATGTGACTCAGAGTCCTGCCCACATCTGCCACCAATGCCATCTTGAGTGGGTGACTTGCACTGCTTGAACCTCAGTTTCCTTTCCTCCAAAGTCGATAATACCAGCTACTTCATGGTAGTTACATGAACATTCAGAGCGATGAAGGCGATAGTGACAAGAATAGATAATCAGTAGGGAAATAGCCGGAGAAGGCAATGGCAACCCACTCCAGTACTCTTGCCTGGCAAATCCCATGGACGGAGGAGCCTGATGGGCTGCAGTCCATGGGGTTGCTAGGAGTCAGACACGACTGAAGCAACTTAGCAGCAGCAGCAGCAGCAGCAGAAATAACTGGCCAGGGTGGGAACTTGAAAGAGTCCATTGGTTTGTTTTGATTTTATGATTTTCCTAAAGAATAGCTAAATTCATCACGCAAGCGAGGCTCTGCCTCAATGGTTCTACATCACGTGCCTAAACACTCCCCCGTCACACACGACTTGGTCCTCCAGCCCGCATGGGCTTGCCACCTCCCTTTCTCCCTTCTTGTGAACACCTCTACACCCCGGCCACCAGTAAGCTACTCAGAGCAGGCTTCTTTCTCTTCCCATGGAAATCCTCTTCCTCTCCTGAAGGATGGTGCCGGGCCCACCTCTCCTGGTCGCCCACCCTCCCTGAGAGCTGCAGCTGCTATCCCCCACCCCAAGCATCAGAGAATGGCCACTGTATCATCGGAAGCACCACCCCTCACGAAGGGCCGAGAGAAGAGTCAGAGTGTCTACCTCTGGGGAGGGCCCCTAAAAGAGGGAGTTAGCGCTGTTTCTTCACATGCCACATCCTTTCTGTACTATTTGCCCAAATTTCAGCCAATGTGTTTTCTTACTATCAAATACTACTTAAAAGAACTATGTGTGCCTCCGTAGCTCCTTCTTCCTCTAAGCCTCAGGGGTCATGTGATATTTGACTGTGTGTCTCCAGATTTTAACAATGAGTCAGTGTTAGGCCCCGAACGGCCTATTCACGGGAGACGCCGCTTCCCCAGGTCACCAAGACACGAATTCGATGCAATCAGCAAGAGGATTTATTGAACCGGCGCGCCGGGGTTCGATCTCCCCCGAAAGGAGCGAACCCCAACTTCAGTTATAGAGCAGTTTTTATACACAAAAGCTACAAGCAAGTATAGGTGGGGTGGAGACAATCTCAACAAAACTGATTGGTGGGCTCAGCCTGACCTTTACAGAGATAGGTCTGGAAGTTACCAGGCTGAAACGGTTGACCGGCCACCTTACACCTTGCGGCGGTTAGCCAGTTTTCTAGAAAAGATTAACAAAGAAACAATCACCCAAAGGGTCTTTGTCCGGGCCAGGAAACTAGACTATAATTCATCAGATGGGAGGTAGGTTCCTTCAGCATGAGTTATGACTAGCCCTAAGAAACAGAACAAAAGACTGCTTTAAAATTTAACTCTTTCTCCTCATCAGAAATAGGGTGGACAAACTTAGTGAACCCTGATGAACATAGGACCCAATCTGTTGTTGTTATTTTGTTTTTCTCCTTTGGAACGAATGGTTTTTGCCTCTCCTCTCCACCACCAAATTGCTCATTTCATGAAAGTCTGAGAAGACCACTGAAGCTGTGGATGGGTGGATATCCACCAGGCTTCCTCATGGGACCCTGGGAATCACACTCAGACCTCTGGCCTCTGCAGTCCACCCAGGAGAATCCTGATCATGGGCACACGTCACTGCGGTCACGAGCGCAGAGAACGAGGCCCTCTTTCTTCTCCTGCACACTCGCTGGACTGAGGGATGCTCCTCCTTCTAGGTGTGCACTTTTTCCCACCAGCCAATCCCCAGGCTGTGTGCCAGCGGCCTCCAGGGTCTTGTCCTGGTTGCCTTTAGCCTCATCTAACCCCTCACCTTCTCATCGGAGAACTTCATGCTGGCTTCTACAAGGCTTCAACTGGTTCTGTTTATCTGTTGTTTGTTTTGTTTCTCCTTTTGGTTTTTTTAAGAAAGAGCATTCTCCCTGATGGAGGATGGACTTCCAGAGGCAGGCACTGACCTCGACACCGTCTCCTTCCCAGCAGGGCCGGCCCAGGTGCACAGCAGATGGCCCACCAATGGCTGCAGGATCCAAGCCACCAAACACACGGGCACCCGGTGTGGCTTCAGTCGTGTCCGAGTCTGAGCGACCCCATGGACTGTAACCCTCCAGTCTCCACTGTCCATGGGATTCTCCAGGCAGGAATACTGGAGTGGGGTGCCATGCCCTCCTCCGGGGGATCGTCTCCTGCATTGGCAGGCAGGTTCTTCACCACTAGCACCATTCTAATGCATCTTCCTCCACGTGTACCCTGATGACAAAGACCAGTGTGTAGCAAAATAATCCAGAGTGGGGATTTTCGAAACAGAAAAGAAAAATCAGGTGAATTGAAAAGAAAAAGAAAAATCAGGTGAACTGAAAAGGAGAAGAGGATGGCAGGCCTAGGATGGAAACAGCAAGACTGACAACCACCCCACCTGCCCCTCCAGCTCCCGGTGAAGAGAAACCGAAGCCATGGGATTCTCTTCAATTGCTCTTCTGGCCTGAAATGGCTCCCTCCCCCAGGCCCGAAGGAAAATTCAATTAAAGGGTCCATCTGCGAGGCAGCAGCTGAAGAGGAATGACTGTGGGGAGGCCCGCATTTTCATCAAAAAGAGCCCAGGCCCTTCTCTCCGCCCCTCCCCCACGCCCCCTCTCCCTCTCACTTAGGAGGCCCGCCCCTCACCCCTAAAACCGCAATTCTCTCCAATTAGGTGGCTCGGAGAAGTGGCTTTCATCTGCTCCTTTCAAATGCATACGCGTTAAAGACTCATCCCATAGACTCGGGGCTCCCGCCGCAAGGAGAGAGGGAGAAAGCCGACAAAAGAAGCCCACGGAAGTTGGGGAGCAGAAGCCTCTGTCCCCAATTAATCTGTAGTGGCCAGCCCGCTGCTGCGGGTGGTTCGGCAGGCTACTCCCAGCCGAAGGGCGGGATGCGATGAGGAAAAATAAATACACAGAAATCACAACCCGGCCAGCTCTCTGGGCTTCAGCAAGAAGCCAGGGGTGAAGGAAGAAGGGAAGCGTTAAATGGAGTGACCTCCCGAATGAGCCTTGACCCTCCGGAGCCTGCGCGCACCTGGGGCCGCCTCACCGCCTCCCTGCCTCTCTGGGCTAGCGGGGAGTGGGCCAGGCTGCCGGCTGCGGACCCGGAGAAGCCCACCGCCCCCTGGCTGTGTGCTGCTCTACCGGAGATCGCGGTGTGAACAGAAAGGAGGGTCTGCGGACCCAGTGCCTCTTCGGTCTCCCGCGCTCCTTGCGAAACAAGCTGTGCTTATGACAGCGGCTTGAGGCACAGACCCCACGAAGGCCCCTCAGCCCTGCACCCAGCCTTGCGCTCTGGTCCTTCAAAGGACCCCTTCTTACCTGGGCGTCTCCTTGGGCCTCTTTCCTGCCTCCTTCCGCTTCCTCCTGATAACTTTTGATTGGGGACACCAGGAAGAGGGCAGCTCACTGCTTGCCACTGTCTCCTCAAGCGACAGAAGGAGGAATGGTTTTAACGTGGAGGGTCGTTGACTTATTAATGCAGGCCCGACACAAGGCAGGGTGCGTGGGGTTCTGACGCGTCCCTGGGAAATGGTGTCCGTGTTGGTATGCTGGGGCCAGGGTCCGAAGACCCTGGGACTGGGGATTCAGAGCACAGAAACGCGTGTTCTCACAGTTCTGGAAGGCTGCCTGGGATCTTGCTGTGGGCGAGTCTGGTTTTGTCCGAGGCCTCTGTCCTGGCTTGAAGATGCCGTTTTCTCCCTGTGTCCTCACGTGGTCCTTCCCCTGTGCCTTTCTGTGTCCAGACCCCTTCCTGTCTGGATGCTAGTCATATAGCAGGAAGGCCCCCCTACTGCTTAATAACCTCTCTAAGTATGGTCACATTCTGAGGTGCTGGGGGTCAGACATCGACACAAGAAGTAAGGGAAACACAGTGCTGCCCGTAACAGTACATCTTGGTAGTTCTGCCTAAAAGTGCACCTGTTATTGCCCAGTTGAGTTGTTTCACCTCAGAATTTGTAGGACTTTGAGGAGATATCAGCTTTACAAAGGACCAGGCCTTCCCTGCTGGCTCAGACAGTAAAGAATCCGCCTGCAATGTGGGAGATCTGGGTTTGATCCCTGGGTTGGGAAGATCCCCTGGAGGAAGGTATGGCAACCCACTCCAGTATTCTTGCCTGGAGAATCCCCATGGACGGAGGAGCCTAGCGGGCTATAGTCCATGGGGTAACAAAGAATTGGATAGGACTGAGAGACTAAGGACAGGAGAGACTTTCTCAGAACAGGCCTCCACGAGCTGGTGTTAGCATGATATTTTTTTTAGTGTAGCACAGAGCTGGGGACACCATGAGGACTATTATGTAGAATTGGATCAGAGAGATTGTGTCAAACAAACACCATTCATTTGATTGGGACAGAGTCTGGAAAGCCTACTTCTTTCCATAAGTGGTTAATAGATCGCTGCCCCCACCCCTCCCCGCACACACAAATGGAGCATCCTTAGCTCCCTGTCTTGGTTCCTATCAGTCAGGCCCCACCAATCTCACCAGACCCCCATCATTCTTCACATGTGGCCTCACTCCAAACCTGCACACGTCTGTCTTTCCCTCTTCTTGAAACATCCTTTTCCTTCTTCATCTGCAGAGCATCACGGAAGGAGACGAGGACAGGTAGTTTTTATCAAGTCGTCTGAGTTCTCTCCTGGGGGAGGCGATCCTCGTAGATACAAGCCATTGGATGCTGCTGGGCCAGGTCCTTCCCTGCTCCCTCTTCTCTGCCCCCTGTCACAGAGGACACGCTAAATGCGGGGAGCACGGAAGATGCACTCCACACCATAGACACATGTCCGTGCCCTGTGAGTTCTTAGTTCCTGTCTCCAAGCAGAGCTCTTCTCAGGAATCTCAGGAAGAACTTTTTGTGTGTGTGTCCGGCTTCTTTTAAGAGCCCAAACTGCACAAGCTTTAAATCAAATTAAGCTGCCTTGTCCAGTCATGTGCTATACTTTCAATTAGAGGCTGGCCTGGGCAGAATTAAACCCCCTTCATTCTCCCAAGAGTGTGGATGTCAGTGACCCAGGGAATGCCCTGTCCATCCTTCCACATGCCATCTTCTCTCTTCTGATGGTGATGGGGAGGGGGGCATTGCAGACAGGCCTCTGATGACCTTGAACTTCAGCATCTGGCTCACTCTCCTCTCCCCTCACCCTGGGCCTCAGGCTCCTCCCAGAGACAGGGCAGTAGAATGACTATAAATGCAAGCTCTCTTTCAGACTGCCTGGGCTTAAATCTGATTCTGTATTTTTAATTTTTGTTCCTTTTGCACAAAAATGTTCCCTGCAACTTTATTCATGATCCCAAACTACCCTAAAGTCCCTCAGCAGAAGAATGGATGAAAAAATTATGGTATATTCATGCATTTGAAAATTACTAAGTGATCAAATGGAGAAGGGAATGGCAAGCCACTCCAGTGTTCTTGCCTGGGAAACCCCATGGACAGGGGAGCCTGGTGGGCTGCAGTCCATGGGGTCATACAAGCTGGACACAACTGAGTGACTAAACAAGAAGCAACCTAAAGGTTGCGGAGTGGTGAAGAACCTGCCTGCCAACGCAGGAGATTAAGAGACAGGGGTTCAACCCCGTCCTTGGGTCGGGAAGATCCCCTGAAGGAGGGAATGGCAAACCACTCCAGTGTTCCTGCCTGGAGAATTCCATAGACAAAGGAAGCTGGCAGGCTGCAGTCCACAGGGTCGCACAGAGTCGGAGAGGACTGAAATGACTTAGCACACACACGCAAGTGACCTAAAGAGAAAAATGAAAACATGAGAAAACACGAGTAAATCTTAAACCCATTTTATCATGCTAAAAACGTTATGACCTTTATTCTTTCGTTGAACCTCAGGAAATGGCAACCCACTCCAATATTCTTGCCTGGAAAATCCCGAAAGTCTGGCAGCCTGCAGTCCGAGGGACTGCAGAGTCGGACATGACTGAGCGTGCACACACGGAAGGCTCATCTATAAAATGGGGGTGATGAGAAGCTACCTTTAGAACAGTGACTGCAACTGAGCGCGCTATGGGTGAGACTCCTAGGTCTCAGATGACTTCAAGGCCTTTTGAACTTGAGGAGCGGGGGAGTCATGAGGTTGTACAAGCTGGCTGAGAGAAGGACAACTAGGAGAAATAGGGCATCCGCCCCTCACCTGGACATGTGGACCAGTTTGCAGACTTGATGAAGGGAGGGCATGGGAACTGGCGGAGCTGTTCTGATGCAAGATGTTATGCTCTGGGCCCGGAAACAGCCAGAACCTGGGAAGGAAACTTTAGGCCAGTTTTGCATCGTTGTCTGTATTTCGATGGCTGCCCAAAGACGACCAGCTTTGAGAGTGTGAGGAGAGGGAAGGCTTGACAAGAATATCAGTCACCTGGTGTTGGCCCAGCGTGGTGAGGGTGGGGACAATCCTTCAAGACACTTTGTGAGCCAAAGTGTCATGGAGAATGGAAAGTGAGCAGGACAAAGAGGCAGGTCCTCAGGGACTCTGAGCCCGAGGACATATTGGAGGAAAGCCCTGAAGGGTCTGGCATTCCTGTTAACCCTGTTTCGGGGGTTAACAAAGGCTAACGTGCTGGATTTAGAAACCCTGGAATGCTAGGCTACTTGAGCGACGTGTGTTTCTGGTGGCACAGTCTCCGCCCCCCACCCCCAATCCTCACTTTGGAGACAGGACAGCCTGCCTGTTGTGGTGGGAGTTTAGGAAGAAAAAGGAAGGGTGCTAACTCCTTCCTCCATTACCCCTGCTCTGCCTGTCATCTGGGACCCTGACCTTCAGTGTCCAACGCTCTGTTCTTTGCTCGTGTCCCTTCCTCCTCCCTCCATAATTAGAACAAAGGACAGATCAAGGAAAGGAGGAGGGACCCTCACTGCCACTCAGGACCCACACTTTACCTGATGGAAGGTGAGACTCAGAGCTCCCATTCATTCACCTCCAGTGTTTTGAGTAATTGGCACAACGGCTTTAAAATGCAGAAGATAGTGAAATGTACTAATAACTCCAAAACATGCTGGACCTAGGGCTTTGTCATCTTGCATTCAACCTCCATTCACCAATTTTACTCTTAACTTTCAAGTCTTTCATTTCAGGAAACACGCAGGGAGCACTTGCTGGATGCCAGAAGCCGTGCTGAGCTGGGTTTTTTTAAACAAGCAGTTTATGTAACTAAGTTGTCTTTCTCCACCACTACCTGCCAGTGCGTTCAATCCAGCAGAGGCGTTAATACATATGACGTGACGGAGGAGGAGACGTTAAGTTTGTAAAACAGAGAGGAAAAATAAAAGCATGTGAAACGAGATCTTTATATCCTATGGTGAGTTCTTAGGCCTGAGGATGTGAAAGCAGTGAATATGAGCACTGCCTGAGTGTGTGTGTTTGACAGACACATAATGCTCGCCTGGCGAAAGGCATAGGGTGGAATGGCACGAGTTTCTACGAACGAGGCAACGGGACCCACACCCTGTGAAGCAAGCGGACTTCACTTTTGCCACCCTAGAATGTTTTCCAGCGCCTCTCCTCAACCAACACTCACCCACATTTATCTTTAAGATTTCTAAAATATCCTTAGGAACCTCCCTGGGGGTCCAGCGGTTAAGACTTAACCGTCCAGTGCAGAGGGGTACGGGTTAGATTCCTGGTCAAGGAAGTAAGATCCCACATACCTTGCAATCGAAAAACTCAGAGGAAAAAAAAAACATGGAAAACAGAAGCAATATTGTAACAAATTCAATATAGACTTTTAAAATGGCCCACATTAAAAAAAAAGCCTTTAAAAGAATAAAATAAAAAATTAATAAAATATCCTTATATTTCAATCAAGAAAGTTCGTAGACACTTACAAAGCACAAGTTTAAGGTTGTAAGAACAAGCTTAAGATTGTATGCACAACCTTAAGGTTATATGTTTTTGTTTGGTTGTGTTTAGATGGCTTGTTCACCACCTACTCTGGGTATTCTGAATGACAGCTTCACTCAGTGCTGCCAGATATTTCCTCTAAGGGAGGCTATTCATAACACGGGCCTACTGGGGACTTACGGTGGACAGCCTCAAAAGACAGGGTCACGTCTCATTCCAAAGCAAAGAGCAGGTGTGTCTGGTGCAGCAAGGACAGTCTCTCCAGGGCAGGGAGTGGGTGGTTTGCAGCCCATTGAAAAAGATTCGGGTTTCATGTTGGGATTCCTCTCCTGCAGCAGCCCCCCATGTGTGCAGGCGGCATCACCTGGTGCCCTGCAGAGCATCCTGTGGGAACCAGGCTCAGGGAACCGGCCAGGAAAGTGATAACTCTCTGGATACCAGTGGTACTATGAGAGGTAAACTTCTTCATCGAACTCAGAGGTCTTCTGTTTTAACCAGCTTCCAGGAAACTGTTGCAAGTCAGGCTACTTGGTGAGCTTTCAGACAGAGAGATGTTTCGGAGTCTCTGCTGCTCTTGAAGCTATAAACCCAAACTGAGTCTTTGGCACGTGCTCTCCTAGTTAAACTGTTTTAGCGGTTGCCCAGAGGGGACTGCTGGAGAAAGCAATGGCAACCCACTCCAGTACTCTTGCCTGGGGAATCCCATGGATGAAGGAGCCTGGTGGGCTGCAGTCCATGGGGTTGCTGGGAGTCGGACACGACTGAGTGACTTCCCTTTCACTTTTCACTTTCATGCATTGGAGAAAGAAATGGCAACCCACTCCAGCGTTCTTGCCTGGAGAATCCCAGGGACGGGGGAGCCCGCTGGGCTGCTGTCTATGGGGTCACAGAGTCGGATATGACTGATGTGACTTAGCAGCAGCAGAGGGGACAGCTCACAGCCCAGATCACAGCACAGGTATGAGTGTCGTTCTTCCTAAGGCAGAAGGGCTCTTGACTGCAGAGATGAGGAGTAAGCAGCCTGGGTGGGTGGTTAGCTCCAACTCCCCCGAGCTCTCACTGCCTCCCTCTGAAATGCCCGCTGCCAGGTTGCTTGACTTCTGCAAGCTGATCACACCTGACACCACCCTCCCCGTGTTCTCTGCTCCTCCGGCACTAGGTCTCCTGGGAAGGCAGGTCAGCGGACTGTGATCTGCTGAAGTGCTGTACTGAGGCCACGAGTTGAATTTTTAATTTGTACAGTTGTCGCTTTGTGGCTTGATGTACTTATCACACGTGATGACTATAAAAAACTGAGTTCAGAAAAGTCACAGAAAAGTAACACATAGAATGTTCACAATTACATCCCGCAGGAAGCACTGCTAGCATTTTGGTTATATCTTTCTGGACATTTTTCTATATGTACACATATTTTTCTTTATGGTTTGTTTTCTTAATCTTTTGTCCCTTTTCTTAAATATAACTTTTTTTCCCCTTTTAACAGTATAGTGTAGATATCTTTCTATCTCAAAGGATAAAAACATATAACATCATTTTTAATGAGTTTATAATATAGATGTATCCTATCCTTGTTTGTTTAATTAGTGTCTTTGGGGGCTTCCCTGGTGGCTCAGTGGTAAAGAATCTACCTACCAGTGCAGGAGACTCGGGTTCAGTCCCTGGGTTGGGAAGATCCCCTGGAGAAGGAAATGGCAACCCACTCCAGTATTCTTACCTGGAAAATCCCATGGACAGAGGAGCCTGGTGGGCTACAGTCTAGATAGATAGATAGTAGATAGTGAAGTCACTCAGTTGTGTCTGACTCTTTGAGACCCCATGGACAGTAGCCAACCACGCTCCTATGTCCATGGGATTTTCCAGGCAAGTCTAGGGGGTCGCAATAGAGTCAGACACGACTTAGCAACTAAAACAACAACAACAAAGTATCTTTTCAGTGGACATGTAAGTTGTTCATTAGTTTTCAGTATCATAAATAATGTTCTTTTGACCTTTTGTCTCTCTGCCTCTCTCTGTAGCTAGCTATTGCATCCAAACTTGTTTTCCTTCCATCTCAATAAACTTTTCTTAGAATTATAAGGTTGTGATGATTTACCTGGAGAAAGCAAACGGACAGAAGTGCAGAAACCAGTTCATATTAACTTCTGAAAAGGAGAATGCATCACCACCATCCAAATGCGCTTCTCTGACCAAGGGTCATGAGCGAACATGATGCAAGAAAAAATTTGATAAGCGCGTAAGCACTGGAAGCATTCATTTTAGAACACTGCTGCACCATGTTAGAAAACCAGGATACCCTGCTAGAAAGACAACATGAAAGAAAACTGAGACATCCTGGCTGACAGCCCTGAGAAACACCAGCCCTGTGCGTGAGGCGGTCTTGGACCGCCAGGCCTTGGCCATGCTGCCAAAAGATTGCATTTGCATAATGAACACTAGTGAGACCAGCAGAAGAACCCCCCTGCTAATCCTAGCTTGATTGCAGAGCTGTGACCGAATAGCTGTTGTTGGTGTAAGCCACTGACTTTTGAAGCGGTTAGTAACAAAGCAATAAGGTAACTTCCTTTAAGATGAGAAAACTAAGAAACTCATATTCTACACACTGGTGGAATTTCCAGGCTAGCTCCTTAAGAACCCAGAGTATTCCTAAAGGCAATACAAATCATCGTCCTTCAACTACTTCAACACCACATCACATCTGAAGGATGGGTTAGTATTGCAGGACAAATTTGGACTCCACCCCTATCACCACCACAGGCGCGGAGAGGAGTAGAAGGTGTGAGAGTTCATTCCAGGCACTAACAATTTACTCTTCTACCTGAATTTTTTTTTTTTTTTAAGTCTTCACAAGTCCTAATCTGCATTAAAGAAGCATCTTTCCAGATGTTCTGAAATGAGGAGCCAGTTAGGTGGTTGGTCCCACAAGTACTCAGATCTCTATGCAGAAGGGGCCTGGCAGGGAGGAGTAATGGAAAGGGTATGTTTTTATAAGGGGCATAGGATACCTCTGTAAGCTTAAAAACAGCTTCTACAAAAAAGGTAAGCATGAGATGTTCCCAGAGTTCATAAAGATCATAGCCACTCCCCTTATTTAAGACAAGGAAACTGATGTCCTGATCAAGATGCCAATGTTCTGATTCCTAATTGCCTACTTTTTCCATTTACCATGTTTCTTTTAAACTACTAAGAATTTTATTGTTTGGTTTAAGCCATTTATCACAGCGGTTACCTTAATTGTACTTTTTCTTATTTAACAACCATTGGAACTTATAATGTATTTACCCAATATATTTCACAGAATAAGCGTGCCCTTTTTACATGAGATTTCAGGTATTATGGAAAAAAGTCCTTACATAATTTATTTCTCTGAGCATAGAATTTTCCCATGATTTTAAATCACAGTTTCCTTGGAGCAGATCAATTTATTTTTTATGATTAGTGTGAACATTCAGAGTGAGAGAGGTGGACAACAAGAAGCGTGGAGCACCTGGGGACAGTGTCCTGTCCTAGGTGCCTTAGAAAGACCCATGCTGGTCTCAGAGACTGATTTCCAGCATAGATGAGTAACCTGTACACTGGGAGAAAAATGCAAAGATTTGTGGAACTAAAGAACGATTAAGGACAAGCAAATATAATCCTGTCTGAGAACGTAAGAGGGAAAAATTGGACGTGGTGAAGATTTCATTCTAAAGGTGTAGGATGTATATTCAGAACTGATCTCCAAGGAGGTAAAATTCAAGCCAGAGTTTGAAGGAGCAGAAGCAGTGTTAGGATGATAGATGCTCTTTCAATCCTGGAAGAACGTCAGCTTATTCAAATAGGACCTCAGGTCCAGTTTCTCTTGCCTCGTCTTCAATTACGCAGCATGTTGGACTTCCAAGAACCTTTTGAATCAGAGCAGAAAGAAACAATCAAACATAAAAGCCACAGCGGACCTACTTTGGAGCTGTGGTGACTTAGTAAAATGATCTTTTTCCTAGGACACTGACCAAAATATTTTTCAAGGCTAAAAAAATTACTCAACGTTTTAAAGTGGATGCAGTGTCTCATCATTTGCTTAGAATGTGACCCAAATATCTATTATTTACTTATTACCTTTGGTCTCTCTTTAACATTGACATTTCTATTTTTAATACAAGTCCACTGAATGAAAAGACAGGTCAAAGCTGTGTGTATTTCGGGGATGATACGCGTTTCTCGCAGTGGTGATTTCTGTTTTCCATCCCTTCAAGGGTTACAGGTTGTTTAAATCTGAAAACTTCTGTACGAGAGGGTCAGTGCAATCTGGCATGGCAGGTGTGAGTGTTCACTCATGACTGACTCTTTTTTGTCCCCGTGATCTGTAGCCCACCAGGCTCCTCTGTCCATGGGATTCTCCAAGCAAGAATACTGGAACAGGTTGCCATGCTCTCCTCCAGGGAATCTGCCTGACCCAGGGATTGAACCCACATCTCTTGTGTCTCCTACATTGGCAGTCAGATTCTTTACCACTGAGACACCAGGGAAGCCCCTCAGTACGGTCCAAGATGCTCCATAGCAGAAATATTATGTATGGGGGGAGGCTTTTCATTTTTGCCTTTATTTTCTTTAGGTGGGAAAGCTATCAAGATACTTTCTCTGAGGGAGCAGGGCCTCTGCTCCCTTGCAAGCGTGCTGTTTATCTGGCGGTACAGAGTCTTTGCTAACGGGTGCTCACTGCCCTCAGAAGCACTTTCTGAGTTCACAGAAAGAGAGGGCAGGCGCCGATGTCACCAGCTGATAGGGCCAGGCAGCAGCTCAAACCTGCAGATCAATAGGGAGGCAGGCAGCTGCTGCTGCCAGGGCAGACAGCCTGGTGTCTGCTCTCATTTCACTTCCTGCCTGGTCCCAGCCCATCACTACGGTCATGCAGGTCAAAGGATAAAGCATGCCTTGGTTTCAGATACATACGGTTCTTGTCCCTATGGAGGTGACCACAATGAGAATGTCTGATGAACGGATGCAAAATGCCGTCCTCCACCCCAGTTCAACAACCTTTCTATCAAAGAGAACATTCAACAGCCTCGCTGTTGTTGCGACTTGATGCTGCCCCCCGGCCAACTCCATGGGTGTGAGACCCCATGCAGTTACACAGGGCTCTCTGCCTGGTTTCAGGCTCTGCTGTTGCCATCTTGAAATCCTTACTAATTCTTCAACTAGGGTCCTGGAAAAAATTTCTTCTCCAAATTTCAGAGGCATTGATTGTTGGCCAGACTTCCAACTTCCAGCATTGCTGTTGAGAAGTCCACTAGTGTTCTCGATGCCCAATCCTTTGTAGGTGACTTGCTTCTGAAAGCGTCTGGACCTTTTAGGTTTTCTAATTTCCCCATTTCTGTGCCTCTCCTCTTGCCTTCTTTTGTGTCTGCTATCCCCAAGCCCAAGGCTCCTTTGCTTAAGTCTCTCCAGAAACTAAACCTCTTTTCTCCTGCTGGAGTGGGGCAGTCTAGTCAACCTGGAACTCTGTAAGACTTTCCTTCAGTCTTCCTGCTGGCACCTAGGACATAGACTTCTTGCCTCCAGAACTGTAAGATAATAACTTTCTGTTGTGCAAGCCACCAAGTTTGCAGTACTTTGTGACGACAGCCCTGAGAAACTGACGCACCGCCTGAAATTCTGCTTACCTAGAAGTTTGCGCCGTGCCGTGGTGCCAGTCGCCTCCGACTCTGTGTGACCCCGTTGTCTGTAGCCCGCCAGGCTCCTCTGTCCATAGGGTTCTCCAGGCAAGAACACTGGAGTGGGTTGCCATGCCCTCCTCCAGGGGACCTTCCTGACCCAGGGACTGAACCTGTGTTTCTTAAGTCTCTTGCATTCGCAGGTGGATTTCTTACCATTAGCACCACCTGGGAAGCCATCCAGAAGTTTATCGGTAAGAATTGTATCTATGTTCATACTCAGCTTGACCAAATTCTGTTGTTAAAAAAATTTAATCCTTGACCAGGACATACCCATAAGGGTTCCTGGGCAGGCCCTTCTGCTCGTCTGTGAGCAGAGCTTTTGTCAACAGAACCCACACCATTCATCCTGCCCTACTGAAGGGAAGGACATCGTCCTTTGATGCAAGCTCTCATGATTCAAGGACTTCTGGACAAGCAAGCTGCTGCTTGGGAAGCTGACAGCTGTTTTGTCTAGGGATGGTCTTTAGTGTTTTAAGGTCCCGTCTTATTTTTCTAGGGCTGTCATAGGGTTTCCCAGGTGGCATGAGTGGTAAAGACCCCACCTGCCAATGCAAGAGACATAAGAGATGTGGGTTTGATCNCCCCCCGGCCCAGGCCTCCGGGCCACCAGGCCTTTGCTAGCAACGCTCCTGTCATGGCCGCAGTAGCAGAAAACAGAGCCTGATTCCCCAGAGCCCATATGCCTGGGGGCAGGGGGCTCTGGCACTAGACTCGTCCATGGACTGGGCACGCTGCCTGCACCCAGAACCACACAGGCAACCAATACAACGAGCAGATGCTTCTTATCTCCAGTGGCCATAGTATCACTGAGGCTTAGTGAGGACATGTGACGCTCCAGGGACCCAGACTGAGTAGGCAGAGGAGCAAGGATTTAGTGTAGATATGCCTGGCTCCCAATCCATACATGTTCCATGACATACCATGCAGACAGTGCCTCACACATCGTATACGGTAACTTTAGATCTGTGAAGGTGAGTTCTGTGTGTCTACTAGGCCACGAGACGCCCAAATATTTGGTGAAGTGCTCTTCTGCGTGCATCTGGGAGGGTGTTTCTGGATGAGGTTGTCATTTCAGCCAGTACACTGAGTAAAGCAGGTTGCCCTTCCTACTGTGGATGAAGGTGCTAGCTGCTCAGTCGTGTCCGACTCTTCATGACCCCATGGACTGTAGCCTGCCAGGCTCCTCTGTCCATGGGATTTCCCAGCAAGAATACTAGAGCGGGTTGCCATTCCCTTCTCCAGGGGAATCTTCCTGACCCAGGGATTGAACCCACATCTCCTGCATTGCAGGGGCTTCCCTCGGGGCTCAGATGGTCTGCCTATAATGTGGGATACTCGGGTTCAATCCCAGGGTCAGGAAGATCCCCTGGAGAAGGAAATGGCACCCCACTCCAGTACTCTTGCCTGGAAAATTCCATGGATGGAGGAGCCTGGTGGGCTACTGTCCACGGGGTCGCAAAGAGTCGGACACGACTGAGCAACTTCACTTTATTTACCGTCTGAGCCACCAGGGAAGCCCTATTGTGGATGAGCCCAATCCAGTCCATTTTGTTCCATCCAGGCCTGAATGGAACAAAAAAGCTGAGGAAGGAGGAATTCTCTCTCTCTGAACTAGCCTACCAGTCTTCTCCTGCTTTTGGACTCAGACTGGAACTTACTCCATCAGTCTGTCTTAGTTTCACAACCAGCAGCCTCCATGTCACATGGGCCAATTCCTTAAAAGAAATTCCTTAAAATAAATAAATAAATATATCTCCCATTGGTTTTGTTTCTCTAGAGAACCTGGACAAATACAGACTCCCGAGTGCGCTACAAATGTTTTCCCACAAGGATTGATAAGCTATTAACAGATTATTCTTGTTAGCTCAATAGAAAATAAACAAAATGTTATTTAATTAGCCATTTCTAATTACTGTCTCTAATTGAACATAACAATAGTGCACTTAAAGCCTATTCTCTCTACTCCAGACTTTGATGATTTAAGACTGGCTTTTCCCTAAACACAGCTGAACGAATGAGCCCTTTCCTTTTAAATTCTTCATATCAACTTTGTGCTTATCTGGTAAGAGGATGAGAATGATGTTTGCTGAGCAACTACTTGAAATCAGACCGTTGCGTGAAGTCCTTACATGGTTATCTGCCATTCGGAATCTTCACAAGCAGCATGTTATTGATTCTTTTTCTTGTGCCTGTGGTGGATGGATGGCATTTGTGGGAACAGCAGAGTTACAGAGAGAACCAGCTCTTCTGCAAGGAGATTTCTCCAGTTGGTCAGAATTTGATAACTCCTCGAGAAGAACAGATGCTTTCGAACTGTGGTGCTGGAGAAGACTCTTGAGAGTCCCTTGGACAGTAAGGAGATCAAACCAGTCAGTCCTAAAGGAAATCAGCCCTAAATGTTCATTGGGATCACTGAAGCGGAAGCTCCAAAACTTTGGCCACTTGATGCAAAACCCTGATGCTAGGAAAGATTGAGGGCAGGAGGAGAAGGGGGTGACAGAGGATAAGATGATTTTATGGCATCATCAACTCAGTGGAGATGAGTCTGAGCAAAATGCAGGAGGTTTTGAGGACAGGGCAGTCCATGGGGTCGCAACTTAGCGCTGGACACAGCTTAGCGACTGAACAACGACAACTTGCCTCTTCAGGAGGCAAAACGCTGGATTCCAGATCGGGCTGGGTCCCAGTGAACTTCTCAGGGTCTGAACAGTTGGACTCGTAGGAGACAGCAGCACACGACATGCAAAAGAATCCTGGCCGCGTGATGCCTCCCCTTTGCCCCCCACTCTGCATTCTGCTGAGCTGTCTGGTTCAGAAAGCAACCCAACCACTGAGAGCCTCCAATTGAGATGACATCCCAATAACTACCTGAGCCCCGGGCTGGCAGAAACCCGAGGTGTGCAGTCAGCCTTAATCACAGCCCTCCACAGTAGCACTTTAAAATGGAGTTGATGAATTTAACAAGAAACACATGTTTTCATTTAAATTACAATTAGCAATTAGAGAGTTAAGTGTGCCCTAGATAGAATAGATAATGGTTGTCGAGTTTGTGGCATAGCTACTTTACTGTTGCCATCCTCCTTTTATGTTTTGCTTTATGTTTTTATAGTAAATTTATGCAGTAACTGTGAGAGAGTCTCAGGTTAAAGAAAGCTGCTGGTTTGGGGTTATTCGGCTTCTAAAAAAAAGGGTCACCAGCCCAAGCCCACTGCACACCCCTCGTCTCGGGTGATTCTCTTTCTTTTAGGAAATGTGAGAAGAGAATTTTTTACCTACCCCCATGTAAGTTGGATCATCTGTCAGTGAGGGTTGTAGTGTAAATTGCATGTTTCTGAGTAATGAACAATTGGTGAGAACTGCTTCCTCTTTGCTATGATTTCCTGAAAATCCAGGAAAGGAAAAACAAGCTATCTTCTCTCTTACACTCTCTGGAATGTTTCCCAGAGAAATTAATGTTCACTTCTGCTTTTCAGTGGAGATTATTTTTTTTAAAAAGAGGCCAAGGAAAGGTGCCAAGACATACACTTTGGGGGACAAGTCAGGTGCAGTCCACATGGCAGGGACCCTGGCTAAGGGACCTGCCAGGGTAAACCCATGGGGCTGAGTAGCCGAAGCACAGCCACTCCAGATCCGTGCAAGGTTGCTCTAGCAAAGCAAGCTGGTGCTTCTGACGAAGACCTCTAATGAGAAACTAATTCCTGGTGAGGAGCCCCTCCCTCCGAATAAAATCCAATAATAGAGAGACATCGTTTATGGTGAAATTACCACTGGCCTGAGAACAGCACAGATCAGAGCCAAGACAAGTAATTGTAGGTGGCTCGGAGATCTGAATATATATAATTCCTTGGCACCGTCCAAAAACCACAGTCGTTGTCTAAATTTTAACAAAACCAGACAGAGAAGTGAGGGGAGATGGCTCCTTGGGGATACTGTTAGGTATCCGAGACTTCTGGCGGTGTTTGCTGTAACTGGCAAAGGTGTTGATAGCCGCAGATGACTGGTAGACTCTGGAGAGCATCTTTTCTGGATTTCTTTAAAGGGGGCAGCACGTCATACAGGCTGAAGAGAATGGAAATCATCTCCAGTTTCTACAAAGCAACCAGCCAGTGTTTTATTTTAGCTACTCCCGTAGTCGCATAGAACCTGTCACTCAAAACAACAACAACAAACCACTCAAAAATCCTAAGTGAAGAGTTTGCTTGTTTCCCAGGGTTCTGTAAATGTTTCCAGGTCAAAACACTGGGATGAGAAAGAAGTTTCCCTGTCTTTTGTGGGTGGGAAAACACGCAGAGCAAAACTTCTGAGAGCAGACAGAGAGCCAGGTTCGGCTTTCTCCTCCCGTGTTGTTTTCCATCTTGTGGAATTGTTTGTCCCTAGCATCAGAGACAGGGAGTAAATTCTCCCCGACGCGCTGACAGCCCTCGTGGAACATCTGCATAAGGACGGGATTTATTCTGTTCATTATGACTGCCACAGAGCACGGGGCCTTATTTCACTCCTGCAGACGAGTCGCGCTTCCATAAATCATCCTGCCTCCTCTTCGGGTAAATGGCCGGCAGTCTGGGGAGAACTGGCGAATAATCTCCGAGTTGTCTCAGCTTCTTCATTTTTGTTATTTCTATGTCGTAAAAGTTATGGCGTATCAGACAGAAGAAGGATCAAAAAGGCCTCTAATAAATACTTTTCAACAAGCTCAAGACAAACCTAATAACCCAGCCACGGAGGCTTCAGAGAAAACTCTCCATGCCTCCCCGAGCCCAAGGGCTCCAGGGGAAATGCTGCTTTCTGTGGAAATCAGCCCCCTTTCCTGCCCCGAGCACTTGGCTGGAAACTTCATCTTGCTCACTTGATGAACTGTCCAGCTTGGAGGTGATTTTTGTGTTCCTCAGGATGGATTTCCCCTTTGATTTTTTAAAATTTAACCAGTATAAGTAGAAGCAATCTGTTAAGTGCAGAAACAAACAGAGACCACAAGTTTCTGGACTAAGGATAACCCACTCAGGAGTGCTTTCAGATGCTCCATATCAATCAAGGCCTCACGTTCTATTTTCTTCCCATCTCTCGGTCTCATTTATCTTTTTTTTTTTTTTTTTTTAAGAATTTGGCACAAAAACCCTAGGCCTGGAGCTGGAGTTGTAGTTTCAAGCAGTTGATCTAAAAAGTTCAGGCTACTCTCTGAAGGGCTTCCCGGTGTTGCTTTACTGAAATATGTGCAGTTGCAGGAAAGGAAGGAACATGTTTGACCAAGAGGGAGCTGGGCTTGGGAGTAGGTGAAAGGAGAAATGTTACTCAGGGTTCTCCAGAGAAACAGAGCCAGTGGGATGTATCTACGCCTGGATCACCATCTGTCTTTATTTCTCTCTGGATGTAGGGACTTCCTGGGTGGCTCAGTGGTAAAGAATCCACCTGCCAAGCAGGAGACAAGGGTTTGAGCCCTGGGTTGGGAAGATCCTCTGGAGAAGGAAATGGCAACCCATTCCAGGATTCTTGCCTGGGAAGTCCCATGAACAGAGGAGCCTGGCAGGCTACAGTCCATGGGGTCGCAAAGGGTCAGAACATAACTTAGCAACTGAACAACAACAGTAACACATGCAGATAGATATACGCATCTGTATAACAGGAGAGATTTATTGTTTACAAAAATGACTCGTGTCATTATGAAGGCAGGCGAGTCCCGAGAGAGTTGGTAAGTTGCAGTCCCCGGGGAGCTGATGGTGGAGTTCCAAGGTGAGTGCAAAGGTCTGCAAACCAAGAGAACCAGTGGTGTGCTTCCATTCTCAAGACTGGCAGACTGAAAAGCCAGGAAGAGGCAGTGTTTCAGTTTGTGTATGAAGCTGAAAAAAGCTGATGTCCTAGTTGGAAGGTAGGCAGGCAGACAGGCATTCTCGCCTTTTCAGGGGATGGCCCACCTTTTTGTTCTATTTCAGGCCTTTAGCTGATGGCGCAAGGCTTGCCCACATCAAGGAGGGGCAATCTGCTTTACCTAGTCTGTCAGTTCAAAAGCTAATCTCATCCCCAAAACGTTCTCATAGAAACACCCAGAAAATGGTTGGGCCACATAGCTGAGCCCTCAGGAGCCCAGTCAAGCTGAAACTTAAAAGTAACCATCACAGAGGTTATGTGAAATTGGGCCCCAGAGAAGGTGCTCTGTGTCTTGTTTACCTGGAACATCTTGGAGAACAGAACCAGTGGCAGGATGAATGGGGGATATTGTTTTCTGTCTGATGAGACATAAGTGAGCAAGCAATCATGCCACCTACCTCACACCTCTATGCCCGCCAGAAAAGTCAGAGCTCTTCGATCATGAAGGACTGATTTGTTTTATGAAGAACGTTTATAGACTATTTGTTCTTATGGTCTGAGAGTTCCAGGACGGGGTAGAAATGGGTTGAAAGGGAAGGCAGGGAACAAGGAGGGAGTCTTGTGTCTTTGTTGATGGGCATCACTGTCTGCATCGCTGTTGGTCTACTGTGCAATGTTGCTGCTGCTTCGAATTCGCTGGGCAATCTCCAGATAACACAGCGACCACCCCTGAGGCACCCCAGGCCATGAAGATGAAGGCTGGTTCTCCTGGGGAGCCACCCAGCTGGAGCTGTGTAAAGGCTTGCCCCCTGCCAGGTGTTGCCAGGAGCGAAGCCCTAGTCTGCCACCGCTGGCGATTTTGCCTCCCCCTCTGCTCTCCACCCTCTTTCCAACCTCTCGATATTCAGCTTTAGGGGCAGGTCGGCCTGCTGTTCGACATGAAGATGGATTCCCCTAGCTGAGCCTGGCTTAGCTGCCAGTTATCTTTAAATGAAACCCCTGAAGCACGGGAGAGTCTATTGACTCCCCTTGGGGCAAGGAAGTCCATAACTCAAGCTCTCAAAGACTCAGAAAAATTTACAAAAAAGGCATGTCAGTGAGGGCAGGGATTGGGGAAGTGGGAGTGAAGAAATAAGAGCAAACAACTTCAAATTCCTTTCTGAAATTACAAAGGTGGAGACTCACAATAATAATTATTATTGTGCAAATGTTATTATTTCTCAGTTTTAGCCTATTAAATTTTCCATATAGCAGACATAATACTCAGTGCTTTTATATGTTTTTCATTGAACCCCCATGCCTTTCTGAGGCAGAGGTTTCCTTCATATTACAGATTAGACCAAGGAGAGAAGGTGCGGTTTTCACTCCAGGCGCTGTGCAGTTTACTTCAGATATCTTTTTATTAAAATCTTACAGCCCCATAACCTATGTCAGATTTTTGTATCTACTTTAAAGAAGAGACAACTAAGGCAGCAGTCTTGTTTAGGAATAATGCACAAAGCTTAGCACTGTCAAGTTGGTGAACACAAGGAAGGAAGGAGCCTACATACGGTGTTTGAAGTCCAAGGCCAGCACCCCAGCCCTTGGGGAAGTCAGCTCTAGGCTAAGGTACCCCAGATCATCCGCTCTCCTGCCCGGTAGTCTTCTGGAAGTTTCTCTAAATCAATTGTCTTGATACCTTTCAATGTGAGCTCTCAGGCCTGTGGGGGTTCCTAGTGCTGTTCTTAGTCACTCAGTCATGTCCGACTCCTTTCGACCCCATGGACTGTGTAGCCTGCCAGTCTCCTCTGTCCGTGGAGACTCTCCGAGCAACAGTACTAGAGGGGATTCGCATGCCCTTCTCCAATATCCCAAAGACATGGTTCTAGCTGCCACTGGGAGGCAAACGATGCTAAAGGAGATTGCTTTCTAGCTCTCGCTCTNTCCAAGGCCAGCACCCCAGCCCTTGGGGAAGTCAGCTCTAGGCTAAGGTACCCCAGATCATCCGCTCTCCCGTCTGGTATTCTTCTGGAAGTTTCTCTAAATCAATTGTCTTGATACCTTTCAATGTGGGCTCTCAGGCCTGCGGGGGTTCCTAGTGCTGTGCTTAGTCACTCAGTCATGTCCGACTCCTTTCGACCCCACGGATTGTGTAGCCTGCCAGTCTCCTCTGTCCGTGGAGACTCTCCGAGCAACAGTACTAGAGGGGATTCGCATGCCCTTCTCCAATATCCCAAAGACATGGTTCTAGCTGCCACTGGGAGGCAAACGATGCTAAAGGAGATTGCTTTCTAGCTCTCGCTCTGTCTACTGGACCGCTCTGCTCCCCCTCTGGTGTTGCAGCGAGAACCCGAAAACAAGCCAACCTGTGCAACTTCTCTCCATCACCACCGAATGCTGTTTATTGAGTGTCTCAGTGGGTGTGCCAGTTGCTGTGGAAAGTCACGATAGNGGGAGGCAAACGATGCTAAAGGAGATTGCTTTCTAGCTCTCGCTCTGTCTACTGGACCGCTCTGCTCCCCCTCTGGTGTTGCAGCGAGAACCCGAAAACAAGCCAACCTGTGCAACTTCTCTCCATCACCACCGAATGCTGTTTATTGAGTGTCTCAGTGGGTGTGCCAGTTGCTGTGGAAAGTCACGATAGCTAAAGATGGGCAGATTCATAACACGCGCTTGATGCAGGGGCCTCTGGGTGCCTGGCTGCAAAGCTCCACGTTTTAAAATCACAAGTATTTAGGAACTCCTTCCCTGATTCACCAGGCTGAGCCATCAGTCGCCTACCAAGCCCGAAGGTGGACAGAACTGAGCGTTTCCCCCATCCCTCCCCACTCAGGTCCAAAGCCAAACCCTGGGCTGTTTGTTTCTCCAAAACCACAACTTTGGCCTCTCCAGCAATGGCAGGAAAACGTTCCTCGCTCCCCACCTCCTCCACTCCGTCCCCTTCTTCAGTTAATACCAAGGGTTTCAATTATCTCGGAAGCCTGGGCTCTGATGTGTTGGGAGAATCCTGTTTCAGAAAAATACATTCCCCAGCCCCAGTGTCCTAGGAGGTTTTTCTTTCTCTGGAGCCACCGGGGTAGGACTGTGAGCAAAGGAACCTCTCTGGAGGTGGCTTGTTTCTCCCCTTTCATGGGCGGCTTGCCCAGGGAGGAGCAGGATCTCAGTGTGAAAAGTCTGAGCTACCTGTAGTCAGGAAGCACGAGGAACTTGATGTTTCCTCTTGGTGCTTGAAGTCCCTGAACGTGGATTTGCAGGGAGCCTGCTTCACCGGGCTGTCCCCTCACACGAGTCCCATCCTGCCAGTGAGAGTGCTGCTTTGCGGGGAGGCGGGGGCGGGGAGGGGGTGCATCTTGTCAAAAGTAGATTTTTTCTTTTTTTTTCCACTTCTTATCCATAGTATAGACTCCTTAAGGGGAAGATCAAATACTTTATCCATTTTTAAGAAGAGTAATCAAGAGCTAAGCATGAAAGATGTGAATGGGAAAAAACCAGGCACTGGAGGAAACACTCATTTATCAAACACAGGACTGAACTTGACTACACACCTGCAAGAGATTTGCTTAACTAGTCACAACTCAGCCCTGGGCAAATATAAAGCTTTTTTCCTTTAATTTTCCAAGTAAGTGATATCAACTTTGCTTCTCAAGCCCCATCATTATGGGTTGTTATTCAGCTGATAAGTCATGTTCGACTCTTCAACCCCATGGACTGCAGCATGCCAGACTTCCATGTCCTTCACTATCTCCTGGAATGTGCTCAAACTCATGTCCATTGAGTCAGTGATGCCATCCAGCCATCTCATCTTCTGTCACCCTCTTTTCCTCCTGCCCTCAATCTTTCCCAGCTTCAGGGTCTTTTTCAATGAGTCGGCTCTTTGCATCAGGTGGCCATAGTATTGGAGCGTCAGCTGAAGCTGACGCTCAGTCCTTCCAAGGAATATTCAGGATTGATTTCCTTTAGAATTGGCTGGTTTGATCTCCTTGCTGTCCAAGGAACTCTCAAGAGTCTTCTCAAGTACCACAGTTCGAAAGCATCAATTCTTTGGTGCTCAGCCTTCTTTATGGCCCAACTCTCACATCCATACATGACTATTGGAAAAACCATAGCTTCGACTAGATGGACCTTTGTCGGCAAAGTGATGACTCTGCTTTTGAATATGCTGTCTAGGTTTGTCATAGTTTTTCTTCCAAGGAGCAAGCATCTTTTAATTTCATGGCTACAGTCACCATCCACAGTGATTTTGGAGACCAAGAAAGCAAAGTCTGTCAGGTAGATCAGGAAATGTGGGAAGTTTCCCTACTAGATGTATAGCAGTCTCTTTCTATGGACTTCAGAGCCATGCAGTCTCTTCTGGTGAAATGGTGACCCAGCATGCTCATGGCCTTTCAGTTCAGAGATAAACTCCCTACTGTGGTAGCCAGCCTCCAGGGTGGTCCCCAAGGACCCTCACTTCCTGGTGTTCACACCCTGGTGTAGCTTCCTTCCACAATGCACCAGCGTGGTTCTCTGTGACCAGTGGGAATATGGTGGAAGTCCTGCTGTGACTTCTGAAGCAAAGTCACCTAAGACACAGCCCCTTCTGCCTTGCTGCTTTGGATCGCANCAGCCTCCAGGGTGGTCCCCAAGGACCCTCACTTCCTGGTGTTCACACCCTGGTGTAGCTTCCTTCCACAATGCACCAGCGTGGTTCTCTGTGACCAGTGGGAATATGGTGGAAGTCCTGCTGTGACTTCTGAAGCAAAGTCACCTAAGACACAGCCCCTTCTGCCTTGCTGCTTTGGATCGCACTCTCTCTGGAGGGCAGCCGGCTGCCACATTGTGAAGATGCCCAAGCAGCCCAGGAAAAACCCTGGTTTCCTGTCAACAACCAACATGAACTTTCCAGACAGGTGAGTAAGCCATCTTGCAAAGGGTCCTGCAACCCCAGTCAAGCCCCGGATAACAGTCACTCTGCTGACTTGACCCATCTTGATCTTGACTGCAGCTATGTGAGGGACCCCAAGGCTGAACCATCCAGGTAAACCGTACTCCAGTTCCTGACTCAAAATAGAAACTGCGAGGTCATAAAATTTTATAGTTTTTAAGCCTTGAAATAATAAAGATTGATTGTTTCTGAAGCCTCTAAATTTTGGAGTCATTTGTTACATGAGACTAGGTAGCTAACATATCATCTGGGCTTGTCCTGCTCCTCCTCCTTTTTCTCTCACGTCTGGTGTAACGGGATCTTGGTGGTCAAGGAGAGGGTCCTGTGCGGCACCCTTGGCATCCTCCACGTCTCTTTGATGATCCAGGTAGGGAGGGAGTACTCGTCCGATCTAGTCTCTGCTGAGGAAGTCTTCTGTAAGTGATACTTGTGGTCTGTCCTCTTGGCTCAGGCAGGTCAGGTGTTCTCTGTGATTTGCTCAGCTCATTTAGTTCTTGCCAGTATGGCACACCCTTCCGTGGGGTCAGCTTATCCTTCCTGGTCAATCTCTGCCCTGGACACTCTGCCCTGTAGCACTAGGGACTACTGGTCACCTTGCTCTGGTGACAGCAGCCTTCCTGGCAGCTTGTCAGGCAGCTCCTGTGGCCACCTTTCTTGTTCTGGATCCTTCCATGACACAGGGGCACCGAGAAAGGCTCAGGAGCGCCGCCTCAGGCTTCCGCCCTAACAGCACCACACGGTCTTTGTCCCTCTTGTGGAGCAGGCTCTGGCCTCCCCAGGCTCATTCCACAGGAGAGGCCCTCCTGGAGTTCCGAAGATGGAGTGCGAGCTGGGCCCTCCGGTTCAGATTCCCCTCAGGCTCCAACTGGCTGGTGGGGCAAAACTCGCCTCCCTGGTCGTTCGCTCCAGGACCTCTACTTCTGCTCTCCCTGCACTCCACCAGGGGATCAGACAGGCCTTCCACTGCTGTCCAGAACTTTTCTACCACCCTGCCACCTTCCCTGGNCTCTTCCCAATGCCTTAATGGCAGCCACTAGCCATTGGCTGCTGCTGCTGTAAGTTGCTTCAGTTGTGTCCGACTCTGTGCGACCCCATAGTCGGCAGCCCACCAGGCTCCCCCGTCCCTGGGATTCTTCAGACAAGAACACTGGAGTGGGTTGCCATTTCCTTCTCCACATTAGCCATTGGAGGCCACTTGTATTTACATATATACAGTTAAATTTAAAATTCAGTTCTTTAGTCACGCGAGCTACGTTTCACATCCTTGATTGCTACATGTGGATAGTCTCCCTCATTGGTTAGTGTGGCTGCAGAACATTTCCATCATCATAGAAAGTTCTGTTGGGCCATCTAGCTATAGAAGGTTCTCACTCTCTTGGATGAAATTCCTCTGGGAAAAATCTCATTTCTCTGTGTGCTCAGTTGGTGTAAAATGAGGCAATCAATATTAGGATATTTTGCTCCATCATGGTGTTTTTTTTTTTTTTTTGGTTACTCATGAAATGAAAATGAAACTGTTAATGCCAGCTCCATCTTGCTAGATCTCTGTTGCTTATTCTTTCATTTTGGGGGCTGATACAGTCTGAATGTTTGTGTCCTTCCCAAATTCATATGTTGAAATCCTAACCCCTAAGGTGATGGTGGTAAGAAGTAGGGGCTTTAGAAGGTGATTAGGTTATGAGGGTGGAACCCTCTTGAGTGGGATTAGTCCTTTATGAGAGAGACTCCAGAGGGCAGCCTCACCACTTCCACTGTATAAGGGCACGGCAAAAAATGGCCATCTATGAACCAGGAAGTAGGTGCTCCCCAGGCACCAAGTCTGCCAGTACCTGATCTTGAACTTCCCACCCTCCAGAACTGTGAGAAATGAATGTCTGCTGTTTATAAGCCACCTAATCTGTGGTATTCTTGTTACTGCAGCCTGAATGGACTTGGGGTGTCCTGCCTGCTCTCTGAGACCCACCTTCGATCTTCCCTAGTGCTTGGCTTGCCCTCAGCTGGGGTCATCCTCACGGGATGTGGACCCCAGTCCTCTCTACCTGATGTCTCGCAGCCACAGTGAACCCTATTCACTCCCAGGCCAAGTACCAGCCTTTGACCCACCTGAGGCTTGGCCATGGGCCCTTCTGGCTAAGTTCAGCAGGCATATCTTCCAGAAGAGGCTGTGATCCAGGAAGCAGAGAGCCAGGACTGAGAATCAGAACCACATGCAATGTGCTCAGTCTCCAGAGAGACTAGCTGGGTTTCTTAAAGGTGCGTGTTGATGCTGTTTGCAAGCAGTGGCCCATCAAAGACAATGGCCGAGGAACAAGTGTCTTTCTCTGGGCAGTGAAGGAGTTAGGGATCTCAGAAGAGAAACAATAAATTAAAGAAAAAGTGCAAGAATGTCGTGCTTTCCCTGTACTTCAGAGAGCAGGTTTCATATATATTTCAACACCCGGCATGCTCAAGAATGGAACAGACATGCACGTGCCTGCAAAACCAAAACACAGCTGGTAGGTCTAATTTTAGGTCCCTGAGCATTGGCAGTGTCCCTCTCTCCAGTGAGCACTGTCTGATCTCCCAGCATCTATGCCAAGAGCTAGACTCAGCTGAGATCCATGACAGTCCTGTGTGCAAGCAGAAAGGTGGGCGGTTCCCCAGGTTTCCCAGGAGGGGATGAGAGGACTTGCCTGCTCAGGGGTGACCCATTGGGACCAGAGGACAGAGAGATCCTGCTCATTTGTTCCCTCCTGGGCATCAACTTGTTTGGGGAACCTTGAACAGAAGCACTTTGAAAGGGGATCTTGGAAAGAAAAATACAATCATACAGGGTCATCTGGTGGGCTGAATAGGGCCACTCAGGAATTGAATATCTACCTGGAATAATGGTTCCATGGAACATTATTCTGCATCTTTCCAGGAATGATCACAGAAATGAGGGTCCTGGCTGACAGAAGCTTCTAGAAACCATGCTGCTTGGTCTGAATCTGGTTCTAGCCTCCTTGGTGGCTCTGATGGTAAAGAATCTGCCTGCAATGCAGGAGACCCATGTTCGATACCTGGGTCAGTAAGATCCAGTATTCTTGCCTGGAGAAGTGCATGGACAGAGGGAGCCTGGCAGGCTGTATAGTCCATGGGGTCACAAAGAGTCAGACATCACCTAGTGACGAACTCATACTGTCATTTAGTTGTTACGTGACTTTGGCTGAGTTACCTAAACTCTCTGTGCTTCAGTTTCCTCATCTGTAAAATGATGCTACTTTACCTCACAACATCACCCTCCAGGACTGGTGTGAAGGGTGAAGGAGAAGAGGCATGTAAAGTTGGAATGGTGCCTGCGTACAGCACATACTCAGTAGTTGTTAGCTATTATAATTAGCTGATTATTTTGGTTTGGGGTAGTTAGAATTAATAATATAACAAAACAGCAAAAGGTAAAATGTGTCTGCTTGGACTCAAAGCCCAGTTCTACCACTAACCAGCTCTGTGAACTTTGGCAAGTTAGTTAAGCTCTTTGTGTCTCAGCATTTTCATGGATAAAATGAAGTTAATAATATGGACATATTAATAGCATCTTTTCCAGATGATAGTTGTGAGGATTAAAGGAGCTGTTACATGGGAAGCACTCAGAAGAATACCTGGTGTTACGGAATAAGAACTTGAGAGGAGCCAGCTACTATTATTATCATGATTATTGTTATTGCTATTATCACTGTATAATTATTGTTTGGCTTCTCACCTTTCAAAGGCAAGGAATGCAGGAAAGTTCACTGAAGGTTGAGATGAGACCAGACCTCATTTACTGTTGCTTTGAAGGATCAAAGTAGGATCTTAAGGCACCATTTCAGTTAACCAGCAAATATCTTTATAACATGTACAATGTGTCCAGAACTGGCCGTTGTTGTAAACATCCGATGGCATCATGCTGGCGAATTCCTTGGTCATGACGGCTTAGACGTTGCTGCCAACACAGAGGTCAGTCTGGGCCTGTCTGGTCGGGTAAGCCAGGCGTTCCCAAGGCTGCAAGTATCACGGCATCTCTAAAACATTGCCAAGTCTCAAAGCTAGGAGGAGGGCCTTGAGCCTGTCTAAAGACTGAGGAGTGGAAGGCACTCAGTTGTGTCCAGCTCTTTGTGACCCCATGGACTGTGTGTTCCATGGAATTCTCAAGGCCAGAATACTGGATTGGGTAGCCTTTCCCTTCAGGGGATCGTCCCAATCCAGGGATCAAACCCAGGTCTCCCACACTGTAGGTGGATTCTTTACCAGCTGAGCCACGAAGCTGAGGAGGCAGTTTGTAAGTTAGGATGTCTTTTGTAAGTCAGCCATCTTCACTTTGGCTCTGTGAAGAAGTGAAAGCCAAAATTGTGTGGGTGGAGTCTGAGGGGTCCTTGTCTGCCTCTGGCTGCTCTATCCCACAAGCATGCCTTCCTTCTTCTCCTTTCTCTGGGGTCAGTGCCCACTGTGGGGAGGACCTCCAACCTGGCTCCATCACCTGGACAGATGACCAAGGAGGAGGAGGGTAGAAAGGGTGCCGTGCCAGGGAAACTGTAGGAATGAATAGGGAAGCTGAGGCTTCAAATGGAGACAGGATCCTGGAGAACTCTGTCCTCCATCTGTCTTTTTGTCACGCTGGTGTCAGAATTCAGTCTCCCTCCCCAGTGAAGCCAGCCTCACTTTCTAGGACCCTCAGTCTCTTCACCTTTCCAAGATCTGTGAGCCTGCACTCAAATGAGCCAACACCGAACAGCCAGAAAGTGGTTGCCAGGCTTGGAGACCTGTTAGAGTCCCAAGGCCATCCTCTGGAGGAGTTAGGGAAAGCCAGGGCATGGGTTTAAGTTTTCCCTTTCTGACTCAGAGTGGGAAAGGAAGGCCACATCTCAGGCTCAGGAATGACCCAGAAATAGCATTCCTGTCTCTCTTTTTCCTCCATTAGTTGCTTGCAATTTAAGTCAATTAGACAGAAAATGAGATCACAAAACCTACAGCTGAACATGCCTGGGTTTCTTATTTATCTATTTATTTATTTGCCTTTTTTTTTTCTTCCCCCTCTTTCTCTCCCCAGTACCTTGTTCTTGAAACTTGTCTGGTTCAACATTTCACCGGCTTGGTTAAGTATCTTGTAAGGAAATCATTTATAATAAAGCTGGTATGCTTGGGTTTATCATTTCTAAGTGTGGGTCAGGGTTTAGTTCGCTGTGTTAAACTCTCCATGCTGCATGTGATTTGTCAAGCTTTGTCAGGAACAAAAAGTTCCGGGATGTGCAAAGCAGGACTGCTTGGTTTCCATGGAGATGCTGCTAGTTAGGCTATGGAAATCCTGAAAAGGCCAGAGGATGAGTGACAATACAAGGATTTAGCGGCTGATCTGAAGAGCCAGACTGAATTAATGAGATTTTCCACAGAGCGTTATTAACAAGGCTAGCGCCGGATGGCTCTTAGGCCCTCGTTTTCTCAGCTGCAGTCTTGGAAAACAGACATGGAAGATTTAATTGCTGTTTTTTAAACCCTTTAAGATTATTTTAACCTATAACATTTTAAGGTGGTAATAAAAAACGGGGTTCTTCTTTCCTACCCCCCCATCACTCAGTCACTGTTATTACTATGTTTTTGGTGGCAGTTACCCTTTATCTGCATGGAGATGGGGAATTCAATAGTACTTATTATATTGAGCAGTTAATTCCCACATACTGTGAACACATAACTGTTCAAAGTAGGTTATCTGGAGTTCCACTTAGAGCCAAGGGAGAGATACCATGTCACTGGCTTTATACCTCCTAGGGCTGTGTTAATTATTTATTATAGGCTGCTGATGTCAACTGTTAATTCTGGCAGGTCATCATTTGCACACATATCTATCCAGTGCTCTAGCTTTTCGGAGTTTCGGTGAGGATCTCTGGAAATGAGCAAGTTGTGTGCTTTTCCAGTTAATTCCACGTGCTACTGTTGGATCAATTAACACCAAAAGGAAAGCTGCTCAGAAAGGACACGTCTCACCGTCAGCAGGTAGCAGTTGCCTCCGAAGTTTGGGAACCGTGCTGTCAAAAGGCCTTCTCCCATTTTCTTTGCAAAGATGATGCCGGAACTCCTAACTCCTGCTGCACTATTTCTTTCTTTCTTTCTCCCTGGGCAGTCAGGAGCCAGGCTCTGATCACGGAAATTTTGCGTGTGATTAGCCTGCCCTGTTCTCATTCCCAGCGTAGTCCCTGCACAAACCATCCATAAAGTGTCAGTACCTTCCCCTCCTGAAGTCGGGCAGCATGGGGTAGGGACGGCGGCAGGCCAGCGCGGCTCTTCCTCACCGGTTTGCAGAAGGGCACATGGCCATATGGTTCTGGGAGATGTAAAACCATAATGTTACTGCTGAGTAATCCACAGCACAAGCACACGCAGCCGCCTTCCCCGGATTCCTGTACAGTAGACTAATCCACTTAATCTCACTGTTAGCTTCCCCGGGCGGGAATTTCACAGTCTCTTTTGATTTAGTGGTTTGTAAAATCTCTGATTAAGTGCCTGTGCCCTCCCGTTATTATCTGTCTATTCCCTACATGCGTTGGGAGGAAGAAACCAGGGAAGTGGAAATGAGGGTCAACATGCCCTCATCCTTCCCTATTGGGTTTTTCTTTATTGTTGTTATTTTTAAAATTTAAGTGGGTTTTTTTTTTGTGTGTGTGTGTGTGTGTTACTGCTGATGAGAGCATTTTATTTTTTAAGTTTTTACACGTGCCCCTTTACCTTGACATCTGCACAGGGTCCTCCCAGCTAAACTGACCTTAAATTGATCTGTTGAGGACTTGTGTGTTACCAGGTCTACTCATGGTCTAAGAGTCCACCACTCTGTGTGTCTTTAAAAGTGGTAGCAGCAAGGATGATGGGATCAGACAGACCTGACTCTGAGACTTGGTTCTGTCACTTGCTAGCTGTGGGGTTGTGGGCAAGTCACCTAACCTCTCTGGTCTCGATTTCCTCATCTGACAGTGATGATTAAATGCCATAGCATGTGTAAGGTACCTAGGTGCTGAATATAGTTCTCAATAAGTTATGATAGTAGTAGCTATCATTCATTCGAGGGGACATCGTTTTGCACAACAAGGCTTTCTTTTGGGACATGCTGTTAAGCCCTTAGCTGTGCGTTTTTCTGGCATCTCCTCTTAGATTAAGCTTGTAGAATTTAAGAACCCAAGGTTTTCATTCACTTTGTAATTGCTAATTGCATTCAGTTTGAACTGTTGTCCACCTGATTCTCTGCCCCTGATACAAATATTTGGGGAAATTTGCCTTGGACAGTATAATTTACAGAAATAATAGATATTCGGTTGAAAATCTGCCAGTTATACTGAAGTTCTTGCTTAAGTTTTAAATTAAGTAGCAAACTAGTTGAATTTGTGTCCATCCATAAGGAGAAATTCAAATTGAAAAAAAAATTTCAGGGGTTTTTGATGTTTGTTATTGTTTGGTTTGGGGTTTTATTTTTTTCCCCATGGAATTCTCTTGAAGACTGTTCAGACTAATGAAAACATTTTTTCTGCCTCCTCCTTCCTCAATACCTTTCAGGGAAGGGGAATTTGGAGCTTTTTTTTTTTTTTTTCATAGGCACTTCTGAGTATGAACAGTCCTATGATCATGATAGCTGCATTCAAACTCACTTCACTTGTGCAAATAAAGCCCGAACCTCTCATCAGGCCTGGTTGGCACAGACGGTAAAAACTTCAATCTAACATCTGGGAATGGGAAAGATAGCAGTTGTTTTTTTTTTTTATTGAATTACATGGGGGCTCCATACTCCCACCATTAGTTGGACGGAAGTCCAGGACTGGCTAATACTGGCCTTCGGGGCTCTGGCTCCATCGCTCAGTCATTGCCTGATCTTGGCAGGTTAGTAACCATTCTGTGCCTCAGTCTCCCCATTAGTAAAATGGGACTATTAGTACCTCTCTTCTTAATGGAAGGTTGCTGTAGAAGATTAAATGAATCTTACACTTACATGTACAAGTGCTTAGAGCAATGCCTGCTTCATATCAAATGTTTAGAAGGTGTCAATTTGATCATAACATTGATGATTATTGTTATAAATTGAGAGACTTATGTGATGCCAGCAAAATGGGACAGTAGCATGATCCTTAGTCTATAAAAATGGCCGTCCCTACCAGTTCACCCTTTGGGCTCCGTGGTGCGCTCTCTAGTGTTGGTCCTCTGCCGTCTGTTGGGCACCTGGGCGTGCTCTGGGCAGGTTACAGAGTGGCCGCCAAAGCCGAACTCGGTGTTGGAGGACCCTTACCGGGAGCTGGACTCCAAGATCCAGTTGCCAGAAATCCACAGCCATCGCCACGAGAGGACTAGCTGCCTTCCCGTAGTGGGATGGGGATGATGTCTTTTCTGCAAGTCCAACTACTCAGTTTCAGAGTCTCTTTCTCTGTCTCCCTATCCCTGTCTCTCGATCAATGGACTCATGTCCTCTAATAATTTGGCCACTTAATGTGAAGAGCTGACTCTTGGAAAAGACCCTGACGCTGGGAAAAATTGAAGGCAAAAGAAGAAGAGGGCGGCAGAGGGTGGGATGGTTAGATGGCATCACTGACTCAGTAAACACCAATTTAAGAAACTCCAGGAGATAATGAAGGACAGGGAAGCCTGGAGTACTGCCGTCCATGGGTCTCACAGAGTCAGACATGACTTAGCAACTGAACAACAACAACAATAACATAGCCTCCTAGACAATCCAGTTCTGTAGCTTTAGGACCACAGTCTTAAAGCAAAATCTATTCATTCTCCCCTGGAGCAAGGCATGTTTCACCTTCAGAACGGAAAACTTCCTCAACTCACTATTCTCTCAAAGGTGTGAAATGTTCTGAGGTTGGGGTTGGAGCAAAGGAAGACAACCTTTTGTTCCTTTGTGATCGTGTTGAGCCTGTAGCCGAAATCAGGACACACCTAACTTCTCATTCGGTCTTCACACTAGCTGGAAGGCAAGTTTTGGAAAGCGTGTGTTTGACACTTTGACCCCCTTAGAGTCTGAGCCAACAGCGTTCTAGAAGCTGAGCTGAGGGAAGGGCACCTCTTGGTTGAGCTGAGACACTAAGGACTTCAGAGAGATGCCTGGGGCAGACACTTCATGGGGTTGGTGGCTGAGAACTGAGTCTCCAGACCAAAGCTCATCTAGTCAGTCCAGAGCTGCTGAAGAACCGTAGGAAGCCAGTGGGTTCATGGGCGCCGGGGAGCCAGTGTATGGGGGATTCCAAGAGGAAGGAAGGGAGGCAGGGAGACTATTTGGAGGTATTTCCGGTCGTCGGCAGTGGTGCGCTTTTGCTTCTTTGCCAGTTACCTCACTTGCTCCCATGCTCTTCTAGGGTTATTGTCCTCTGATGGCCAGTGTGGCTCCTTCTTCTTATCCTGTTACCTCTGGCCTGTGCATCCCAGTGTCTCAGGTCAGTTAGAGTAGCCGGACTATCCACTGTGGGCTCCACAAAGAAAATCATAAGCCCCCACCTCTTCACTCAGTACCCCTGCCCCAGATCTAGATTTAGAAGAAAAGAAAGCTACCATCAGTTGATCAGTTTGTATACTATGGGGCACACGTAAGTGTGATATCTAATTTAAGATCGGGTTCTGATCTCAGCTCTTCCATTTCAAGCATACTTATATATGATATCTTTTATATAAAGTCCAAAATAAGAAAAACTGATCTGTGATGGTTCAAGTCAGAATGGTCACCTTAGGAGGGAGGTGGTTAGTAACCAGGAGTTATTAGAAGGCTCTCAGATCCTAGTAATGTTCCATATCTTTATCTAGGTGGTAAGTCTATGGATATATTTACTTTCTACAAATTCATTCAATAAAAAAAAATAGTCCAAAAGCTAATTTGGGTATTTTGCTTATGGAAATAATTTTCATGCTTGGCAGAATGGCTAAAAAGCTTGATATGACCCAACTATTTATTACATGTTCTTCTGCATGTAAGATGAAGCTAATCTGAGACAGTGGCTGAGAACTTTAAACCCAGTTGCTGTTTGCAGCTCATTGAAGTTGCCCTGCTCCGCCTCCCTCGGCTGCACTCTAGGCAAGTTTTTGCTTTCATTTTGGTCCCTAGCATCCTTTTGCCTAGCCTCATTGCTCGAGGCTGTCAACCAACACTAATGAATTACAGCATGAAGACCAGCTTAGAAGCACCATTTCTTTGTGGTACAAATGAGCAGTGGGAAGGAGCTATCTCCCCCGTCCCAGATCTTCCTGGCTGAAGGAGAAACAGACATCACCAGGAGAATTTCCAGCTTTCCTAGGAACCTGTTCCAGGTTACAATATCGAATCGAATCTTTGAACTTCCAGTTTAACCACTGGTGGTCCAGTGGTTAAAACTCAACTCCCAGCGCAGAGGGCACAAGTTCAGTCCCTGGCTGGGGACGATACACGTGCCACGTGAGGCCGTAAGAAAACTAACCTTTGGAGTGTGTGTCTATGTTCCAGGTTCTATTCATCTCCTTTTTTTTTTTTTTCCTATGTGAATGTGTTCAGTTGTGTCCGACTCTTTGTGACCCCTTGGACTGTAGCCTTCCTGGCTCCTCTGTCCATACGATTTTCCAGGCAAGAATACTGGCATGTGTTGCCATTTCCTCCTCTGGGGATCTTCCCGACCCAGGGCTCGAACCCATGTCTCCTCTGCTTCCTGCATTGCAGGCAGATGTTTTACTGCTGAGCCACCAGGGAAGCACTTGTTCTATTCTACAGACTTTAAATGTATTAACTTACATAATTACTTAACGACTGTATTAAAATGCAATAACACCTAATTACGTAACAACTGCATGAGGTAGTGTTATGGATTGAATATTTGTGTTCCCACCAAAACTCGTATTTTGAAACCCTGACTCCTAATGGGATAATGTGAGGGGGTGAGGTCTTTGGAAGTAATTAAGTTATAAGGGTGGAGCCCTCATGATAGAATTAGTGCCCTTATAAGAAGAGAGTTAAGAGAGCTTCTTGCTTCTCTCTTTCTCTACTCTCTACCGTTAGAAGACACAGTTAGAAGGCAGCTGCCTACAAACCAGCAAGAGGGTATCCCCAGAACCCAACCGTGTTGGCCCCCTGATCTTAGACTTCCAGCCTCCAGAACTGTGAGAAATAAGTGTCTGTTGTTTAAGCCACCCACCCTATGGTGTTTTAAGAACCCAGACTGATAAAACAGGTAGAAACTATTCCCCAAGTTGCTGGGGAGGAAACAGAGGCAGAGAGCAGTTCTGTCAAAGAACACACAGTTAGCAAGCAGGGAGTCAGGGACTTGGCCTCTTCCTCAACCCCTTGCTCATCACACACACACAGTACAAGACACAATCAACTTCCTGCTGCCGTCTTTGTGTCCTCAGTTTCAGGAGACCCACAGCATAAGGCTTTCTCAACAGGGCCCCAGCTCTCTATGAGCGGCTGGCTGTACATCAGAGGTCAGTCCCTGGGATTCGGCCCCGGGGATGGTGAGGGACCATAGGGACCATCCCTTCTTCATCTCACGGCGACATAGGCTGGTGAACAGAGTGGGAGATTTTGCTCGTTTGTGTTAAAAAAAACAAGCGTCACAGAGAATGTAAACAGGTAAATCAAGGATCTGAGTAAGGACGACCAACACCGTTTTCAAAAAGAAGAAGCACAGCTCTTCTCATCGCCCAATATTCCTCCTGCTCCCACTCCGTGGCTTCCTCGGAACAGCCATTTTCTGAGCTCTCACCGGTAAACTTCATAAAGAGTGATGTCAGCGACAAATCCTGTCAACTTCCGCGCTGCGAAACAGTCGCTGAGCAAAACGGACCAAGGAAAATAAATAACCCGAGGAATGATGAAGTGTGTAAATATTGATGTGGGTGCCAGGCACCGGGAGGTTGGATGAAGCAAAAAAAAAAAAAGAGCCAGTGAAGGCAGGTTCCCAGACCCTGATGGAAAGGAGAAAAGCCTTCTCACATTGATCTTAATTCTCTCTCATTATTTTCAGAATGGGAGTGTGTGTTGTAGGATTCCAAAAAGAGCAGAAAAATCATTCTAGAAAAAGCATTTTTTAAATTAGTTTTAAAAATTGCTATTATAAAAATAGTACTGTATACAGAAAAAAAATTTGAATACATACACAAGAAAAATAGAATAATGAGGAATACCATCACCAGGATAATTCCATCACCGAAAATAGTAGCTGTGAGTATCTTTCAGACTGTTTTCCGTGCTTATGTATTCATTTCCTAATTTCTAAGGCCCAAGTTTTTCAAAGTTTGGTATTTCTGAAATCAGATTGACTCTATGGGTCCATATACTATGGCAGTGTTACCTTTTTCCCTAAAAGGCTGTTATTAAATTAAAGTAGTTTCCTACCAATGATGACATCTTAAATCCAAAAATATATATGTGTACCCCATATTTGTAGAAAATATTATATTGTACATACAATCTTTTCTTTTTTTCTTTTTTAATTCTTTTTCTTTGCTTGAGGTATTATTCACATAATATGAAATTAGTTTAATGTGTACAATGTAATGATTTGATACTAGTATATACTGTAAAATAATCTCCACAATAAGTCCAATTAGCATCTGTCACCACTCCTAATTACAATTTTTTCCCCTTATGATGAGAATTATCTACCCTCCTAGCTACTTTCAAATATGCAATACAGTATTAACTATAGTCACTATGCTGTTCCTTATATCCCCATGACATATTCCTTTTATAACTAAATTTGTACTTTTTAACCCCTTCACCTATTTCACCCACTCTAGCATCTCCTTTTTTCCTTTTTTCTTATAGTATTGCTGTTGTTCAGTTGCTCAGTCGTGTCTGACTCTCTGCAACCCCATGGACTGCAGCACGCCAGGCTGCCCTGTCTATATGGTACACCTCTCATAAATTGATCATTTTAACCATTTTTAAGATTACAATTCAATGATATTAAGAATATTCATGATGTTGTGTAACTATCACCACTATTTAACTTCTGAACTTCTTCACCATCCCAAACAGAAACTCTCTACCCATTAATCATAACTCTTTCTCCCAACCTCCTCCTCCCAGCCTGGATAACCTTTGTTCTACTTTCTGCTTCTGTAGATTTGCTTATTCATCACATAAATGGAACCATCGAATACTTCTTGTCATTGTGTGTCTGGCTTATTCCATCTTGCATAATGTTTTTGAGGTTCACCCATGTTATAGCATGTATCAGAATTCCATTTTTTCTATGGCTGAATAACATACCACATTATGTTTGTCTGATGTTGGGCACTTGGGCTGTCTCCACCTTTGGGCTATTGTGAATAATGTTGCTATGAACATTGGTACACAGTATCAATTTGAATCCTATTTTCAGTTCTTTGGAATTGAATATCTAGGTGTGGAATTGCTGGATTGCATGATAATTCTCTTCAGCTTTTTGAGGAACTGTCAAAGTATTTTCTATAGTATTTTCTATAGTGGCCGTATCATCGTGTATTCCCATTAGGGATTCGTTAGGGTTCTAGTTTTTCCACATTCTCATCAATAATTATTTCCTGCCATATATATATAATTTATAATAGCCATCCTAATGGGTGCAAAGTAGCTGTACACACTATTTTAAAATCTGCTTCTTCCTATTAATGATATATCCTAAATATATTTCCATGTCAGTTAATATTCCTCTGTGATCCNCTAGTTTTTCCACATTCTCATCAATAATTATTTCCTGCCATATATATATAATTTATAATAGCCATCCTAATGGGTGCAAAGTAGCTGTACACACTATTTTAAAATCTGCTTCTTCCTATTAATGATATATCCTAAATATATTTCCATGTCAGTTAATATTCCTCTGTGATCCTTATCAATTACCATTTTAATGGCTATAGTTTCTAGTTCTGTGTATCCTTAATTATATTAATACTTTTTTAAACAATCCTCTATTGTGGAATACTTAGGTTGTTCTCAGTTTTTTTCCTATATAAATGATGATGAAACGGATACTTTATGGCTATTTTTTGCACACATTCTTAATTTATTTCATTGGTATAAATTCCTAGATATGCTATTGTTGGATCAAAAATATGAATGTGTAAAACTTTTAATTNCATCCTGGATGCAAGGCCAAGAAACTGTTTCCCTCCATCACAGAGACAGAACATCTCATGTGACAACACAATGCACCCTCCCCCCAGCCCACCTCTCACATGCTGAAAGTCAGAGCTCAGACTCCCAATGCCCGGCCCCCGAGCCTGACACTAACAACTTGGGAATCACTAGGAGCAGAGCCTGGCATGTGCAGGAGCCACCCTAAGAGAAACCGTCCCAGAAGCGAGGTGCTAACTAGGTGAAGACATATGACTCTGAGCTCCACTTCCTGATTCTAATGGAGGGAGAGTCTGGCATGGAGCCAGGAAGCAGAAAAGGCATGAAAGGAAGAACTAATTTGGAGCTGGCGCAGTGAGTGTTTTCTGGCTTATTTAAACATGTAGATATAGAATTCAAGCAGGGAGGAGGGAATCTGACTACCAGATGGAGATGCTGAGTGAGGTAGCATGTCAACAATGAAGGCAGCAATGCCCAGGCAGAAAAAGGAGACGTTTTTGACAGCAGGGAAGAGGGATGGATGCTTGGTGGACTGGGTGGGTTCCACTTAACCTCAGGATTTTATTTTCACTTAAATCCCGAGGAGGCAGAGGATGAGGTCACTGGCTTGACCCCATGTTAAAGAAAAACCACAATTCAGTCCTTTAAGGACAACTAAGAAAACAAGTCAAGTAGATAACAAACAGGCAGAGGGAAGACCTTGGAACATGGATGTACTGAGCGCCTGGTGTGAGGCAGAGGGAGTGTGCTGGAGTACAGGGGAGCACGGAGGAGCATGACTGGCAGAGTCCTGGCCCTCGGGGAGCACCCATTCTAGTTGCTGTTTAATGTCGCAAGCACAGGGAGGAGCACAGAACGCAGAGAAGGTCAGCAGGTAGCCGTGATGTAGCGGGAAGCTCCCAGAAAACCAGTCGAGCAGCATCTCTCAGCAGCTTGCTTGCTCCGGGAACTTAAGCGAGTCTCTGAAATTCTCCTTTTCCCTTCTGTAAACTAGTGGTTCCTTCGAGGTCACACTGAAGAGTTACGAAGGCAGTGTTAGAGGGTAACTGCGCTGGAGGGTGGAGGAAGGGCTTGGAGCCTTATTCTACCGGCCAAACCCACGTGTGGTAGCTCTCAGGGGATGTGACTTTCCCTGGATGAAACTGTGGCAGGGCAGGCAGAACCTTTGGGAGAACTTAGAGGCAACAGCAGAGAAAGGGCTTCCCTGGTGGCTCAGTGGTAAAGAATCCGCCTGCCAGTGCAGGAGAGACGTGTGGGATCCCCGATCCGGGAAGATCCCACATCCATGGAGCGACTAGGCCCATGCACCACAGCTGTTGAGCCTACGTTCTAGAGCCCGTGAGCCACGACGACTGAGCCCACGGGCACGGCCACGGAAGCCCACACACCCTAGAGCCTGTGCTCCGAAACGAGAGAAGCCACCTCAATGAGAAGCCTGCTCACCGCAACTAGAGACTAGCCCCCTCTCTGCAACTAGAGAAAAGCCCGCACGGCAANCACGGGCACGGCCACGGAAGCCCACACACCCTAGAGCCTGTGCTCCGAAACGAGAGAAGCCACCTCAATGAGAAGCCTGCTCACCGCAACTAGAGACTAGCCCCCTCTCTGCAACTAGAGAAAAGCCCGCACGGCAATAAAGACCCAGCACAGCCAAAAATGAGTAACAAATGAATATGTGCGTTTGTTCTCAGTCACGTCTGCCTCTGTGACCCCCTGGAAACATGGGGAGGACCCAGGGGAGCCTGGATCCCACCAGGCTCCTCTGTCCATGGGCTTCTTCAGGTGAGAATACTGGCGTAGGTTGCCATTTCCTTCTCCAGGGGATCTTCCTGACACCCGCAATCTCTTGCGTCTCCTGCGTTGGCAGGCAGATTTTCTTTACCACTGAGCCACCTGGGAACCCCAATAAAAAAATGAAACTTTTTTTTTTTTTAAGATGTTAAAAAAAAAGAGAGAGAGAGAGAGTATGCATCCACCTCCAGCCCAGTTCTGTAGCGTCTGGAATTCATCGCTTCTCCCTCAATGTGATTCCGTGATTCATGCTTCTCTGGATGTGATGTCACGTGCTCTGTACGGCTCCTTGCACTGCATTCCAGGGGCGGCGGAGGGAGCCACGTCCCACGTCAGAGAGCTTGGAAATGAGTCCTTGGTTTAATTTCAACGCCTTCTATAAACCGTGGCCTGATTTGAGGAAGACTCCGTCTGCGTCTGGCCAGACATCCCTGCCCCTCCATTGCTTCCTTCTCTTCACCCCCTTCTCCCATCCTCAGGCCAACCGTCTCGCCTCTATCACGCATATGGACTTTGCAAATACGTGTGAGGTGATCTGTGTGCTCAGCTAACCTGAGAAGAAAGAAAGTGTGTCAGCAAAGCCGAACACCCAGCCAAGTCATGAGCCCCTGCAGTGGGGGAACCGCCTGCTCCTCTCAGGCAGTGAAACGTTATCTTGGCAGGGGGATGGAGTCCAGGCAAAGCCAACAGATCAGCCAGAGAGCCCCTTCTTTCTCTCCCAGCCCCAGATTCTGCCGTATTTTTTTTCCCCTTGAGCAGCAAGTCAAGTTCTCGCTCTTCTTTGTATAAACTGAGTGACCTTATGGCTGAGGGAACTGCCCCCCTGCTTGTTCACGGCTTTTCTNGATGGAGTCCAGGCAAAGCCAACAGATCAGCCAGAGAGCCCCTTCTTTCTCTCCCAGCCCCAGATTCTGCCGTATTTTTTTTCCCCTTGAGCAGCAAGTCAAGTTCTCGCTCTTCTTTGTATAAACTGAGTGACCTTATGGCTGAGGGAACTGCCCCCCTGCTTGTTCACGGCTTTTCTGCTTTCCCTTCACCCACCATCAAGGAGGCTGGATTTACAGATGGGCAGCACCTCGCAGAGGCTCAAAGATAAGGAATCTGCCTGCAATGCAGGAAACCCAGGTTCGATCCTTGGGTCGCAAAGATCCCTTGGAGAAGGGAATGGCTACCCACCCCAGTGTTCTTGTCTGGAGAATTCCATGGACAGAGGAGCCTGTTGGGCTAGAGTCCATGGGGTCGCAGAATCAGACATGACTGAGCAACTTTCACACACACACACACACACACACACACACACACACACACACACAAGGCACCTCACAGGGGAATAGAAACCACCCTTCTCAAAGCTCAGATGCCTACAAAGGCACTGAACGTTCCACCAGGAGCCCCCACATGACGGATGAATCCCAGTTAGCGAGCCACGTGGTGGCCGTGGGTGGAGGGTGGGGGTGGGACAGGGGGAGTGAGTGGAAGTCCTCTGAGGACAGATGGAGGGATGAGGACAACCAGGGGTTAAAATGGCCCACCACGTTTTGACTGAGAAGCACTAACTTAGGGCTGCTGCTGCTGCTGCTAAGTCACTTCAGCTGTGTCCAACTCTGTGCGACCCCATAGACGGCAGCCCAGCAAGCTCCCCCGTCCCTGGGATCCTCCAGGCAAGAACACTGGAGTGGGTTGCCAGTTCCTTCTCCAATGCAGGAAAGTGAAAAGTGAAAGTGAAGTCGCTCAGTAGTGCCCAACTCATAGCGACTCCATGGACCGCAGCCCACCAGGTTCCTCCATCCATGGGATTTTCCAGGCAGGAGTACCAGAGTGGGTTGCCATTGCCTTCTCCGACTTAGGGCAGAGGTCAGCAAACTTTTTCCGTAAAGAGCCAGGTAGTAAATAATTTGTTCTTTGCGGGCCATGCAGTCTCTGATCCAACTACTGTGTGGTCATAGGGCAAAACCAGCCGCAGACAATTGGTAAACGAATGGGCGTGTCTCTGGCCCCAATAAAAGATGGTTCAGAGCAAGAGGCGGCAGGCGGGACTGGCTCATGGGCTGCAGGCGGTGTGTGCGTCTAGCCAGCTACCTTGGGGAGAGGTGACCTCTGGCTCCTTCACGTGGCTCTGCTTTTTCCACCCTGCTTCTCTCTTGGTACTGACTCTGGGTGTTGGACTTGGACAAGGAGACCCCCTCAATGAAAGCCACTGGGCTGGTAACTTCAGGGTTCAGGATTTTGTTGATAAAGCCCGCACCACAGGACAGGTAGAGAGTGTGGGCGCTGCAATTCAGACAGGGGAGTGTTAGGAACTCCCTTAAGAGTTTGGTATTAGGCTTCTCCGGTGGCTCAGTGGTAAAGAATCCGCCTACCAATGTAGGAGATGGAGATTGGACCCCTGGGTCAAGGAGATCCCCTGGAGAAGGAAATGGCAACCCACTCCAGTATTCTTGCCTGGAAAATCCCATGGAAAGAGCAGCCTGGCAGGCTACAGTCCATGGGGTCACAAAGAGTTGGACACGACTTAGCGGTTTAACAACAACACAGATATTATAGAATTCTATTTTCTGCCTCTTTTCCACTTTCCAGGTCTGAATGTTGACACTCTGACTTCAGCCTCTATATGTGTCTTGTATTTCATATTGTAGCTTCTATTCCTTATCCATTCCTATGCTTTCAGGAAGGGCTCCTTAATCTAATACTCCACCCCCTGGGTTCACTCCTTAACTGCCCTCAATCCACCAACTTCCCCTTCCACTGGGCTCCTTCATCCAGCCTGAGAGCAAGCTCAGTGATAGAAGCTCTGTGTGGATTCAAATCCCAGCTCTGCCTGTAACTGTCGACCAGTGAACCAATTCGTGCCTCGACTTTCTCATCTGTAAAATGGCCTTAATAATAGTACCCAGCCCATGTTGTGAGAAGTAAATGAGTAACCTGTAGAGAGCATTTAGAATAACAGGATAACGGAGCCTATAGTGTTCTCATATGGAGTGCCTCAGCTTCCTTATTTTTCTTCACAATTTTTTCACCATATTTTATTGATAATGTAAAATGGATTCTGGGTGGTAAAAATGATAATGATTGCACAGAACCTGGAGTTATCACTGGGTGGCAGAAACTTGTCTTCATCCAGTATGTACGTGGGAAGTCTTTATGTCTTCACTTATGTTTTTCATAATTGAAATCCTAGCCCTTTAACACTTTGGTATCAGATGCTATTTATTGTGCAAATACCAGTTTTTTCAGCATCAGAACTCCTCAGGGGTCTAGTTGTGGTCAGATGAGCTCACGGTGCCCCTGGGAATACCAGCTGCTATTTTCTAGTGCTGTGCTTTGGAGAACAGTCAAAGTCCTGCCTAGGTGAGCTTACAGGGAGAGGTCGTAAGCACTCATGGGGAGCCCTGGTCACCCCAGGACCACCAGTCATCATTCCACCAAAAACCTCTGTGGTTCGGTTGAACTCTAAGCCCTTCCAGGGACTGCACTGGGAGGGGGCCATCTCCAAGGATGGCTCATCAGCCTGGGGGTGGTGGGGGTGTTAGCAGAACAAGCCTGAGGGCAGCTGTGCAGCCTTAATTCCACTATCCCCCACCAGGGTTTCTTCTGCTCAAATAGTAGCCCCGCCCCAACACCCTAGAAACCTCAGACAATAGGCCCCAGCACCCTGCAGCCAGTTTCTGTGCGGGAGGGGTGGTCAGGGGTTGTCCTCCGGCTCCTGGGAGGTGTGGTGGAGGCAGGAGACCAAGGCAGGATCTTCAAAGCTCTCTCCCATCCTCGTCTCTCGCGGCCCCTTCCAGCTGCCTTCCTCAGCCCCACACCCCACATTCACACCGACTGAAGACAGGCCAGTGGTGACTCAAGGTTCTGTGCGGCCATCGTCACTCTCACTGCCCAGAGCCCAGCTTTCCCTCTTGCTGCTGTGGTTTCTCAAGGGCTGATTTTGTTGGCAGGAGTCTGCACACTGTGCTAGTTGCCTATCTTAGAAAGAACCAGAAAACAGAATCGTAAAGTCTGAGGAAACTGAGCTGCTGTCCAGCTTTCCGTCCTGGATGTGACTCTCCCATGATGGCTCCAGTAAAGTGTCATTTGGGCTCACGACTGAAGTGACTTAGCAGCAGCAGCAGCAGCAGTGGAGGGATGCTCATTTTCAGTGACTTGTATCTGAGACATACAGACAAGTGCTAAGACCTGAGTGCGTTGCTCAATATAAGTTACAAGTTACCATGCTCAGTTGTGTCCGACTCTTCGTGACACCATGGACTGTAGCCTGCTAGGCTCCTCTGTCCATGGAATTTTCCAGGCAAGAATACTGGACCGAGGTGCCATTGCTTTCTCCATGGGATCTTCCCAACTCAGGGATCGAACGTGCGATTGGTAGGCAGACTCTTTTCCATTAAGCCACCTGGGCAACCCTCATAAAAAGAACACATCCAAATAATCTGCACCCAAATTTTAAAATTCTACAGGTGGGTGGTTCATTTTCACATCACTGTTGGGAAAGTCTCCTTCATTTTAGCTAAGAGGTTCCTCCTTATAACTTCCACTGATAGTTTCAGCTCTATGGAGTGACACAAAAGTGCAATTTTTTCTCACCGTTAAGTATTTAAATATTTATCTTTCCATCAAATCTCTCCCCCTGCCCCAAGTTATGCAATCTTATCTCTTTCAAGCAATTTGTCTGTAACGAAATGGTATTGCAGAGGTGACGTAAGGAGACGTACAAGGTTGAAGGACTCACTCATTTAGGCAAAGGGGTGTTTGGAGGACAGACGTTTGGGGACTGGCCTAGAAGGAGGAAATAGAAGGAGACAAACAGAAGCAGCACTGTGTCTACGGCATAAGGGATCCAGGGCCTTTCTGCTGGGTCACACCAGGAAGTTTGGCAGCTCTGGGCTGCCGGGTGGGTGGGCATGGGGGGAGAACAAGCGAGGTGAGTGTGCCGCTGTGCAGGCCGAGGTCCTTCCAGAGGCTTGACGTGGGGCAGTCATGGTCCAGGGAATCACGGAGGTGCGATCAGAGCCAGCAGTGGAGAGATGACAGCTCAACTGAGATGGAGCTGAGAGCGTCCTGGCTGCTTCCAAGACTCCGNAGCTCTGGGCTGCCGGGTGGGTGGGCATGGGGGGAGAACAAGCGAGGTGAGTGTGCCACTGTGCAGGCCGAGGTCCTTCCAGAGGCTTGACGTGGGGCAGTCATGGTCCAGGGAATCACGGAGGTGTGATCAGAGCCAGCAGTGGGGAGATGACAGCTGAACTGAGATGGAGCTGAGAGCGTTCTGGCTGCTTCCAAGACTCCACAGCCATGCATCTGGAAGCTGAATGTAGAAGCCAGTTCTCTGCAGTTCTCACTGGGCAGACTGGCAGAGNCTTGACGTGGGGCAGTCATGGTCCAGGGAATCACGGAGGTGCGATCAGAGCCAGCAGTGGAGAGATGACAGCTCAACTGAGATGGAGCTGAGAGCGTCCTGGCTGCTTCCAAGACTCCGCAGCCATGCATCTGGAAGCTGAATGTAGAAGCCAGTTCTCTGCAGTTCTCACTGGGCAGACTGGCAGAGGGAATAAAGCATTCAGGGTTGGCGGTGCCACGGAGGGGATCTGTAGACCTGGGTAGGGGAAGGACTGATGCTGAAGCTCCAATACTTTCGCCATCTGATGTGAAGAGCTGACTCTTTGGAAAAGAGCTTGATGCTGGGAAAGACTGAGGGCCGGAGGAGATGGGGCAACAGAGGATGAGATGGTTGGATGGCATCACTGGCTCCATGGACAGAAGGCTGGTGCAGTCCATGGGGCTGCTAAGAGTTGGACATGACCTAGCAACGTAACAACAACAACAACAAAAATGGGTAATTCATTACAGGTGTCAAGTTACAGGCTAAAGGTGTATGTGGAAAACAAGAAGCCCAACTCTGAGCCCTCTTCCACAACGGAGGCACCGTAGTTGGGCCCTGGAACCACGAGTGAGGACCAAGCGCATGTGTAAAGGGAGCCCGTGAAGCCTGGGGGCACCGGATCCATGTGCTCTTCGGGTTTCTTCCATTGTCCGTGGGGGCCCCTCCTCTTTTTTGAAATCAATTAATTTGTTTGGCTGTGTGGGGTCTTGGATGTGGCTCGCAGGATCTTCATTGTCTCATGTGAGATCTCTCGTTGTGGCTCATCAGACTCAGGAATTGTGGCGTGAGGGTGCCATGGTGCGTGGGATTTTTAGTTCCCCAACCAGGAATCAACCCGGTGTCCCTGCATTGTAAGGCTCATTCTTAACCACTGGACCACCAGGGAAGTTCCAGGCCCATCCTTTAGCCTCTCTTTGTGCAGGCTTGGAAAGGAGAGTGTGGAGTTAGCTCAGCTAAAAGGCCTTAGGAAAACTGGGGCCACCTTCTTCTTCTCTTCTTCCTCCTCCCCCTGTATTTTTTTCCTAACATACTGAGTCACTTGAATAAAAAGAATGAAAAGGGTGAAAAACGAGCCCTCTAACTTGTCTGCTCCCTGTTACCTGTTGTATCTATGCTTACATTTATGTAGGTGTTTGCTCTGTTTCTTTTTATACCCTTCTTTAACTCTTGCTCTTTCTGTGTGCAGGAAATAATGGAAAATAAAAGCGGGTGATTAGTTTCTGCCACGTGCAGAAACCGCCCCTGCATTTGCCACGACGGTCTGAGTTTATAGTTTCTCCTGGGAAGACTTTTGGTCTTCGACCTCCTGAGTTGCAGGCACTTTTGCTCAGAAGGAGTTCATCTGTTTCCTGTTGCTGTGTCCAAGTTTCATGGCTGTTTTTCCCTAGGATTCCACAGCCGGGCCATACGATACCAAAAAGTATCGGCTATAGCTTATCCTAAAAGACTGCCAGAAGGAAAAAATGCTGGTTGAGAAAAGCGAGGTTATTTTGCCTTATTGTGATAAGGGGGAATTTCACCTCGACAGAATCTAGAAGCACCTCAGAAGGGAGAAGTCAGGGGAAGATTATTGAGGTGGATTACTCAGGCTTGCACTGAGTAGCTTTATGGTGGGTTTTGCAAGGCAGGGAACTAGTTGGGATTAGGCAGAATTTTAATGCACAATAGCTGTGGGTTGGTAGGCACAGATGTGAGTATCTAAAAGTGAGCTTTGATGAAGAGACTGGTAGTCTTGAGAAGTTAGCCATTTTATTTGAATTTTATTTATTTATTTAAAGTTTAGTTCATGTACAATGTTATATTAGTTTCACATGTACAACACTGTGATTCCATATTTTTATAGATTATACTCCATTTAAATTATTATAAAATATTACCTATATTCCCTATGTATAATTATCTCCACATAGATACAGAAAGAGCGTCTGACAAAATTCAACACCCATTCGTGATGAAAACTCTCAACAAAGTTGACATAAAGGGAACTTATCTCAACCCGATAAAGGCCATTTATGACAAACCACAGGTAACGTCATATTCAATAATGGAAAGGTGAAAGCTTTTTCTTTAAAATCAGTAACAAGACAAGGATGCCCACTCTACCCTTTCTATTTCATATAGTATTGGAAGTTCTAGCCACAGCAACCATACAAGAAAAAGAAATAAAAGGCATCCAGCTTGGAAGGGGGAAAGGAAAACTGTTCCTATTTACAGATGACATGTTACTATTTATAGGAAACCCTGAAGTCTCCACCAAAAAACTAGTAGAACTAATCCTTGAATTCAGTAAAGTTGCTGGCCACAGGACTAATATGCTCGCTATTTTAGTAGTTACAATGTCTAATGTGCCAGGAGCAAGCATTTATTGATAGTTTAGTAATTTTTGCCTGGTTCCAGCATTGTTCAGCTCAAAACCAGGAAATTACGCTTTATCCCAGAACCGTTTAGCAGAAGAATGGAAAAATATGTTAGTTTTTGATTCTGTTGGGTTTGAACATTTTGCTTATACTACAATTGAAGCCTACAGAGAAAATGCGGTTTCAATATTTTGCATATAACTGATCTCCTCTTCTGGATGAGTCAACTACTGGGGACATAACAACAAAGTCAACAATGTAGTCGTTTAAGTGTGTGTGTGTGTTAGTTGCTCAGTGTCTCACTCTTTGCAACCCCATGGACTGTAGCCTGCCAAGCTCCTCTGCTCATGGGATTTTCCAGGCAAGAATAATACCGGAGTGGGTTGCCATTTCCTTCTCCAGGGGATCTTCCCAACCCAAGGATCAACCCCACATCTCCTGCACTGGTAGGTGAATTCTTTACTACAGAGCCACCAGGGAAGCCAGTATGAATTTCAGGGAGAAAGAAACCTTCTGACCAAAGGGTCTAATCTAGGGGCCCTAGATTAGACCAACTTACTTCAAGATAAGCTTCTCTACTATGGAAATAAATGAAGACCAACCTCTTGAGAAGAGCAAAGGCTATTTATTTTGAGCTTGCTATATATCAAGGGAGTCAGCCACCATCACTTGTGTTTCGGCAGACTCAAGGGCAGGCAGAGGAGTGAGAAAGCTTTATAGTGGGAAAAAGGGAAGCGGAAAACGTGTGCCCTGATTGGATCTGTCGGTGTGGGGAAGCTCTAGACAGGCTCACTAGAGGCAGGGTATCTTATATGATTGATTGGGGGGTGTATGCATTTGATTTTTTCTGATTGGCCCTAAGATGGAGGTGGGGACAAAGGTTAGGAAAGATGTCAGTTATTAATCAAGTACTGGCCATTTGGGGCTGCTGATTATAGAAGTTATTGTTTAGCTTCCTGGAGTCTCACTAGGGATAGCAATCTGGCTTCCTTCCCACAAGAGTGACTTATATTAGGCTGCCTGCCTAGGCTGATTATCGTAGATAAGGAGTTGGCCTTCTGGGCACATTTTAGGTCAGGGTTCTATTTTTAAACATGGCCTAACTATTTCCTTTGCCAACAAAGGCCTGTCTAGTCAAAGCTATGGTTTTTCCAGGAGTCATGTATGGATGTGAGAGTTGGACTATAAAGAAAGCTGAGCACCAAAGAATTCATGTTTTTGAACTGTGGTGTTGGAGAAGACTCTTGAGAGTCCCTTGTACTGCAAGGAGATCCAACCAGTCCATCCTAAAGGAAATCAGTCCCGAATATTCATTGGAAGGGCTGATGCTGAAGCTGAAATTCCAATACTTTGGCCACATGATGAGAAGAACTAACTCATTTGAAAAGAACTTAATGCTGGGAAAGATTGAGGGCAGGAGGAGAAGGGGATGCCAGAGGATGAGATGGTTGGATGGCATCACTGACACAATGGACATGAGTTTGAGTAAACTCTGGGAATTGGTGATGGACAGGGAAGCCTGGCGTGCTGCAGTCCATGGGGCCGCAAAGAGTTGGACATGACTGAGCAACTGACCTGAACTGAACTATTTCCTGTTGGTTTGTTCCATCTCTCACTACCATAAACAGCCTGACCTCAGCTCTTAAAAGTGCAAAGTAGACCTTGGCTTGGACTCCACCCTATCCTCCTAACAATGCCGGGGTCTTCTGTGTTGTCTCAGTGCTCCGGCCCTTGGTGTCAGCCTCAACTCCTTTGGGATGCTCCTAAATCAAGCCCTCCCTCAACTCCCTTCATCCACTCATCACCTCCTGGACAGGAAGGGCAGGACTTATCTGCGCTCCATTGAGGCATCTCCTCCTGCCCTGGAGCAACAAGCAGGTTGTATCTCCAGGGGAATAACTTTTCTATCTGCAGGAGAACACTGAGATTCTGGGTGCTTCTGGTTGGTGCTTAGCAGGTTAAAGGAGGAGATAAAGGAATTCCCATGGATCTGAGGGGAAAATGGTCTTTTCGCGAGACTATTGTCTTGCTTCAAAAAACTTTTTTTTTTTTAGATTTTGAATATCAAAAGCCTGAATATCAGCTCTTTCTTTTTCTTTGCACACTGTATGTAACATACCCACAGACCTCTGGACAGATGACCCTGGAACCAATTAGGAAGAAGGACCTATACTTGCAAACTCAAAGGGAAAATTACATGAATACTTTTCCAAAATATGGCTCTCATTACAGAAGATACTTTTCATTGTGTTCAAACAGAATTGTTTTTGTTCTGCTTTGCTTCAGCTGGCTCTCTTTGGAAGCCCAGAGGTTAATAGGGAGAGAAGTGCAGCTATTTCTTGTGCCCTGTTTAGCAATGATCTCTTCCTCGTCATTTTAAGTGCTGCAGTATAAAGTCTCTTTTATCCTCTCAGTATTGGGCTCCATCTCCTCAAAAGGGTCTCCATGGGCTTTTCTATTTCTTCCCCATAATTTGAGCTCCCTGCCCCCTCTTGCTTGAATATTAATGGAAAATAGATCTGCAACCCATCACTTGTAAGGATCTTGTTCATAGGGCTCCCCACCTACCCCCTCACACACTTTACTGCAAGCTCTCTTTAAAGTTTGTGTGCACATGTATAGTAATAAGCCCTATATCCCCTTCTTGTCTTGATCACTCTTACAGACTGTGTGTAATAATAATTTTATATCTGACTTTGCCTGTTACTTCATTCCCTCTAGTTCTAACCCATTATTTTACATTTTCAGAGGCTCATTATGACTCATTGGGCAGCCAAAGAAACATAATGAGTCCAAGATGACTGCACGTGGTGGTGCTCCACAAATAGATATTAAACAGCTCATGAAGTCTATAAATGTCCTTACTATCCTGGGTGCATTATAAAGCTATGAATCAATAATTCAGGCAAGTTTTTTCATCCTGTCTTTAAAATCTGACTTTGGGGATGTTTTTCCTTCTGGAAGTGGAGGCTATGTACATATTGGGGAAAGAAAGCTGGAGGGAAAGAAGGCTAGAAAGATGATGAAGAATACAAAGAAAAATGGAAGAAAACATGAATTATTTTAACAGTATAAGCAAGCCCTTTCTCTCAGCTTTATGACATCCACATAAGGAATAAAAAAATAGGCACAACACAAGCACTCAAAAAGTATTTGTTGAATGAGCAAAGAAATTTTATGTTTTGGACTGAATTTACACATTGGTTTTGATAATTACCCTTGTTGAATTACCTTACCTGCTCTCTGAAATGATCTCTCCCTCTCATCACCTCCTTAGTTGGAAGTCCCTTACCTACAAGATACTTTCCAAGACTTAGCTTTGATTGCCTCTGGGATAACTTTCCCATTTTTGTGCCCTACCCCTTCCTTCTCTTCATCTTGCTATTCTCTCATCGACCTGCAAGGTACACACATCTCAAAAGTGGCCTCCATGTCTATATCAGCCAGTTTCCCTGCAGGAAACGGATGGACCCTCTGATCAGTCTAGACTAAAGGAGAGTTTATCGACAAGGGACTAATTATAAACTTGTGGGTGGAGTAACCACAGAACTAGTGTAGGAAGCTAAGGCCAGCGGCAGCAGAGCTGTCCTTAGGGAGAAGGTGAGGTAGTGGGTAGGTCCACTGAGGATGAGCAGGACTTTCGATTGAGCCATCCTTCCAGAGAGGGAAGGGAAACCCTAGGTTCCCTGGTGGCTCAGACTGTAAAGCGTCTGCCTACAATGCAGGAGAACCAGGTTCAATCCCTGGGTTGGGAAGGTTTCCTGTAGAAGGAAATGGCAACCCACTCCAGTATTCTGGCCTGGAAAATCCCATGGATGGAGGAACCTGGTAGGCTACGGTCCGTGGGTTCACAAAGAGTCGGACACGACTTCACTTTCACTTTCCAGAGAGGGAAATAAACGCCCCTGGACCCCCTCTCTCTCCCTCTGATCTCCTGAAGTGCTCTCCATTGATGGAAGCTTATGAGAATTTTTTTGGTTGTGGTCCATGTAGGCCAGCCTCTCAGGGAAGAGAAAAAAGTGGTGTCGAGGAAGAAAGACTGTTTTTTCTACCCTCTTAAGTTCTGACCCAATCGGAGAATTAAACCAACAAAAGACAGATTAACAGGAGAAAAGCAACACATTTTATTTGATGTTAATATTTTTACATGACACAGGAGCCTTCATAGAAAGAAAGATCCAAAGAAGCAGGCAGGTCTGAGACCTTATATGCCATTTCCTCAAAGAAAGATACACTGTGGAGATGTGACAAGACAAAGGAGAAAAGGGTTTGGGCTAGGAGCAGTAAATTACGGGGCAGTGACTGGGAAATGCATGGGGGAGGCTAATGGAAGATAAAGGTTATTCTAGTAGGTTCCTTTCAGATTCATCTCCATTTCAACTCCACTTCTTGGGAGCAAGAATATTCACTTCTTCCTGGTGAAGGATGAGCACCTTTCTCATGGAAAGTCTGGGTCCTACTTTCAGACAGAGGGGTGTGTGGGGAGCCCTTCCCGCCGCCGCTGCTTCTCAAGTGCTTTCAGCTCAAAACCATACGCCAAAGGGACATATTTGGGGGTGGCCTGCTCTGGTTCTCTTTAATGAATCAGAAGGTACATGGGACCACTCTTGTGAGCCTCACAGACGTCCATGCACAGCTCTGGGATCGCACACCTCAACTGCTTAACCCTCCAGGGAATCTACTTGTTAGGGGGCTGGGGTTTTCATCATTTTATCCCATTCCCTATTAAGATGACTGAGGTGTAATACGTACTCATTCTCTGAAATGAAGTAACATTTTGAGTGTATGTGGAGCCAGAATTGTTAGAAGCCTAAGAGATGATTTTAACAAGTAGTCAGTTCAGAGCCAAATCCTAGTTATCCTGATTCCGAGTCTTCCACTTCTGCTTCATTTTAAGTGCAGTCTCAGGTTATCATTGGAAGGAGAATCCACACGCATTTCCCATAAAACCAAGAGTCTTATATTTTGGCAACAAGAGGGAGACAGTGAGGAGTGTTGGAACCGCCTGCCTCCAGTCCTTTGCCAAAAGCAATCTCGGAGCTCTCTGGATAAGCAACACTTTCAAACCCAGCAAAGTGGGAGGAGCTGGAGTCATGAAATGAAGTGCAGGGCTCAGGAATAACACAAACTACCTCTGGTGGTGGGCGGTGAGGGTGGCTTCCCTTTAGCATCCTGTTAGCCCATGATCTTTAGTTCCCAAAGTCTTTCTTGGTTCCAAACCTACAGGCAAGGACGGTGGGTGGGAGGAGGCTGTGTAAGATGTTCCCGAGTTGGGAAGCAAAGCTGCTGGTGCCTCCTCGCCGAATGATTCAGCGAGGCATTGCTACTCTGTTGCTGTGTAATTCCTGGGAAAAGCCACCCTTGCTGTGGAACCGATTGCCTGCTAGGAGCATTCATCACACCATGTTGGAATTGTCTGTTTATTCATCTGCCCTCAGGGAGCTGTGTGCTTTTGGGGGGCACGGGTCATGTCTTTGTCTGTTCAAGCATCTAGTGTGTAGCAGCACCCCCCCCCACCCCCAAAGAACAAAGAAAGGTTGTTGGATTTGAGGACATGGATTCAGTGATGAGGGGCTAGCTCCTAAGACCTGGCGTTCTTCTGAGTGCTCACCTGACCCCTAATCTGTCAAGAGAAGTGGTTCTATCAGTGTCAGCTGTCTGACACGATGACCCAGGAAGGTCATATGCGGGAAACTCCATGTGACGTGAACTATAAAGGTCAAATATAGCTNTCAGTGATGAGGGGCTAGCTCCTAAGACCTGGCGTTCTTCTGAGTGCTCACCTGACCCCTAATCTGTCAAGAGAAGTGGTTCTATCAGTGTCAGCTGTCTGACACGATGACCCAGGAAGGTCATATGCGGGAAACTCCATGTGACGTGAACTATAAAGGTCAAATATAGCTGAACTGTCCAAAAGCCGTCAGCTGATGGGATGACTTTGAACAAGTTAAACCGCCTACATGAACTTTGCTATTAAAATAAGAAGGTTCGAAACCGTGACTTACAAGGTCCTTTTCTTCTTTGGAATTCTTTAAAATTTTCCTGTTGTCAAACACTTCAACTTTCTTCTCTGACAAGACAGCAGCCATTCTATGAAGCTCCCGCTGAAAAGGATAAAGGGGGAATTGGCAGATTTATGATTATAACCAGTTCTGCTACTGCCAAAAGCAAAAGAGAGCTGGATTTTTTAGTTTCTCAGAAGACATACAATGTTTGAAAACCATCTTTCTTCTTGCACTTTCCAAAAAGTAAAAGTAGAAGAGCCATCACATGCTGCATAGCTTCTCTACTTATAGACAGGATTTTTAATGCATTTTTTTTTTCTTTCCTAGAGGGGTAAGGGAGAATTCCCATAGCTGGAGGCATGTGTCAGCCGGGGGACTCTGGGAGAAGGCGAGTGTGACTGTGGGGCTACGCTTAATTCATTAAAATGTGTGGTTTATGAAAATTGTTTTGCCAAAAATGAGCTTTGTGGGAAGAAAGCAGCGGGGAGGACTAGGGTGATGGGGAGGGAGGAATAAGAAGCGCCAAGAGAAAAGGGACTCTCATTTGTTGCTAAATGTTGAAGCCCACGTAAGAATGTGTCATGAGCCAGTTCCAGGAAATTAAAATGCAAATTGGGGGAGTGTAAATCTATTAGGCACAGATATTATGTGTTGACATTATCATTGTCCTATTTTTATACTAACAGTGAATATTCTCCAAGGACTTAAGAAAGTTTGAGGAAAGTTCTTTTGAGTTCACCTCCCTTCTCATTTTTTATCTTCTATCAAATCAAATGACAGCAATATAACGACATTGTTCTTTTTTCCCCCTTTCTGTGGATCCTGTGAGTTATTTCAGAAGCCAACTGCCTTGGTGAGGATAACACTAGCTGCTGTAACAAATAAAGCCAACCTTTAATGACTTACAGCAGGAGTCTATATCTCATTCGCAGGACAGACCAATGCAGGTGTGCCAGGTGGGCACAACTTCCTCAGTGAGGTAAGTCACGGATGGAGAGGCTGACATCTCATGGCTTTGCTGTCTCATAGGAATTAGATGTGCTTCGTATCCAGCCAGGAAAAGAAAAATCGAGGGTGGGAGAAGCTCTGTCTTCTCAGTTGCTGTGGCTCAGAGTGACAAATCCTGATTCTACACGTATTTTCTTGGCCCAACCCAGAGGGTGCTAGAAACAGTCGCTGATTGGATAGTTTTTGCCAATCAGGAGCATTTTACTAGGGAAGGAGGAGCTTGAATTTTGACAGTCATTGGTGTTCTGCCCATTTATCTTCATTGCCCTCAGACTCTAAGAAAAACGGCAGCACTTCCTTGTCCCTTGAGCGTGACTTTTTCTCTAAAGACCTTCAAAGCAGAGTCCTAATTCATCTTTTCTGTGAGATGGATGATTTGGAGGTGAATTCCCACGGGAGCACTACCAGCTTCAGTCCGCATCTGCCTCCAGGCTTTCCCCTCATCCTGCTCCATCTCTTTGGGAATTCCACTTCCGCCCAGGTACCAGGGCCCACCCCCAGTGGTTTCTCCTCACATTCTTTTTGCTTTTGCTTTTTTTTCTCTCCAGAGGTCTCCTCTCTCAGAGATATTTCTTTGAAAATCTTTGTCTTGATCAAAAGCATTTCAGGAACTGACAAACCAGTGGGGAGATAACTTCCCTTTAAGGAATCTCTTGATGGTCAGAGGCCCCAAGTCATACCCAGGGCATGTCTGACTCTGCCTATTCTCAGCAGTCACCAATGGGGTCCCCTTCCTCACTTACAAGTTAGGAAAGAACTATTCATAATAGTCTCAAACTGTAACCAACCCAAATGTCCATTAAATGGACAATAGAATGAATAAATATATTGTAAAATGGAATACTATACAGCAACGAAAATAAATGAACTCCTATTATACCTATACATGAAAAGCTTTCAAATATAATGCCAAGTAGCCAGACCGGAAAGAATATAAAGTACAATTCTACTCAGTTGTGGCCTCAATGCAAATAAAACTGACCTACGGTGTTACAGCTCAGGAGTGGGCACTTTTGGAGAGAAGTGGTAATAATTGATGGAAACTTGCGGGAATTTCTTAGATGCTGATAACGTTCTGTTTGGTGAGCTGGGTGGTAATTACACAGGTATGTTCATTTTGTGAAAGTTCATTGAGGTATAAACTTAATGATCTATGTGCTTTTCTGTATGTATGCAATACTTCATTAGGAAGGTCTTAAAAGTCTATTGAAATTAAAGAAAAAGAACTATTTTTCTTCCAACTAGCTGTTTCAATCCCCAAAATAGGGCAAGACATACTAGCTGTACAGATTCTTAGGTGAGATTGCAAAACAGCTGTACATAGAGACAGCACTTGGAAATGTCCACACGAAGGCCCAGATGGCTTCAATATGTTAAGCTTTAAAGGTCCTCAGGATGGGGGTAAGAGATAGGAAGTCTGGGCTGGACATGTACACACCACTATATTTAAAATGGATAACAAGGACCTACTGTGCAGCACAGGGAACTCTGCTCAGTGTTCCGTGGCAGCCTGGATGAGAGAGGAGTTTAGGGGAGAACGAATACGTGTACAGGTTTGGCAGAGTCCCTTCGCGGTTCACCTGAAATTATCATAACACTGTTAATCAGCTATACTCCAATAGAAAATAAAAAGTTTGAAAAAATGGTCATCTGAGCGAGTGACCATTGTACAGAAGGAATAGTTCCTGGGTACAACCAGAGAGGTTCATCTCAGAATCATCCGCTCGAGAGAATGGCACGCGGTCAAGTCAGAAGAACTATAATGCAATTCTGGTCTCTAGTGAAACAGCCCCACTTTGGTCTCCCTTTTCTCCTGCCAGTCTTTACAGTTACATCTCATGGGATGTGGTTTGACTCACAGGACACATGGCTGTCTATACTCAGTGGCTCAGACTTAAAGTTTCCCTAGAGTTGGGATGGATTGATTGGATATTTTTGAAGCTCTATTGTTTTTTAATACGCGGTGGCTGAGCTCTCTACTCCTGAGCCCCGGAACTATCATCTTCATTACAGAGAGGGAATTTGGCCTCCCCAGTCAGAGCAGAAGCATGATTATTCAACTGCTTCATATTTTTTCTCATCTAATCCTTGAAATCTTGAGAGGTCTCTAATTGAGACTTCCTAAATTCATTTCCTCCAAGTACTCCGCTGCAGCTAGAACCATTACTGGGGCTCAGAATTTTCTCTGATGGAGATATAACTGCTCCTCTGTCGGGGTCTGGGGAGAAGCTAACCTCAGTGCTGTTTTTCTAAGCTTCGGAGGTTGAGAGAATGCCGACAGGACGGCGAGCAGGGAAGGTTCCAAACATGTCACCTTCAGTGGAACTTAGAAAAAGCACAGACTTTGGAGTCAGACAGATCTAGGCTCAAATACAAGTGTCCAACAATCACCAGACACACAAATGACTGCATTTTACTTAGACTCAGTTTTTTCATTATAAAAGAAATAGTTTATTTGAAAGAGACATTGTATGTGAAACACAAAACAAGCTATGTAAAGTTGTAGTGCGATGACTGACCCAAAGCAATAAATAAGAATAATAAGAAGAATACTTAAATAGCACTTACCATGTACCAGGCATTGTTGTATGGGCAGTGTGTATGTCAGCTCATTTAATTGTCACAACAATCCTGTGAGATAGGTCCTGTTAATATGATCAATTTATAAATGAGGTGTAACTTGCCCAAAATGCCAGAGCAAGGCCACTGACCCAGGCAGCCTGGACCCAGGGCCCACATCTGTTCTTTTCCACTATACCAAACTGGTTTTCTGCCCCTGACGTGGAGAAATACATTATGGATTGCTCACTTAAAGAAACTCTTCTTTTCTCGCCCTTCTCACAAACCTTAATGGCATATCTAAATTTTATAGTTTATGATAGAAATTAAGGAGATCCTATATGTTTTTCCCCTGGATTTTCTTGAGCCTCTTCAGTGAAAAGTTTTAGAGACTAGGACAGCTTTGTGGGGCTCGGCTATCCTCCGCAAGCCCGTGCTAGGGCATGCTGAGTGCTGCGCTGGCTGATGCGGAAAGAGCCTCCTCCCTCCTCACCCCTCCACCACTTTCCCATGGAAGCACTGAGGAGCAAAGACCAGAGAACAGGCCCTCGGACTGCGGATGGGCCGCTGCTCCTGCAGCCCAGCCTCCTCGGTCGACTTCAGCGGGGCTCGTGTGACGCCCTGACCGAACCCGGCGTTGACTCAGGCCAAGGGAGCCCCTCCAGCCTGCCGTGCTCTGCCGGTTTGCTCCCGAAACAGCAAGCACATTGTTTCTCCTGGGCGCATTTGCCAGCAGCAGCTCATGACCTTCCAGAAATTGCTTTGCTTTCATACAGCAGGCTTTAATTTTAACTCCCTTACCCACCCCCACCTTTTTTTTTTCCATCAAAAATTAATTAAAACACCATGGCAAGCACAGAATTCCCTCGCTCTGGCAAGAAAGGAAAGAGAAAGAAGAAAGAAAAAATACATTTCATTGTTTGCCACACCTGGGTTGGCAGAGTCCTCGAGAGTTGCTGACGTTGGCATTCAAGACAATCGCTCCTCCAACCCAAACAGTCCTGCTGAGGGTGGCCATGCCTCCCGGGCCTCCCTCGGGTCTGCAGGTCGGGGGGAAAGCCAGGCCCTGAAGGACATGTAGGACTGAGTGCCTACTCAAGGCACATTTTCTTGCTGCCCTCCACCCCATCCGCTTCTGTCTTCTCCCTCAGGCCACCTCTCTCCTTCCCAGGGGGCTTCTCCTTCCCTTGACACACTTGACATCCTCTCCAGGATTAAAGCTTGAATGAATACCCAGGTCCCAGCCCACCATGACCAGGCCTTCAGGCCTTGACAGGTGAACCTCAGCCCAAGATCTGGGGGGATGGGGAGGGCGCGCCTGACTCCCCTCTTCCTGATTCTCCCTCCCTGCTCCCCATACCCCCACCCAAGCCCTGATACGAGTGGGGAGCACCAAGACAGAATCACTCACAGGACTTTGGAGTGTTTGCCTGTAGGTCTTCTGGCCCAAGCTGGTACTTTCGCGATGCTTCCGACGTCGAGTCAAGACCAACAGTGATCACCGTAAGCCCAGTGGTACATGTCATGTTGAAACCAACACTGGTGTTTGTCCTAAACTTGATGCTCTTGGAGTTTATACAAAGAGGAGGAAGGAGAAGCCGGAGGAACTGGCATTCTCCCAGTTTGCCCCCATTTTCTTCCCTGCTTGTGTAGTGTTCGTGGCTGCCTGCTCCACGGAGAAGCAGGAGTTAATGCTAAGGCTCAAAGGGCCTGGGGGGGTGGAGAGGGG
>SJYA01002940.1:3492421-3510683 GCA_006410615.1 Neotragus moschatus | reverse complement strand
TGGAGAGGGGGCGGGTGGGCGGCTGACGGCTCCCAGCAGGGGAGCACGTGGGGCTTCTGTCCAGCTTTCTTGAACTATAGAACTGATTTTCTGCTGGAGTCTCCAAGAATCAATGAAGCTATAGTCCTCTTTCCAGGAATTATCAGACTCTGGGGAGATGATAAGAAAGGAACTAAAACTATTTTTGAAAAGTTTTCCAAAGTCAGTGAAGGCCACATAAGGCCCCCATTGCCTTTCATTTTTGCCGGGTCAAGGAAGGGAGAAACACGCAGTGACTGTGTGGTTGGAAGCTTTGGCCGAGGCCTATGTTACTCAGAGTTAAGACTTAGGAAGTAGAACGTCCCCCGGGGGCCCTGGTGCTGACTTTGAGTCTAGATCTTACAGGAGACCCTGGAACAGGGAAACAGTGGCCCATTATGCTTGTGCAACAGCAGCGTGAGAGATTCTTTCACTCGAAGAGTCTTTACGGGCTGATCTGAGAAGCCTGAACTTTAAGGAGATGACAAACGATGTGAGCTGAGGGGAAACCGGGTTGGTGCTGGGTGTCAGCTACAAATCGGCACTTGCCATGGGCACTTGCCATCTGCCTCTCCAGGGACTAAGTCACGAGCTTTTGCGGCAACTGCTGGCCTTCAATGAAAGGAGTTCAGGGTGGAGATCAGCAACGAGGCGCTCCCTGCTGAGGGTGCAGAAACCTGGTAGAACAGGTCCTCAGATAGTTAGATATTTTCAGGAGCCAATCTCATGAGCCCAATTCCTATATCTCCTCATATCTAGGAAAGCGCCAAAGTCCTTCAGGGCGATGGCTGTTCCTTGTGACTAGCAAAGACGCCTCGAAACTAGTAGAAACTTTCTGGAAAAATATGTGCTTGAGTGCCTGTATTCCCCCTTCATCCAAATCACATGCATTTTAACCTTGCCACCTGTCTCTTTGCAGCAGTTCCTTAGAGCTATCTGAGGTGCTGTCTCCCGGGCTGCAATCCCCATTTTGCCCCAGATAAAACTCAACTTGCAACTCTCACTTTGTGCAGAATTCTTTTTTTTTTTTTTAAGTCAGCCTGGGTCATGAGCAAACAATGCCTCCATGCCTTGTGTTGTTCTTACTTAGGTTAGATTCACCCGAAGCAGACACTGAGTGACTCATGGAAGGAACGTCCCCAGGAGAATCTGGTAGAAGGTTTGGGAAGTCAGGCCCAGAGAAGAAGATACTGAGTAAGGGTGTAGTGTGGCGCAAAGCCCCAGAGAGGGGAGCGATGAGGGGCTGACACTCTCTCCAGCGCCTCCCCATGGCCACTACCATGGTCCTGATTAGGACCCAGAGAAGCTGGAGTATCTAATCCTACTTCCACCTGTCATCTGCTGGTTAAGGGCTGTCATCCCCTTGTTGTTGTTCAGTTGCCTGGTCATGTCTGACTCTCTGCGACCCCACGGACTGCAGCACGCCAGGCTTCCCTGTCATCCCTGGAAGGATGCAAATTCTCATTGTTACTTTCCTCAAGCAGGCAAAGTAATTCCAGATCCCGGAGGGTAACCTGCTGCCAAAGAGACACAGGTGCCGCTCGGTACACCTGGAACTGGAGCAGGAAAATGAGAAGGGGACCCCTGGGGGTGTGGGCCAAGCACTGCCTGCGTTGGCTGTATCGTGTCTGGACCCGAGAGCCCTGGGCTGGCGGGTCATCACAGAGCAGGTCCAAGAGAACCCAGCAGGAGCAATCCGTGGGGGTGCAGGGACAGGAGGACCCGCATGGTCACTGGTGATTCGTGACTGCCCCCGACCCTGCCACCGATCCCAGTTATTGTCAGCCCTGGGGTGTGTGCCATTCATGCCAGCTTGTTCTGGTCCCCATGCCCCTGCAGACTGCATGGAGGCGGGGGTTGTTGTGGGATGGTGGTGCATGAGCTGGGAAGCCACATACGTCGCTGTCACTAGCAACAGAACCCAGCTTTGCACAGAGACTTCTGAAGGCACATCCCTTGCCCCTGAACCTCAAGGAGGAGTCTGAAATGCAGGCCTTGGCCTCTCAAGTGTGGCCTGCCTCGAGGTGGCCTGCCAGCCTGCAGAGAAACAGAAAATTAGCTGCAAAGGCAGCTCTGGGATCCGTTTTACCTGACCCTGAAGCCTTTGGGAGACTGGTAGGGAGTCAGGGATGTGAGACAACCACCCAGAAGCAGAAATGGCCAAACTCCTGGCTTTGGGCAAGTGCAAATCCTGCTGGTTAAGCCACATCATCACAGGCCTCCAGATCCTTGTCAGGCCTCTGCCTCAGACTAAAAATAATCTCTTGAATATAAACAAACGTAAATATATTTTTAACCTGCCTCAGAAACCACCTTCCTGTTGGGTTTCAGGGCGTGCTCTCCACGTCAACTGGCAGATCACAAAAGCAACTGCAACCCCTTGGAACTTTCCACCACAGACGGGCGATGGTGACCCCAGGTGACATCTGACTGTGATGACAAAGTGACTTGGGTTGAAAGATTAGAATCTCTAACTGCTTTGCGGTTTCAGAAGGCAAAAGGAGACAGACCTAAAAGCGGGGTGAGAGCTTAAAAATTCAGGGTGAATCGCTCCAGGACGATAGACTTGTCTGGCGGGTCATTCGTGTGGCTTCCTGAGGAAAAGCTTTTCAAGCCCCAGTTTGATGCCGTTGAAATGGGCTGTGGAAACACCGGAAGCCCATCCCTCAACCGAGCAGCTCACTGGCAACTGCTTCCAGATGGAGTGGCGGCTTACCCGGTGAGGGCAGACGCGGAGCGAAGGGAAGGCGGCCCGCTGACACCGATGTGGAAGACTGTGGCATTATCAAAGCTGTCTTCCCTCTTAAAGGCGTGCACAGGGCAGATGAGCCCTAAGTCACAGCTTATACCTGATTGACTGAGACTGGGTTCCTGCCAGGGCACTCATTCTCTCACTCCCTAATCAGATGCTGACACCCCTTCCTTCTCCTTGGCCCTTCCCATCATTCCCAGGAGGAACTTCACTGAGGGGACACTGTGCTTTTCAGCGTGTCCCACATGGCCAGAAGGAGGCAAGGCTAGGAATCGTTGGAAGTATCTGTAGATAAAGAGGCTGAGATGGAAGGAGCCGTGACATGTGCCCAAGGCCAGTGCTGGGTAAGCGGCAGAGGCACTTGCTGGGCACCAAAGGTAAGGTTGTTGGACAGTTAGGCATTCTTCTGGTGATGACCTCAGGCTTCCTGTGCTCCCCGTGAAACAGTGGAGGCTCGTCCAATGGAACAAGCACAAAGCACACTCAGGAGGGCAGAGCCCGAACTCCCAACCCCACTGCCTCCAACCTCTGCCGTTGGGACGGTTTGGGAGCCTCCTTCGCTGTGGCCTATCTGCCTCCAACAGCGTAATTTCTCAGGGTGGAAAGAGGAATCCCTCTACTGTGCCAACATCACCCCCCCTCCACCCCATAGCCCCCGCATCCGCCTTCGTCTCACCCCGAGGAGGGAGCACAGAGGGGCAAGAGCGAGCCTGCCCAGAGACGGAGTTTTGAGACGTGAGGTAATGCCGGTTCCCCATCCATGGCAGGAACCAGGGGGAGCCTGGCAGGGGCCCTGAGGGAGCAGAGCGCCAGCCTGGAGATTTTCTTTATGTTTGGCCTGGAGGTGTTCCAACCTGAAACTCAAATGAAAGCTTTACAAATGTTCTGTTACCGAAGTGTGCCCGTGTGTACGTTTGGGAGAAAGGATGCGTGTAGAAGGAGGGGAGGGGAGGCCACTGCGCAGCAGCTGAACTCGACACCTATCCTTACCCGCAGCATCTCCTGATGACCCCCCGCTAGGAGGACGAAGCCTCACTACCCCAGCTCTCAGATTTTGGGCTTCAGTCACACACCGGTCCAGGGATGTGACTGGCACACTTCGGTCCAAGCCATCCGCTTGTCACTAATGTGGTTGCTCACTTTCTTTAAATCTCCTTCCTTCGCTGACCCTCAGCCTGCTCGATCATCAGCTAGAGGCCTGAGGCAGACAGCAGGCATCTTTCCATTCACAGAGTGGTATTCGGACGGAATCAATGGCACATGTGATTTTTAAGCATCGGTTTCCCGTGCTTCTAAGACAGATTTGAAAAATGGGAAATGTTAAGGGGCTGAACGCATTCCTTTTTCTCTCTTTTTCAAAAGAGCTTTCGTACTTCAGATAGTACCTCTGTGGTGAGTACGTGTGTAAGAGAATATGTTTGCAAAACACATGAAACATTTGCGTATAATAGCATTTTCACAGCAGTGAATATAAACAGGGACAAACTTATCTTCTGCAAGTGATTAGGAGTGGCTTTTCGTGGCTGTCTCTGAAATGACAGATTGTGCAATTTTTAGGAAAAAAAAAAAGTTTACAGGAAAAAACCCTACACAGGCAATAATATTTTGACCTTGAGGGGGGAAAATATGCTCATTTGTTTATAGAAAATAAACTCCCCTCCAAAGTTTACGTTCAGAAGAACCTTGGTTGGCTGCTTATAAATAAATTGAGAACAGAATTGTTGATTACTCAGTTTAATGTTCTTTTACTAAAGTGAAAATATTGTACATAATTAGATTAAGAAGAGATTTCAGAAGAAAGGGTGACGATCTGAGTAATCACGGAGTCAATACAGGCACATTTTGATTTTATTAGCCAGCTATTAGAGCCATCTTTGGCATTTATATGTGATGCACAGGGCAGGCATGGAGCCGTGGAGAGTCATTTGTGTCCGCTGTCTGGACTAATTGAGCGACAATAATAAAACGCTGTTTTTAGATAAACAATGGGTGGCGGAGCTCCATCAGTCCCCGCAGGGAGCGTGTTTATGTCTTTCAAAGAGCCACGGGCGGAGCTCACTGGCCACAGTCATTTCACAGAGCAAAGTCAAGTCCTTTAAATCAACTAAATTGAACGCAGTTTTGAAATGGAAATCAGGGGTCCCAGTTTGGAGCTGCCTCGCTGTCAGTGGGAAGCTAGAGGCACTGACTGCCCTTTGGTCCTCTCCCAAGTCTTCTTCAAAGGAAGGAGACCCCGAATGACATTAGCAACACAGGGGAATCAAAGGTCACGTGTGATGTGTAATGTGTGGGTGCCGAGCAGCCTGACGTGGAAATATCATCATAAATCCAGCTGCCCACTTCCACGCTGCCCTCCTTTGCAGAAAGTAGACAGGCCCATGACAGACAGTCTGAGAGCTCCAAGAAGGATTTAAGCGGGTGAGTGCTGCCCCGCTCAGGGGGCAGGCGTTTTCCCTTGGGACCACAAGGTCTACCTCCATTCTTTCACCCCTTCAAAAAGTGTTTCTTCCTTCCTTCTCCCTCCACGCTCTTTAGACTGAAGAGTGTCTAGACGTGAACCTCGGCTCTGTGTGGAGATTAAGATCTCTGGTTACAGACTAGGAACAGAAAAGCACTTGCAGGCTGGTCTCCTGAAAAAGTCACTTTATCTTAACGCAGGCTCACACAACCACCAGGCTTTTGTAGGCGCCAAGGGGTGGCTGGAAGGGTTTTAACACCTTTCTCTTTTCAGCCATCAGCCTTCCCCAAGCCAATTCAAACAACCACACCTTTGAGGGAAAAGCAGTGTGCTTGCCTGGCAACTACAGCTTCAAGATAGGTTTCCTGCACCCCACCCACTAAGTTGCATGCGTCTCCTTCCACTCTTACAAAATGTCATTGCCACCACTGCGTTTTAAAAAGTTGGGTAGAGTCCATTGACCTCTTCATTCAACAACTCTTCCTTAAGCACCTACAGGACACCAGGTCCTGTGCTGGTTGCTGAAGAGACAGCCTCTCATAAGACCAACCCATGGAAGCTGAGGTCTTGTGGGGAGACAGGGAGACAACAATATGATAAAATACTGCCCTAGGGAGGCACTCGAGAGGCCATGAGTGGCTTCTTCTGTGTCTTAGCTCCTGCTGCTGTCATAAAACATCAGACTGGGCTTCCCCGGTGGCTCAGTGGTAAAGAATCCGCCTGCCAATGCAGGAGACATGAGTTTGATCCCTGATCCAGGAAGATCCCCCATGCTGCAGAGCAACTAGGGCTGTGCACCACGACTCCTGAGCCTGTGCTCTAGAGCCCGGGATCTTCAGCTACTGAACCCCTGTGCCCCAACTACTGAAGCCCACACGCCCTAGAGCCTGTGCTCTGCAACAGAAGAGGCCGTCATAACAAGAAGCCTGTGCACGGCAACCAGAGTAGCCCCTCCTCTCTGCAGCTAGAGAAAAGTCCGCACAGCAATGAAGACTCAGCACAGCCAAAAATAAATAAACAAAAATTATTAAGAAAGAAAAAATCAAAGCCTGAGTGGTTTAAACAGCAGACATTGATTTCTCAGAGTTCTGGAGCATGTATGTCCAAGAGAAAGTGGGAGTGGGGCAGATTCAGTTCTCAGAGACATCCCACTCTTAGCTCTTCCCGCTCCCGTGGCAGAGAAAGGAAGCTCTGGTGTCTCTTACTCTTTTTGTAAAGGGCACTAATCCCATCATGGAGGCTCCACCCTCATGACCTCACCTCCCAAAGATCTACCTCTAGATACCAGCACACCGGGGGTTAGGGCGCCAGCATATGAATATGGGGATTGGGGGGTGGTGGTGACGTAGACATCCAGCCCATCATTCTCTGCCAGCATACCCAGTTGCAGACCAGCTGTTCTCCCTTAGGTCTTCTCCTGTGCCACAACCCCGACTTCCCATCTCCACACTATCATTTCTGTCCATTTCTCTGATCCAAGCTACTGGGACAGATGAAAACTACTCTTCACACACTCAGCTGATCCCACTGGGTCCTGCCCCACTGGTATGCCCCCTAGGTCTAACAGCCTGAAAGTCTCCTCCACTTTTCTAAGTATCCTGAATTTCCCCCATCTTGGACACATTATAGTACTTTTTTCAAAAAATATCTGTGATGGCTAATTTTATGTGTCAACTTGTCTGGGTTATGATGCCCACTTGTTTGGTAAAACTCCAGTCTAGATGTTGCTGGGAAAGCTTTTTTTTTTTAAAGATGTGATTAATGTTTCCATTGGTAGACTTTGAGTGAAGCGTTACCCTTCCTAATGTGGGTGGGCTCAAAGGACAAAGCACTAAGCAGAAGAGGATGATTCTCAAGCCTGAAAGTCTAATGGGATTTACTCTGCTAGGTTTCAAACTTTGTCAGGATCCATGCCCCCTTTTCCTTCTGATTCCTCCCTTTTGGAATAGAAAGGTCTGTGTTCTGACTGTCCCATTGTTGTGTTTTAGAAGCAGGTAACTTGTGATCTGGTTTCACAGGTTCCCAGGTGGAAAGGAATTTTGCCCTGGGTAAATCTTACTCTCTCACCCATACCTTATTTAGATGAGATTTAGGACTTCAGAGTTGATGTTGGAATAATTGAAGACTCTCAGGGCTGTTAGGATAAGATGAATGTGATTTGCATGTGAGAAAGACAAACATTTTAGGAGGCCAGAGGATAGGTCATTATGGTTTAAAATGTGTCCCCCAGAATTCATGTGTCAAAGCCCTACTCTCAGAACATGACTGTATGTGGAAATAGGATCATTGCAGACACAGTTAGAAAAGATGACGTCATGCTTCAGTAGAGGGTTCCCCTAATCCAATATGACTTGTGTCCTTGTAAAAAGGGGTGATTTGGACATAAACACACATGCACACTAGAGAACATCATGTGAAGATTGGGGACTTCCCTGCTGGTCTACTGGCTAAGACTCCACCCTTCCAATACAGGGGCCTGGGTTCGACCCCTGGTCAGGGAACTAAATTCCACATTCTGCATGGTGTGGCCAAAAAATTAAAACAAACAAACAAACAAACAGCAAAAACTACACAGAAAGTATAAGAAACAGTCACAGCCAAGAGGCACCTAGGGAGTCACGACAACTGAGTATGATGTATCCTGGATGGGATACTGGNCCCCAGAATTCATGTGTCAAAGCCCTACTCTCAGAACATGACTGTATGTGGAAATAGGATCATTGCAGACACAGTTAGAAAAGATGACGTCATGCTTCAGTAGAGGGTTCCCCTAATCCAATATGACTTGTGTCCTTGTAAAAAGGGGTGATTTGGACATAAACACACATGCACACTAGAGAACATCATGTGAAGATTGGGGACTTCCCTGCTGGTCTACTGGCTAAGACTCCACCCTTCCAATACAGGGGCCTGGGTTCGACCCCTGGTCAGGGAACTAAATTCCACATTCTGCATGGTGTGGCCAAAAAATTAAAACAAACAAACAAACAAACAGCAAAAACTACACAGAAAGTATAAGAAACAGTCACAGCCAAGAGGCACCTAGGGAGTCACGACAACTGAGTATGATGTATCCTGGATGGGATACTGGAAAAAATAAAGGACTGTAGGGGGAAACTGAGGAAGTTGGAAAGAAGTATGAATTAAAAGAAAAAAAAAAGAGTTGGAACTATGCTGTCACAATCCAAGAAACTACTAGAAGCTAACAGAGAGGTGGGGACAGCTTTTTTCCTGGAGGCTTCAGAGGGAGCTTGGCCCCAGCAACACCTCCATGTCAAAATTCTAACTTCCAGAACCATGAATTCAGCCAGTTTCTGTTGTTTAAGTCACCTGTTTGCAGTACTTTATTACACCAACCCTACCAAACATCTTTAGTCCTCTTTAAAAATTAAGCCAAAACATTATTAAATGGGGTAGGCACATTAACATCTGAAATGCAGGAATCTCATTCCTGCTGAAACACCCATTTGTGTAAAAAAGTGAAAGGAGAGGACACAGCCTCAAAAATTATGTCTTTACTGAACATGAGATCTTGGCTACTCAAAAGCCAATGTGCTTCTTAACTGGTTCTGACCATACTAAGTCGCTTCAGTCAAGTCTGACTCTTTGTGACACTGTGAACTGTAGCCTGCCAGGGTCCTCTGTCCATGGGATTCTCCAGGCAAGAATACTGGAGTGGGTTGCCACTTTCTTCTCCAGGGGATCTTTTTGACCCAGGGATCGAACCCGCGTCTCTTATGTCTCCTGCGTTGGAGGCAGATTCTTTACCGTTAGCACCACCTTACCTTGGAAGCCAGCTCTGAGCAGAAAGATCCAATTTCTTTCTTTCTTCAAATGAATGCCTCTGGTGGATTAGGAATATGGGATAAAGTAAGAAACAGCTGGGGAAGACTCTTGAGATTCGCCTGGACTGCAAGGAGATCAAACCAGTCAATCCTAAAGGAAATTAACCCTGAATATTCATTATTGGAAGGACTGATGCTGAAGCTGAAACTCCAATACTTTGGCTACCTGATGAGAAAAAGTGGAAGAGTCACCGGAAAAGACTTCTGATGCTGGGAAGGACTGAGGGCAGGAGGAAAAGAGAGCGACAGAGGATAAGATGGTTGGATGGCATCACCAACTCAATGGACATGAGTTTGAGCAAACTCTGGGAGATAATGAAGAACAAGGAAGACTGGCATGCTGCCAAGGGGGCGCAAAGAGTTGGACATGACTGAGCGACTGAACAGCAAGAAACAGCAGTTGAGAAGTTGAAGACCTGGGTTCAAATTCTGACCAGGTTTCTAACCAGTTCTGTGATCTTAGATAAATGACTCATTCAGTTCTTTGAGCATCATCTTTCTCATTTATAAATGAAAGCAAAAATGCCTAACTGAGAGACAGACTTTCCTATAAGTCACTTATTTTCTCTGGCCTCTGACTTCTGAGAGGGAGGAAGCATTTGAACATAAAATATTGAAGTCACGTAGTGAGAAGCCACCGTTACCAGCATGAGGAAGGTCTGCCATATATATGATTCACAGGAAGAAGGTGAAAAACTCAAGATGGCAGGGACCCCCCCACTGGTCCCCAGGCTGGGGCCAGGAATGCCTGTCAGCTCCTCAGAGAGCATCCTTATTTTGTGGAGTCTGGACCTTATCAATCTGGGGGGAGGTGCCTTCTGAAGGAGTAGAAATCCTGAATACAAATATAAAGGTAGACACAGGTCCCTGAATGAGGTTTGATGAATCCAAGCATGTTCATTTGGAACACCAAGAGGGCAGAGTCCAGACCTTGGGCAGTGCAGAAAGGGAAGGGGAAACAAACGGAGGGGGAGTGAAATAACAAAAATGATTTTAAAACACCCATCAGACTGATCCAGCATGGCTGGAGCATCAGTTTTCATCCGTTCCGCTGTTTATAATGGACTTGTTATTTAGTCACTTGGTCATGTCTGACTCTTTTGCAACCCCATGGACTATAGCCCTCCAGGCTTGGGATTTCCCAGGTAAGAATACTGGCGTGAGTTGCCATTTCTTTCTCTAGGGGATATATCCAACTCAGAGATCAAACCCACATCTCCTGTATTGGCAGGCAAATTTTTTTTTACAATTGAGCAACCAGGAAAGCCCAACTGACTACTAGGAATATTAAAAAAAAATTGTTTTTAATATTGTTGAGTTTTTTCCCATTAACTAAGCTGGACCCAAGTGCCTGCTGAGATCTGAAAACATTTTGTCTATTATTTTTTCTTAACTTGATGCTAAGGATGAGTTTTGTGTCGTTAACTCCCACGTGCAGTGAGGGCCCACCTTTGGACCTTGTGTGGGTAATTCCCACTGGTCACACTGAGTCTGTGTGAAGCTTGGGGACAGTTGCTATTGTAGAGTCAAGAGATGGAGAACTTGACCTGCAAGGAAAGCCAGGTGTGAGGAGTGGGGAGCGAGCTGGACTTCAAGCAGCACACGTTCTGCAACATTCGAAGGCCACAGTCACATATCTGAGGCCCTGGAAGACAGACAGGTTTCAGAATTCAGAACATTTCCGATTTTAGCAAGGCATAAATGTGGTGAGTAAACCAAATGTCTGATAACATCCCAAAGAGGTCAGAGGCAAGCCCTGGGATCAAACACATCAATATTTCCACAGTCCTGTATCAGCAAAATAGTACATGAATATCCACACTAGGGGGATAAATGTAGCCTTGTATCACCTCACATCTGGCCACCAAGGTGGTTATAAACAATCTCTCTGTTTTCAGGGAGTTCTGGGTTTTAGATTTATGGATCCATGGCTGTGGACTTGGGCCTGGTGCCAGGCGGTGTTCGCTGCCCCAAGAACTGCAGCCCAGGTGCCTGCAGAAGCTGGGGGTCCCTAATGGGGAGTGGGAACTCTCTAGATCACGTCAGATACAGGTATAAGCCCCATGGAGAGAAGGGAGGGTTTGAAAGGGAAGAAAACAAACCAAAATGATTAAAACTGTGTGCTTAAAAATAAGGTGTCTCACAGAAAATCACACAAGGAATAGTGGACTTCCCTGCCCACCCCAGTTCCTGTCAACAATAGGAGGCTCGCTGACGACTCTGGTGTCCTGAAGGCCAGGGGCTTCAGCTGTGGTTGGAGGTATCATTGCCCAGCGGACCAGAAGGAACACAGCTGATGCTGCCTGACAGAAGCAGAGCCTGAGAGCCACTCCTAGGGGCAAGTGTACAACGAGTGTGTCAGGGTGGGGCTGACTGTGCGGCATTGTGAAACAGGAAGTCAGAATGTTTTAAGATCTGAAAGCGTCTGCAGTCACTGTCAATAGAGTGTGTGTGTGTGTGTGTGTGTGTGTGTGTGTGTGTGTGTGTATTTGCACATTAAAACTCTTGGGGAAAAACTCTTCTTCCACCCACTTAGGTTGAATGGTCAGGACCTGCAAATTAACTGATGATAGGCAGCTGAACAGGAGAAAAGGCAAGGTTTATTTGGATGTGCCTTGGGAGCTCTTGGTAATGAGTAACTTGTTCAGTACTCACAGGTAAAGGCATATATATCAGCTTAAAAGGGCGGGGGGCTTCACTGGGAAAACCGGGCTTTACTACACCCAGTTCTTTCGGGTTTTCCTTGATGCTGCTGGGAATGGTCCGCCTGTCTCCTTCCTAGAATTTGCAGGGAACCCCTTGGAGGTGGGCTGGTGGCACCTGTATTTTTCAGAAGGCTCTGCTTTGGTCAGATAAGGGAAGTTCAGATAAGATTTCAAATATTTTCACTCTAAATTAATTTTTATGCCCAAATCATGTTGCTATATATATGTGCGTGTCTGTATGTATATATATATATATATATATATATATATATATAAGATTTGTTACCACTTGAGCCACCAAGGAGGCCCATACATATACATAGATATATATGTATATATGCATATATATATAGATATAGATTCCTACAAGATATATACACATATGATGAAAAGAATATGTGTCTATATGTATGTAGAAAGAAAGATAGGAAAAGAAACAGACATGTTGCTAATAATCAGTCATGAGCACATCGATTCTCAAGGATGGGTCATAGCATTTCTGTATCTTCTGAGTCCATAGGAAACCAGCCTCAGTGGCTGTTCTGTATCACTCTTTATCATTAGGTTTTAAAGCTCCCTCTGTTTTTTTCTCTTGTTCTCGCTCTTTGCTCTCCTGGGGCTGTAGGATCAGGACAGGGAGAGGGCTGAGGAGGTGGAAGTGTGGCTTGTGTACTGCGGAGATTTGCCATTTCCTGACAGTTCCGCCCCGGGCTCTTGGGCCCACCAGGCATGTTAGAGGACATTGGTTCTCTGTGGCTCAAGGTCTTTACCCTCTAAGTAGATTTCCCAAGGAATCTCTGAAACACCAGAGGGGCAGGTGCCGCTTGCCCTGGGGCACGTTCTCCACGTCAGCCCACATGGGCAACAGCCAGTGGAAACTGGGCTCTGACATTCACTGGGATCCTCTAGGCTGGGAAGCGGAGGTCTAGACTTCCTGGGGAAGACCCTCCACAAAGTCTGAAAGCTCTCTACCTCTTCCTGCATTGTGCAGCTCCCCCACACCAGAGTCCCCAGGAGAGCTCCCAGAAAGCATTCTGGATTCTTCCAGAAAATAACTTAGTGCTTTTATCTCTCCTTTTACTTATCCTTCGGAATGTAGGGCAGCAAAACTCATCACCCCAAAATGTCTCTCTGGCATGTGGATTACTTCAAGCTGAAAACAATCAAGGCCCAAAAGTCTCAGGAAGAAACTTTGACCTTGCCCCTTATCACCTAAAAGAATTCAGATAGAGGGCACATACCCGGAATAGAGCTATCTCCGAAGATGTCATCAGAGAATACAGGCTGGGTCTGGTGGGGATATCTAGGCAGAGGCTAAATATAAAGATATAAAGGTCAGAGTTCACTCCATGGCCCATCGTCTCTGCCTAGTCCGGTACTTATTTACCCACCATTTACTCATCCACCTCCATGTCAACTGACTGTCTTCCCTTTGAAGTCCCAAACCACTACCCTCAACATTCCTTTTTGATTTTAGCTGAAGATGGTAGTTGAGGGTTTTGTCTATTTTGGCAAGTGACATACCTGGGTTTCATCCATGTATGCATGAGTGCTAAGTTGCTTCAGTCACGTCCAACTCTTTGCTACCCTATATAGACTGTAGCCCGCCAGTCACCTGTCCATGAGATTCTCCAAGCAAGACTACTGGAGTGAGTTGTCACGCCCTTCTCCAGAAGGTCTTCCCAACCCAGAAGAAGATGTGGGATCAAACCCACATCTCTTATGTCTCTTGCATTGGGAAGTAGGTTCTTTACCATTAACACCTCCTGGGAAGCCCCTCACCCATGTTTCAGTTCAGTTCAGTCACTCAGTCATGTCCAACTCTGTGACCCCATGGACTGGAGTGTACCAGGCTTCCCTGTCCATCACCAACTTCCGGAGCTTGCTTGAACTCAAGTCCATTGAGTTGGTGATGCCATCCAGCCATCTCATCCTCTGTCATCCCCTTCTCCTCCTGCCTTCAATCTTTCCCAGCATCAGGGTCTTTTCCAATGAGTCAGTTCTTCACATCAGATGACCAAAGTATTAGAGTTTCAGCATGAGTTCTTCCAGTGTACATGTCCTTCACCCACGGATAAGTGTTATTAAATTTTGGTTTGAGTTTTCTCCTGTTCATCTGTCTCATGTCAATTTAATTCTTAGACCAGCAGGATAACCTAGAAGGACAGAGGAAACTTTCTTCCTTCCCAACAGGGGCAGCAGGTGTAGACCGCTGCCCCATGCTGTGTCTCATCCCACACCCTTCATCTCATTGCTCAGTGGTCCAGCATTTCCTCATCATCCACGTGGGCCACCCCACTCATTCAGGATTTACCAGCAGAGGGAAAGACCCACCTGGGGGCTGATTTGTTACTAAAGAAAAGGTGAAGCCATTTCTGAAGGAGGGTTGCATTTGAGCAGAGAAAAGCAGCCCAGGTCAAGCTTGCAGCAAGCCTCTCACAGAGGTTTTGGTTCTCTGGGTAGGGCTGCTCCAGCTCCTGTTTATCCACGGGGAAGTGTTCTGAATAGATGTCTTGGCTGACGTGGATCCCTTTGCTCCGTGAATAAGGCAATTACTAAACAATGAAGCTATTACATAAGAAGTGAGGAGCTGGCTGGAGCCAACCAATCTTGTCCTCTAGGTTTACAGAGCTATAATTATCCCAAGTTTTTAAAAAAAACAATGGTTATCTGCTGAAAGGGAACATCTGGGAAGGAACCAAGCAGCCCCGATGAAATGAATGAGGCACATCCCATGGACTGCATGACTCCACATTAATGGGGTGGCGGGTTTTTTCGGTGCCACTCAAGTTAACAAATGTGCTGAAAGGTTTAAGTAGAACAAATGCACAGGGCGGGGGGGAAATCAGATCAAGAAGAGAGATCTGTTTTATAAGATCAACAGCAAATTGGCCAGAGGAAGCATCCTGGGTTGTGAACGCTAATCAAGAGAAGTAAATGCTTTATGAGGTTTTTCCCATATGAGAATAAAAGCTTTTTCCAGTGGCCCTTTCATTTAAAAATGAACTCTTGTAACCTCCAGGGGTCCCTGTGTGGAGGAGCGGCTGGGGTAGGCGGAGTTAGTGGGGAGGTCTGTGTGGCCTGGTGATCTGAGACGGTGCCCAGCACTGGGACACAGCATACAGTTGAGAGGAAATTGGTTGTTAAGGAGAGAAGGGAGCCTCTTTCCTAAAAATAGATTTGTTGGCCCAGATAGTAGCATTGGACTCTAATTTGAGAAGGAAGGATGCAGGATGTTCCCTTCCACAATGATTTGGCCCCAAACTGAGTCCAGTCCACCCGCTTAGGACTCTGGAGTACTTTTTCAAGATCTACAATGTCAATATAGGTTTCTACCCCACATCTTCCCTGTGTTGGGGGCAATTCTTTCAGATAAAGAACGGAAAGAACAGTTGTGAGAATGACTACAGAAACAGACTAGAAGCAATCTCATTCAGTGTCTCCTACCTAGGGGAACGGAGTTCACAGGTGGCGCTAGTGATAAAGAACCCTCCTGCCAATGCCAGAGATCGGCAGGGTTTGATAGTTGGGTCGGAAAAATTTCCTAGAGTAGGAAGCAGCAACCCACTCCAGTATTCTTGTCTGGAGAATCCCATGAACAGAGGAGCCTGGTGGGCTACAGTCCCTGGGATCACGAAGAATCAGACATGACTGAGCGACTCAGCAATCGGTCGAATACCATCTGAGCCAGCCCTGGGCCGTTTGCCTCTGAGCTGTTACCTGCCTTTTCTCCTCTGCCTCCAGGACTGCCTTGTTTTAAGTTCTCCTTTTAAAGTGGATCAACAGGTGCAATACTTTTGCTGTCCGTGAAAGATATCTTTAGAGTTCTTGGACCCTGACACACATGTTTTGTCCTATCAAAAGGGCATCCATCCATATACTTCTTCCCCACATCTCCTTATCACCAATTTTCCCATCATGTTCCTTCCAAGTCCATGCCCATCCAGCCAAACTATTGGCCACCACCCATGAATCAGGATATAGCCATACAATCACACATCTGGTCATTTCTCTTTCTAAGTAAAGAAAACAACCCAGGGGCACCCCTCACACTTCTGCCCACTGAGAGGATTCCCCTTCACCACTGTCCTTCAGGGATGTTCCAGAAAGAAGGGCTGTGGCGCTGCAGCTGTTCACTCTGGGCTGGCGCCTGCATACCACGCAGAACCCTAGACTCGAATCACTTCCTGTAGGAGAGAGAAGGCAGTGTAGCAGAAGGGGGAGACGATTGGCATTTTGACCATTTCTTCATGTAACTTACTCCTGCCTTGGGTACTGAAAATAGAAATCAGTAGCATTTTTTTTTTACTTAAAAATTGTAATGAAGTATGTTGTACATTCATAAAAGTGTACACATAATTAGGGTTTCAGATGAGTGAATTATTCCAAATATAATCAGACTAGAGAGTCAATTCCCAGAACCAATTCAGAAAACTCATCCTTACAGTTCTATTCCACCCTCACCGTTGTGGTGATGGCTGTATACAACAGACACTTAACATGCTTAATGCCACTGAACTGCACGCTTGGAGAGAGTTAAAATGGTAAATTTCACGTTATGTGTATTTTGCCACAATAAAAAACATACTTACAAGAAAGGAAAAGGAAAGGAAATAGCCCAGGTTTAATGAAGGCAGGAAAGTGGCAGGAAGGACTTGAATGCAGAGTCTCAATCAACAGATCAGGTGCTGATCAGTTTGATGAATGGATGATAATAGAAACTCAGGGCTTCGGGGTTTAAGAAAGGAAGCGTGAGTCTCAGTCTCTCTGCTTCTAGTGTTATTTTCATCCTTCTTCCTCTTCTCCCTCTCCTTTCAGTAGTCTGATTTCTTCCAGGCAGGACTGAGGCAAAAGTCCTCAACTTTTGGACCTATGATTCTACGCTAACTTGCACTTTAACATTTGTAATGTAATTTTCTCCTTGGTAACATTAAAATAAAGATTCAATATTAGCCTACTTCTACAGGTATAATTGTAGGGAATAACATACATGAGTCTCAGATGATTTTGCTAATGTACCTTCTAATGTAAATTCTAAACCGGGCCAAAGGATTGGCTTCGTGACATGCCTGTAGGGTTGAGATTTAGACTTCCTTCACTTCTCTGCTCCCATCTCACCGAGCATCTTCTGCATACTTTTCCAGGGATCGTAGAAGTCACCCTAGGTGATTGTTAGAAATCCCGCAGCCATCAGTACTTGCTATTCTTCTTTTTGCTGTCTTTCTGGGGCTCCATATAAGTGGCTGGAAGGAGTAAGGGGACCATTGGCAATTGAAATGCTCTGATCTTTTTCTTCGGACACCCAAGAATCTGCAAAGTTCCAGTTTTCCCAGCTTCATGTTAGGTATACTTTCCATCTTATGTACAATTGTTCCCAAACGCTTGGGGGTTGAACTACGATTTTCCCATCTTGAAAATCTATTAAAAAGAAAGAGATTCTTCACTCCTCTCCCCCACCTCCTCCAGGCATTGCAGATGGCAATTAGCACCCTGCGCAGCCCCTCCCTGTAACATCATCAATTTTTTGCCTGAATTGCATCTACTTCACAGCTCAAGACATGCCAAATCACACACGTGCTAAGTACTTGTTGCTAGCAACGAATCCATCTTCCTAAGTGGCCAAGCACGGGCTATATTTGGAATGTCAGAGCACCTCACTCCACCCTGGCCCACTTCCTTTAGCTGAGACATCTCCAAGTCTTCAAGAAAGCTTATCTACATTTCTGGGTTCTGTTTCTCAAAAGAGATATTCTGGACCAACTCTGCAAAATACAAAGTGACACAAAGACAGGGAAACGACCAGACTCTCTCCCATGAACTCCTTTCTCCTCTGTAAAAATGAGTATTATTAGTAATGACAGAGGATGAGATGGTTGAATGGCGTCACTGACTCAACTGACGTGAGTTTGAGCAAATTCTGGGAGGTGGTAAAGGACAAGGAAGCCTGGCGTGCTGCAGCCCATGGGGTTGCAAAGACTCAGCCACTACTTAGCGACTGAACAACAGCAACAGCCTTACGGGAACAGCTGGAACATTTGCTGAGATCATCGAAATATCAAAAATTGTCAGGGTTTTGGCAGTTGACAGTCAGGCGACTGTGAATATAGCACATGGTCTGTGCTCCATACTTCTATACCGCCAGGTGGTTCCACTCCTTTTTCATCCTCTCTCTTTGTTTAATTGAAGTAAAATTGACCATTTCAAAATGAACACTTCCGTGTCATCTCATAATTTCACAGGCTGTACAATCACATTTCTGTCAAGTTCCAAAACATTTTTATCTCTATCAAGTTCCAAAACATTTTTGTCTCCTCCAAAGAAAACCCTGAACCCCTTAAACAGTAACTCCCCATCCTTCTTGCTCCTCCTGAGCCCTTGCAAGCAACAACTTACTTTCTGTCTCCATGGATTTACCAATTTCTGAATATTTCATGTAAATGAAATCATGCAGTATATATATATATATATATATATATATATATAT
>SJYA01002940.1:3477495-3492285 GCA_006410615.1 Neotragus moschatus | reverse complement strand
TATATATATATATATATATATATATATATTTTTTTTTTTTTTTTTTGGTCTGACTTCTTTCCCTTAGCATAGTGCTTTCAAGTTTCATCCATGTTGTAGTGCGGATTAGTACTTTACTCCTTTTTCTGGTTGAAGAATATTCTGTTGAATGGACTACCACAACTTGTTCTTTGAACCACTGATGGAAATTTGGGTTGCTTCCACCTTTTGGCTTTTGTGAATATTGCCGCTACAAACATGCATATACATGTATTATGTTCAAGAACTTGTTTTCAGTTCTGATGACTATATACCTAGGAATGGAATTGCTGCTTGTTGTTCAGTCACTAAAGTCATGTCTGAACTCTTGGTGAACCATGGATGGTAGCCCGCCAGCCTCCTCTGTCCATGAGATTTCCCAAGCAAGAATACTGGAGTGGGTTGCCATTTCTTTCTCCGGGGGATCTTCCTGACCCAAAGATTGAACCTGAGGCTCCTGCATTGCAGGCAGATTCTTTACCACTGAGCCACCGGGGAAGCGGAATTGCTACTGGCCTTCTCTTTAATCTCTACTTCTCCTCTTAATGATCTCACATCTGTGGGATCCATAACAGTGTCCTATTTTAAAATCCCTCATATTGCTTATTTTTGATGTTTTTAACAGTAATTTTAAAATGTTACTAGTATTTTAATGAACCAGTCTCTAATTTTGTGGCTTTATCTATTCATACATTTGAATTTATTTTAATTATTGCCTTCTCTTTGGGTTCATTGGCTGTTCTTTTTGTAACGTTTGGACAGGGCTGCTAAGCAGACCCTGTTGGGGCTCCACTCATATGCCTTTCTTTTGCGCACCAGCCTGACTTACAAGAGCCAATATCTGACTCTCTGTCAGGGGGCTGCCATCGAGCTGCTGGCACCCTTGTTGTGGATACAGTACTCTGCCCCTTCACAACACAGTGTGTTACCAGACTGAAGGTTTCTTTACAAAGTGTGTGCGTGTGTGTTAAGTCGCTTCAGTCATGTCCAGCTCTTTGTGACAGTGTGAACTGTAGCCCAGCAGGCTCCTCTGTCCATGGGGATTCTCCAGGCATGAATACTGGAGTGGGTTGCCATGCCCTCCTCCAGGGGATCTTCCTGACCAAAGGATCAAAGCCCCATCTCTTGTGTCTCCCGCATTGGCAGGCAGGTTCTTTACCACTAGCGCCGCCTGGGAAGCCTGGTGGTACCTTCACAAAGCGGTAGGTGTGAAACAGTATCTTGTGGTTTTGTGTTTGCCTAATAGTCAATGTTGGTCAAGTGAGTTGGTCAAGACATCACATATCTATTTAAGGAACAAGGTTGAACTTAAGAATGAGCTTTATCAGCAGTCAGAAAACTTTTTGTAAGGTTTTTTTTTTCTCTTTTGCTGGGCATATGGTCTCTGTTGCAACTACTCAGCTCTGACTGTGTAGTGCAAAATCATCCTCTGTCAATACAGTGTGATTTTTGTTCCAATGCAACTACCTTTCGACACTAAAGTGTAAATTTGGTATCATTTTCATATCACAAAATATTATTCTTCTTTGGATTTTTTTCCCCCAACAATTTAAAAATGTAAAAAACATTCTCAACTCATAGGCATATAAAAATGGACAAGGGGCCATTTCGCTCCAGGAACCCCAGGCTTGTTGACCCCTGATCTATACCAGCTTGACACAAAAGACTAAGACTATAATGGAAGGCATCCACTTCCTGTTAAAGCCACTCTCCCTGCCATCAACACTGAGGGTTAAGATCCTTCCTGAATCATTCAAACCTCTTTCTTCTACTTCTGTACCTTATGAGGATCTTCTTAGTTATGTTTCATGATCATATCTGGGTCCAGTGGCCCCAAAAGATTCATTCTGCATTCTGACTGCATAGCTGCTTCACACAGAGAAGACCAAGGGCACAACCCTCACAGTCTCTGGATTACCAGACCCAAGTCTCCCATCAGTGGTTCAAGAACCCCCATATTACCCATCATCTGAATTCACTTGTGGAAGTGCTTTACAAAATGCTTTGCCCAGAACAGTGAATACTGGGTACCATCTTGTGTGAGAGAAAAGAAAACTCAGTAACGACAACTAATCTTTTATCAGAAAAAATGGGAAAGCCATAAGGCCATGAGATCCTTCTTTGGTGAGTTGTCATATGTTGAAAGGGATGAAGTGATTCTAGGAGTCAAAACAGAGGACTAGGACCATCTGAGAAGATTGTGAGCACATCCCCAGGGCTGATTTTGGACACATGTGTGTTATGTGAATATCACACAAGATCGGCTTTTCCCAAAGATCTGACTTTGCAAAGCTGACATAATGGTGCCTCGATGTCTCTATCCTTGAGTTTCGCTGAAACGCTCTGAAGTCTATTTGATGTGTAATTGGACATTTGCTACTGTCTCATTTTGGTCAAGCGGAAAACCACATGCAGGTCAAATGGGTCTAGTTTCTTCCAAGCCTGGAACGCCCTCCACCCTCCACCCGCTCAAGTATGGTGACTCCGATGAGTGCTGTGCGCTGCCCTAGCCTCATTTCTCGATGGCTGGGACTACTATTCCCTCCTGGAACGGTTTTGTTTGAGTGCAGTATATGTACTGGTACTGTCAACTCAGGGCATTGCAGAATATAAATCCGGTGCTGTACTCTCCCAAAGGCTGAGCAGAACCTTCTTTCTGTGAACATTTTCAATTGTTTGCTTTCAAGGTAAGGAAGTAGGAAGTACAAGGGGACAGGCATCAAGGCAATTTTTTTCCTTCTACCTTTACTTTTGTTAGGGGGGAACATTTCTAACAAGGAATGCAGTTTCCTTTCCTTTGACCTGATCCAGAGAAGCTATGGAACTTCTGTTATTGATTCTTTATCCATAATTTATGTTCGTAACACAGGACCTGGTGATAGAATTTATTGATGAAAACGAAAGCGGGTGGCTTTCTTAAAGGAGGGGCAGAGGCTCTTAAGAGAGTTGTGTCAGAGCCAGAGAAGCATTTCTCTGTCCAAAGCTTCTGGTGGCCTTTTCCTTTCCTTTTGCATCTGAGTTATCGCCACACTTGCTGGCTACTATTCCTGAAAGAGGGAAAGAGGAGGAAGATGCTTAAGGGTTTCTGTGATGTCAAAGTGGATCTGATATTGAAGTCTTCTTCCCATTTGTATTTGATCCCAATTCACATTGTTTCAGTTCAGTTCAGTCGCTCAGTCGTGTCCGGCTCTTTGCGACCCCATGAATCGCAGCACGCCAGGCCNCAGAGGTGAAACAGAGCATAGGAATGAGCAACGGCATTGCAATAGCAACGAGGAGAAATAACTATTGAAGAGATGTGCCGTCCATGCTTCCTGTTTGCTCCCTCTGATTTTTGTCTGGGCCTGCCGCTGCCCTACGCTGATTCTGTGGCGCCTCCCTCTGTACGCTCTTCCAGACCTTTTCTGAACTGGCTTTGACAAGGCAGCACAGCATCTGGGCTCCATCCAGGATTCTGAGACTCACAGTAGCTGGTATATCCAGGTGAGTGCAGGGCACACCGGAAGCAATGTACCCTGGGGTCATGACGGCGTCTTTTTTTGACTTAGGGTTGCTTTAACCTCATGACTGTGTGACTCAGTTTAGTTCAGTTCAGTCGCTCAGTCGTGTCCGACTCTTTGCGACCCCATGAATCGCAGCACGCCAGGCCTCCCTGTCCATCACCAACTCCCGGAGTTCACTCAGACTCACGTCCATCGAGTCAGTGATGCCATCCAGCCATCTCATCCTCGGTCATCCCCTTCTCCTCCTTCCCCCAATCCCTCCCAGCATCAGAGTCTTTTCCAATGAGTCAACTCTTCACATGAGGTGGCCAAAGTACTGGAATTTCAGCTTTAGCATCATTCCTTCCAAAGAAATCCCAGGGCCGATCGCCTTCAGAATGGACTGGTTGGATCTCCTTGTAGTCCAAGGGACTCTCAAGAGTCTTCTCCAACACCACAGTTCAAAAGCATCAATTCTTCGGCGCTCAGCCTTCTTCACCGTCCAACTCTCGCATCCACACACGACTACTGGAAAAACCATAGCCTTGACTAGACAGACCTTAGTCGGCAAAGTAATATCTCTGCTTTTGAATATGCTATCTAGGTTGGTCACAACTTTTCTTCCAAGGAGTAAGCGTCTTTTATTCTTGAGAGTGAATAAAATATTCTTGAGAGTGTCAATATTCTTGAGAGCCCAGTTTCTCATGGTGGGTGGAGGTACAATCTGACTGCCTCATTTTGTGAAAAGATGGATTGCCAGGAATCTTTGTGTATTCTTTCATGCATCCATCCATTCTTTCAACAAATATCTATTTTAATAACCAAGATATGGAAACAACCTAAGTGTTCACTGATGAGGGATAAAAAAATTGTCACACACACACACATACACAGTAGACTATTATTCAGCCACAAAAAAGGAATGAAATCTTGCTATTTGTGACAAACATGGATGGCCCTTGAGGGTATCACGCTAAGTGAAATAAATCAAACAGAGAAAGACAAATACTGTATTATTTCACTTACATGTTAGAATTTAAAAATTAAAAAAAAAATTAAAAAATCAAGCTCTCAGATACAGAGAACAGACTGATGGTTGCTAGAGGTGGGGTTGGGGTAGGGAGGTGGGAGAAATGGTTTATTGAAACTAAAACAAACCTTTTTTTTTTTTTTAGCTTAAAAAGATTACATTTAAAAAACCTGAAAACTTGAACCCCTTCAAAAAGAAAAAAAAGCACCTCACCAAATTCTGCACTCCATAGCCCTCATATGTGAACAAAAGATAATGTAACATTTCTCTCTATGCCATATTTAGGGTTACTTAAGTGCTATTCTTATTTGAATTTGATTAGGTAAAGTATCTAGAAAGAAAGCTAAATAAGTGAAAAATAAATACAAATCAAACAAACTTAAAATTGTTGCTCAGCTGAAAGCAAACGTAAGAGAGACTAAAACTCTGATCAACAATGTTTATTTTTCCACAAAACTTTCAACATGTTATATACTCATCAAACCATTAGATTGTAAATTCTATAAATAAGTCCCATCATCTTTCAATGAATTTACTCACCACGAAAATTATAACTACTGAAAACTGTATTATTAAAAAGCTACTTTCTATAGATTCAAATGTATTTGCTGTTTCAATTTCACAGTTTAAAAAAATTATTGTTTACCTACTGTACTATATGACAGACACTCTGCTAGGTTCTGGCAGCACAGTGATGACCTTCACTGATATATTCCCTGCCCTCTGTAGAGTTTAATTTGGCTAAGTTTATAGACTTTAGTCTTATAATTATACCAATATATAAGTATAACCTGGAGTTATAAAGAAAAGGCACAGGGATTCATAAGATACTATAACAAGATGACATAATCTAGTTTGGGAAGGGTTTTTAAGAAAGTGCAGCTTAAGCCAAGATCTGAAGAATGAGGTAAAGAAGTGGCAAAGAACATTCCAAGCAAAGGGCACAGCAGATGCAAAGACATTGAGGCTAAAGGGTACCTATTATCACTTCTCACTTATGTATTTATTCATTCCACAAATGTAGGACACCCACTGGTCCAGGCATTGTGCTAGGGACTGGGGTTGCCATGGTGAATCAGATGCATTCTATACTCATCACATCAGACCCTTTTGGTATTAGTTTTTTCCTTGAGCACGACTGAGCTTGCCATGCCCCTTAGGCATTGTGCACAGGACACACTGCCATCCAGTTATAGCCAGGATGTTTTTCTCTGAGTCCAAACTAGTCTCACTTTCCTTTTCCTCTCCATATATGCTGAGGTCCCAGCATGCCTCATACCAAGCCTAGTTAAATTATAGACCCTCTGGGGATTGTAGCTCTTTCAACAATGTTGTAGGGTCAGAACTCACCTTTTCTCAGTCTGTTCACTCTCTTTCCCCTCCACTTTGATGATTTCTGAAAGAGACAAAAACAACTTCAGAAAACGCATTTCCCACAGATACTAAAAGAAGGACAGTTTGAAGAGGCTCCTAAGTCCTAGGACCCAGAGAAAAATTGTTGTTGCCATGTATGTGGAATAGATGCTTCCTTGATGAAATTTCATGGGGACTGAGAAGGAGCTTCTTTCATCCCAAAAGTAAATGCCTTCTTTTGCTCATTATGCCTTAAGTTCTAACATTGGGAATAGATTTTACTTATAGCTCTATTCTTTAGTAAAATAAAAATGCTACTGAAAGGTGTACCACGTATAGTTTTAGCAAACATTTAATGATGGGGAAAAAAAGTTTCCAGTCCTTTTCTGAACGTAAGGTTTGGAAGGAGGAGGAAAAGGATATATTGAATATGTTGACACCTTACTGGGTTATCCATCTGGTGCTACTAAATAATACACAATATTGCATGGACAGGATCAAGTGGGAAATTGCTAGTGAGCTAGACCTCCCAAAGCTTGAGTTACTGCTAGCATGGACTTACTACTGATGCAACTTAGGGAGAAAATTTCTCTGGGCTGACAGTTGTGATGGTGCTATTATCCCACTGAGAGCCTTACAGCAGGGGTTGTTAACCCAGGGGTTGTTAACCCAGGGGTCCATGGAGGAATTTAGAGTTCACAGCAGTCCTTTCAACAATCCTGATGGTTTTGAACACTTCCTGTCTTTAGTGATTCTGTTTATGTGCGTATGTTTGAAAATAACCAGCTTTATTGAGGTAAAATACACAGTAAAATCCAATCATTTTCCATACAGATTTTACTGAGACTAACAAATATATGCAGTCATGTAACTACCACTATAACCCAAATATAGAACATTTATATAAGCCCAAAGAGTGCCCTCTAGCCCTTTTCAATCAATTTCTTTCTCCCACCCATCCCCTCTAACCACTGATCTGCTTAATGCCACAATAGTTTTGCTTGATTCTAGGATTTCATATAAGTACAATCGTATAATGTATAGTCTTTTTGTGCCAAGTATCTTTCACTTTTGAAATTTATTCATGCTGTTTCATGTTACCAGTAGTAACATTCCTTTCTATAGCTCAGAGATATTTCCTTGTATGTTATGCTACCATTTGTTTATCCATTCACCAACTGTAAAAATTCAGGATGCCAGGTTTTCAGTATTATGAAAAAAGCTGCTATGGACACGTGTGTGTGTGTGTGTGTGTCTCTGCGTAGACATATGTCTTTATTTCTCATAGATAACTACCTAGGATTGCTGGGTTGCATAGAAGAACATGAGAATTTCATTTGCTTCATATCCTCTCCAACACCTGATATTTATCAGTCTTTTTAATTTTAGCCATGTTATACGGTGGGTATATGTGGTAGCTCATTATGGTTTGAATTTGTGTTTCCCCAGTGACTAATGACTTTATGACTGTGTGACTGTTGCTTACTGGCCACTTGTATATCTTTTTATGTGAAGTATTTATTCAAATCTTTTGCTTTGTGACTTTTGTTACATGAATTATCTTATTGAATAGTATCACACAATTATATATTCTGACTATAAGTTCTTTATTATATGTATGTTTTGCAAGCATTTTGTCATGGTCTGTGACTTGACTTTTCATTTTCTTAATAAAGTCAAAGGGTGAAATTTTTAATTTTGATGAAGTTCAGTTTACCAATCTTATCTTTTTATAATACAATTTGTGCTTACTGTGTCCTAAGATTTGCCTAACCTAAGCTCACATAATTCTTCTGTTTTCTTTCAAAAGTCTTTTAATTGTAGCTCTCATTTTAGGTTTATGATCCACTTCGAGATATTTTTTGGGTGTCCAGGTTCACAGTTTACTATGTGGATACCTAAATGACCCAATACCACTGTTGAAAAAACTGTCCTTTCAGCATGGAATTAAATTGGCACTTTTGTCAAAATCAGTTGACAAAATCATGTGAGTTTATTTTTTGACTTTCTATTTTGTTCCATTGGTTGATTTGCCTGTCCTTTCACCAATGTCAAACCATCTCGACTCCTATAGGTGTAAAATAAATCTTGAAATTAGGTAGTATAAGTCTTCCAGCTTTGTTCTCATGTTTCATAATTATTTTGGCAATTGTAGATCCTTTGCATTCCTATATAACTTTTAGAATAAGCTTTTTAATTTCTACTAAAGAACCTGCCAGGATTTTGATATTTCATTGAAACCAAATACCAATTTGAGAGAATTGATATCTTAATAGCTAGTCTTGTAAACTATGAACATTGCATAATTCTCCATTTATTTAGATCTACTTTAATTTCTGTCAGCAGTAATGTTTTTTAGTTTTCACTAATATATATATATATATAGGTATCTTGTACTTTAAAAAAAAATTTATTCCAAAGCCTTTAATACTATTTGATACTATCTTAATTGGTATTAAAAATTTCAGTGTACAATTATTTGTTGTTAGTATATAGAAAAACAATTGATTTTGTGCATTGACCTTGTATCCTGTGACTTAGCTACACTCAATCAGTTCTAATAGCTTTTAATGAATTCCTTAGGCTTTTCTATAAACATACTTATCTTACCTGCCAAAAAAAAAGAGCCAGTTTTACCTCTTTCTTTGCAATGTGTATGCCTTTTATTTCTTTTTCTAGAGTTGTAGCACTGGCTAGGACTTCAGCACAATGTTGAAGAAAAGCAGGGAGAGTGACACACTTGCCTTATTCCTAATCTTAGGTGAAAGCAATCTTTTATCATTAAATATAATGCTAACAAAAGATTTTGGTAGATGTCCTTTAAATTCAATTCAAGAGCATTCCTACTTTTATGGGAGTTTATCTTTCTTTTAAAAAATTATGAATGTGTATTAATTTTCCCAAGTGCTTTTTTGTATCTATTGACACATATTTGGTAGGTATCCCATGATTTCTCTTTTTAGTTTTTCAATATGTTGAATTTTATTGCTTGGTATTTGGATGTTGAACTTACCTTATATTATTAAAATAAATCCCACTTAATCATGTTGTCTAATATTTTCATACATTGCTAAATTTCATTTGCTAATTTTGTTGAACATTTTGGCATCTATATTCACTAGGGCCATGTGTGGTTTTCCAGTCTTGTAATGTCTTTTTCTAGTTTTGCTTGGTATTAGGGCTCCCCCTGCCTTCAGAGCAGCCTAGAAACTAACTCCAGCCAGTAAGTTGTGGACCATCACAGGGCTCAACTTATCTTTTCCCTTCTCTTAGGGACTACAGTTTTCTGTAGCCTGTTGTCCAATGTCTGGAAACAGTTGTTACATATATTTTGTCTGATTCTAGTTGTTTACTGCAGGAGGGCAATTTCTGTGCAGTTAATCCTTCATGGGAGGAGAGAGAAGTCTGTGTCTTCTATATAATTTTAAAACAGCTCTTTATTTTAAGAAAAATAAGGTATTTCCTTCTATCTTCTTATAACCTTTGTCATTAAGATGTCCTTTAGAGCCTCAGTTAAGAATGATCTCGTACCCTATGGCAGTTTTTTGATATTTAAAGGCAGCACTTGTGTACTCCTCAAGGCTTTTTGTCCTGGCTAAGCATTTGCAGTTATTTCAGTTATTTCTTATTTGACTGATCCTCCAGATACTTTATAAATCTAGTTTGCTTCTATTTTTGTCAAAGTTCTCTTAAAAATAACAGTGCTTATAGCTGAATATAGTACTTCAGGATATCTGTACACTAACACAAACAATTATATTATCCTTACATACTCATGACAAAATCACCATCATTTTTAAAAAGCTTGTTTTAAAATGAAAGCAGCAATAAGAAGATGGATTCTAAACTCTTGGATTTGATTACAAATTTAGCATTTTGAAGGACAGATATGATGAATTCTCCTGGTTTCATTTTTTAAGCTCTGTGAAAGTTTCTGTTTAAATGGTGGTTAAAAATGATTTATTTTGGAAAATACATTTGTCCTTTAAGAAATCATTCTTGAAAGAGCTGAGACTGTCCCAGATTTGGTGGAGGGGGGCAAGTTATAAAAACTGGAGGTTGCTAAGCACTATCATAATACAAATTTTAGTCACACAAGACACAAATGAGGAAGTAAAACTTTAGAAGGAGCTATTTTAGTCTTTCTCCCCAGTAGGTAAGCTGACAGGGTAACTTCTGATTGGGAAAAGACAGTAATTTAAGGTTGCAATTTCTCATGCCTTCACTGCCCTATTTGACAAAACCAAAATAGAGAAGAGGGATAAGAAACCAGCTAGAACAACCATGGTCTTTCCCTTTTATTCATTTAAGAACCTAAAAAGGGTAAATATGTATGGCCAAGGAAAAGAAAAACTGGAATTACCAAACAAACACTGGAAAGGACTTTTGACACCAAGTTAGTTAGTTGGAGAGCTGTGTACTCTGAGCAAAGGAATACTGGATTAGGAGGAAACTGCATTGTTGGAGAAATTTCTATTCATCAGTAAGCTTGTTTCTCTGTGGATAGGTCATGACTGTTTCCATACTTATTGGCAGAATTTTGTCCCTTGTGGACTGAGATTCCCATTTCCTTGCTTGCTTTCATGGCCACCTGAGGACCGTTTCCAGTTTCTAGAGGCCATCCACATTTCTTGGCTCAGGGCCCCTTCCTCTGTCTTCAAGAGCAACAATGGTGGGTTGAGCTTATCTCAAGCTTTGGCTCTCTCCTTCCATTTTATCTTTCTAATCCAGATGGAAAAGTTTCTCTGATTCACATGATTAGATTGGGTCTACTTGAATAATCCAGGATAATCTCATCATTTTGAAGTCACTATACCAATCATATATGAAAAATCTTTTTCCATGTAATATAAGATTCTGGGGTATATGAGATGGATATCTTGTTGCTGGCATTATTCTGCCTATCATACAGCCAACGCTAAGGGTATCCACAAGCAAGTGCAGACATTGCTAAAGTTATAGAACCCACTTTTACAGACATCTCATATCTATGTGGCCCAGTTCCTTAGTACCTCTCCCTTCTCTAGTGATATCAAGGCTATTCTCTTTGACCAAATTTGCTGGCACAGATGACTATCTGACCAAACGATGTTTCCTACCAGTGTTCTCTGTCATATTCTTGAGAGGCTTGTGTATGTACTATGCTCTCTCTTGTGGTTTTCTGCCCTTTAACACTCATATCTCAATTTGATCATCTCAAATGTAACAGATAGCTTCTTGAACATCCTTCCAACACTCTCATATGTACAGACATGTCCCCTTTAACTTCTTTATCCAGTCTCCTGAATTTTTCTAACTGCTTATAGGTGAAGAAACATTTTTACTTGCCTTTCCTCCATCCCTTTGCTTTGTTTCATTTGTAAGCTAATTGTGTGTGGGTTCTCAGTCACTAAATCATGACCAACTCTTTGTGACCCTATGGACCGTAGCTGGCCAGGCTCCTTTGTCTGTGGGACCTTTCTTGGACAGTTCCTCTTGCAGGAAACCTTCCTGACCCAGGGATCGAACTCATATCTCCTGCATCTTCTGCACTGGCAGGTGGACTTTTACAACTGACCCAGCTGGAAAGCCTGCATAAGCTAATCCCTCCATTGCAAAAGCTTATTTCCAAGCAGGAGGTTGCATCTGTACATTTACCTAAATCTAAATGGCAATAAGATTGAGGGAGAAATAGAAGTTAAAAACTCTCACTTTGAAAAGTCAAAGCCTGGACAAACATGATACATCTGTAATCGGACCCTGTGCTGTGAATTTTACACATTTATATCACAGAAATCTCTCAGTACACTCTGTGCTTTGGCAGTTTGAATGGCTCTGCCATATGCTTTGTGTCAATGTATTGAAATTGGATTATCACTTCCAAATTTACTATTTTTGGAATACAACAGGATGAAATGAATGACTACTAATGTTATCTACTTATTTTCTTAAAATCTGTACCTGCAATCTTAAGATGCTGACCAGAAGCATTACTTATCTTGTGCTTTTTACCATAAATGAGTGAGGAGGTTTTACCTTAATTATTAGCACCAACCAAACTTTTACTGGAGGCAATTAGTGAGATAAAGTCCAACTTTATCTTACAACATCATCCAAACCAGCCCTAATCACAAACAGGCATGGAATTCTTATAAAGGCAGGGACCACTTTGCCCACATTAAACATAGGACATTTATACAACAGAAATCAATGAGGAGGCTACTCAATGCAGTGCTATTTACAATAGAAAACCTATAGGAGCAACCCAAATGTTCAACAGAAAGGACTTAGTTAAATCAATTAAGGTGTATCCACATAATGGAGTATGTTGGAGCCATTTTGAATGATGCTACAGAATAATACTTAGTGGCACTAAAAATTTTCTTCCTACATTTAGTATAAAACAGTTTGAAAACAGTATGTTACATTATCTAAACTGTGAAAAACAGTCTTCATAATACTATCCCATTTGTGGAAAAATAACAGATTAATATACAGAAAAATCTGGAAGATACACACTAAAATGTCTGCATAATCATTTTTTTTCTTACTAGTGGAAATTTAGGCAATTTTTATGTTCAGTGTATGTAGTAATGGATATGTCATACTTGGTAATCATTAAGAATTAATATTATATTTTAAAATCAGAGGGGCATAATTCATCTAACTTACTTCTTAGGAAACCAAGAGTTTTAATAGATGAGAAGGAAAATCTTATGGTCATCTAATCCTCCCCTTCTCCCACCAAACATCTTTGCTTTAACACCATCAGGTCCATAATCATGAATGTTTAGGAGTGTTTTCACCCTTTTACTTTGTTGAATTCTCACAGTGACCTCATGAAGTAGGTAAACCAAGGAATAATTAGCTTTGTCTAGAAATGAGGAGTACATTTGTAAACCTTAGATTAGAAACATTGCCTTTGCTGGAAACCCAGAGCCACCTCATCGGCTCTTACTCTCATCTATATGGGCTCCAGATCCTGGGAGAATCTTTCCCTCCAAACACTTGCTGACTCTTTGCCAGCCTGGGCTCAGCCAGGGAGCTCCAGAAGGCAGCTGATCGGGAAACAGCTGCAAAGTGGCAATCTGCAGAGAGGACAAGCGCTGACTCACCACATTCATTAGAGGGGCCAGGCTGCTTCGTCTTCCTTTTCTTTAGTATTACAAACACCGTCCCACACACAATGAACATTACAAGTAGAGCCGCAATCCAGAGGATGTGGTCTGGGACAGGGGGGCTTGGCACAGGTGACTTTGCATCTAAAAATGAACCCAAGTTTGCAATCAGCCAGGAAGGTTGATTATGAAAGTTTTATAATCACTGCTCTTCTCTTTCTTTACATGCCAGCATCTCCTCAGGCCTCTACTGCCAGACGAGCCTGAAACTCACATGATTTGGGCTATAGAGAATCCTAGTCTCAGGGCCTCAGCAGCTGATTGAGAACCGAGCCAGTGACTCTGATCCATTGCCTGGACTGGCTGTCTTGCCTTCCCTTCCCAGAGGCTGGGATGACAATGACCCTGATCTAGAAGAGGGTCAACTTGGCCCTTGGTTGTGGAATCTGGGCAATGTATGTGCACAGAGGTTCTGAAGATACAGTCAGCTGGGCAGCATCCTGCTTCCTCAACCCCCTCCATGGTCCTGAATTTTCCCTTAGAATAAGTCCTCTGTCCAATATCATCTGAGTATCAGGCTCCAGACACTTCTCACCCCGACAAACATAACAGCCTCCTCACAGGCCTCGAGTCTCCAGGTTTGTTTGTTTTTCCCCCTGATGTCACAGTGGACTTTCTCAGCATGGCTTTCCACATGTCCCACCTACTGGTAAACCTTTGATATTTCTTAATGCCCTGAGGAATCAGGGTCAGAATCAGCTCCTGAGAAATCAGGACTTACTTCCTTGCTCATGGATGCCTAAAGTTCCAAGAAGTCAGTAAAATAGACTTTGGGAAGGAGAAATAGAGCTTAGTAGTCCATTTTATGGACATTTATGAGAACAGGTCTGGTAGTTAGTCTGAAATAATAGAGGACTAGAACCAGTTGACCTCCCATTAGCTTAGGGGCAGTTTGTGGACCTATATCGTGTTCCTGGGACCTTAAGAAAAGGAGTTGTTGGCACTACAGGTCACATTCAATACTTTTTGAGTCTGTCTCAGTTTAACCTCACTTGAGCCTGTCTGGCATCCCAGTAAAGGAGGGTAACACTTGTTGTCATGGAGGCTGCCACCTTTGGATATCCCAAAAATGTTCCTTGATGTGGGCCTAACCTATCTCTGATCTAGCCAGAGAACAGGGAACCAGAGAGGCAAGCCCCATCTTTCTGAGGCAGCTGGAGCTGAAACATTTCTGAAGATGGTGGCTGTGAGGAACGTTTTGGTAGCAGTTGAGAAGCAGCAGAAAGGTGAGCCATGATGAGGCTGTAGTGGTAGAAGGACCCTGTACCTGTGGGAGTCATGGCAGAGAGCCGCAGGGTGTTTCATGTTTGGTGATTGGTGGCAGCTCCAAGAAGTTGCTAAGTCTCAGGACAGTGTGGGAGAGGCTTCTATCAGCCCAAGAGAGGCTACCGTAGAAGCAACCAGGACAGGCAGAGTGACCATGCCATTTACTTAACTGTTAAGAGTCAGAGGAGATCAGAAGGAAATCAGCATCAGGAGAGAGGACTGGCCTACTGGTATAGCTAAGCTGGCTGGTAGGGTGGGCTCCAGGGGATACAGTGGTTAAGAATCCACCTGCCAATGCAAGGAACATGGGTTTGATTCCTGGTCCAGGAAGATTCCGCATGCCTTGGAGCAACGAAGCCCATGTGCCATAACTACTGAGTCCCCACTCTAGGGGCCGCATGCCACAGCTGGAGCCGATGTGCCTAGAGCCCCTGCACTGCAAGGAAGAGTAGCCCCCATGTGCATCGACAAAGACCAAGTGCCA
>SJYA01002940.1:3426451-3477361 GCA_006410615.1 Neotragus moschatus | reverse complement strand
GACCAAGTGCCACCCAAAATTAAATATATATATATATATATATATATATATATATAAAAGAGAATGCATCTTGAGGCCAAGTTATATTTAAACAATGAGACACCAGGAGAGGGGAACTGTCAAAGCTAGAGGATGGAGCAAGGAACTGGAGGGATGCTTAGGAGGGGCAAACCAAGGGGCCAGAGCTGGAGGAGGGGGCCAGGGCAAGCAGAAGGCAGATGGGTGGGGGGAGGGGTTGGGACTGGAATAAGCAGTGTTGAAGGCAGTGTGGGTGCAGACTGCCTTTATTTCAGAAGAATTTTTCAGTTACCGCTCCTCAGAAGTGGAGCCTCAAATGGGGCCGTATTCCAGGGCAAAGCCAGGAATTTAAGATAGCAGGCTCCTATTAGTGGGCACTGCTGAGTTTTGTCCCTTTCCTCCAGTGGGACTGGTCCCATACTACACCATCAACATGCCACAAGCATTTCTGCTTCTGAGTGTCTCCTTGACACATGTGTACTGACGGCTACCATTACCTGTGCCCACGGCAGGTACTACTAATTGATGGTGGCCCTCTAACCACCCAAGTCTAGATGCTGTTTCAGAGTTTCCAGAAGCCACCACAAGTACCTGTCATCTCTTTACCACACTTATTCAGCCCAGGTATTTCTGTTATGGTAATACAAGATCCCATAAAGGAAGCCTTCAATGACCCTCGAGGAACTTGCCTATCTCTGAATGCCTATAAATCTTATTGTCAGTCACTCTTGTTTTTAAATTTAGTTGTATATTTCTATAGGATATAATTTAGATTTCAATTCAGTCTTTTTAAATCCAGTTTACCATGTGTGTATATCATGGGGTTCTGGTTCTATGAGAAGGTCCCTGAGAGCAGAGAGTATGTTTTATACTTTTTGGTTTTCTCCTCTGCCACCAACAATGTCTAGAATGGTCCTGTATTCATAACATGTATGTATGCACATGTATGTGTTTTAATGAATGAGAGAATTCTAGCCTGGAGAAATGCTGCATTTTCTGATCTAAACTTCAAAGTCTATCAAAAGGCAGCCCAAAACACCAGGCCAGTGTCAGGGCTAAGAATTTGCATCCTCAAGTGCACCATAGGTTCATAGCCTCCTGGACCTTGTAACAGTGAGATGAAACAGGAGCTGTCTGTCTAGGTCCTTCCTTATGGTATCCTAAAATGGCCCAGTTGGAGGCTTCCTGGCAAGCAGGGGACATTGGATGATCTGCCTTACCCATCTGTGTATTATACCTGATAAACAGAACAGTCTGGGGAAGCAAGCTTACCTATATTGTAAGGTGGGGATAAAATTATCTTCGTTGGCTCAAGTTGCAGGACACAGAAGATGCTCACATTTGTTTCAGGTGGGATGGGAAAAGACATGCTGATAGAAACACTGTACAGTTCTGTGATATTATTTTGAGATTTCTTCATGACAGCATCATAGTTGCTAGTTGAATTTTTAGTGTTTAGCCTCACATACATCTTCTGAGGTTCTGGGTAACCTTGTGTAGATGAGCAGGTCAAATTGATGATGTTAGACTTTTCTGTTTGGTTAGAAATTAGTCTTATTTCTGGTTGACTGAAGTTAGCTGAAAGCAGAATAGAGATACAAAAAAAGAAAGAAAGAAATCAGTTTAAATTTGATGTATCTGGAATGGAATAGCAGATAACTAGGTACCCTGGGAACTCATTGGGAGTACGCTTGGCAACCTTAGGGTGTGTAAATTGTGGGCCTTGGCCCATGGTAAGAGCCACGTAATGATGCCACATTTATTTTCAGGAACGGAGTTTGGGGCCACCATGCTTCCTGCTTACCCCAGTCAAGTAGGTGCTCTCTGAGCCACAGGAGGGCTAGCCCCTTCTGCCAGCCAAATCCCTTATTCTCCTTCTCTAATCACTAGGTACTGAGCAGGTTCTACATACTAACTCATAGTTGAGTGTATTGTTTCTATAATTTCAGTGATTTGTGTGCTATCTTTACAAGTTTTGCTCTATCAACCCACTACTTAAACATTCTGCTTGTATGTGATGTGGCAATAGAAGGTAGATTGCCAAGGTGTTGCCTACTTTAAACCTCATTAACAATAGTTATTCTGGATCTAGTAATTCTGCACCTGGGTATCTATCCAGATAGAGAATTACACAAAAATTTGTACACGAATGTTTATAGCCGTTCTATTCATAATAGCCCCCAAATGAAAACAACCCAATGTCTTTCTATGGGTTGAATGGATAAACAAAAATGTTACTATTCACAGTAAAAAGGAACAGACTTTTGATACATGTGACAACTTGGATGACTCTCAAAGGCATTGTGTTAAATAAAAGAAGCTGGTCTTAAAAGATTACATACTGTATGACTTCATTTATGTGATAGTCACAAAAGATAAGTCTATGGGATACAACACAGGGGTTATGGGTATAGAGAACGTATGATTAGAAGGGTATAGCATGGGGAAATTTTTTTAGGGTGCTGAAAATGATTTATATCCTGTTTATATTGCTGGTTACTGACCTCTGGTGGCTCAGATGATAAAGAATCTGCCCGCAATGCAGAAGACCCAGATTAGATCCCTGGGTCAGGAAGATCCCCCGGAGAAGAAAATGGCAACCCACTCCAGTATTCTTGTCCAGAGAATCCCGTGGACAGAAGAGTCCAAGGGGTCACAAAGAGTCGAACATGACTGAACGACTAATGCTTTCACTTTCTTTGTATTGCTGGTTACATATATCTGTACCTAAGTTCAAATTAATAGAACTGTACACCAAGATAAAAATGATTAATTTTACTGTATTTTAATTTTAAAAATTCTGTAGTGACATTTAGGTTTTTTCAAGGCCTGGAAAAATAGAGGGGCTGGTTTGTCAGCTTTTGGATTGTATGCCTTGGGTTATTTCCCTCCTGTCCTCTGGGCTCATGATTGGGCAACAAGCAAGTTGTAAGCAACCTCCAGGAGACTGAAGGGAAATCCCCAGTTAGCCAGCTGTCACCCTTGCAAAGAGCTCCAGGCAAAGATTTAGTGGGTGAGAAATCTTGGACTAAAAGAAAAAATGAATGCAAAAGAGATTAGAGACCTATATGGTTCATATAAACTTAATGATGTCCAAATCACGCGTGGTTTTCACTTAGCTGCATTACCTTGGCTTAGCTAGCTCTAGCTGGTCCCTAAAGCAGATTCTTACAGATCCTTCAGAAGTAAACCATAAAAAGTACGAAGGACCTTTAGTTTCCTGCTCCCAAGCCCTGCATTCCCCTCAGGAGGGCTTCCCAGAACAGGCTGTCCTCTGCCTCTCTCTTGAGGTACCCACTTCCCCACCTATTGTAGTCTCATCTGAGAAGGGCTGGGATCTGAACACACCATTGACTACATACCCAGCACTATCAGGTCAGAACTCATCTGGTGGATGGAAACCAGTCCTTGGGACCTTCTATGATGGATGAAACATTGATACAAGCCTGTGTCTTTGATTTGAACGTTGTGGAGTCTCAAGGTCCAACTGTCCTGGTCAAAGCTTGTGCGGCCTATATACTTGGGATGAACATTATTGGGCTTCTCTTGGCCTTTGAATAGCTCATAGAGAACCAACTTATTCTGATCCTGCCAAAATATCACCAGTTCGTCCAGGCTGAGGTTTTGGGTGTTTGGAAAGTGGCATGGCAGTTCTCCAGTCTCATTGAAGAAGGCATGACTTTTCAAGGAAGCAGCACCTGAAAAAGAAACAGTGGAAAGTGGGGAAGGAGAAACAAGGGGGAAAAATAAAAATCCCAGAAACTCCATTTCTCTTTATACAATACCCAGTCGCTATCTTCTCAGTAATGATCTTGAAGAAGTAGATATTAACTCTGGAACAGTGCATACACACTGGTATGTGGAGAAAGAAAGGGGTTTTTGTCCTCATTCTACTGCTAACTGGTTAGCTTTGTGCAAACTGCAACTCCTATGGAGTTTTCTTATCTGTTTAATGAATGAATGGACTAAACATTCTAAGGTTTCTTCCAGTACTGTGGTTCTATGAATTTAAATGCCAGGACAGGAAAACCAGCAGAATTATATAACTCATTCACCCACTGGTTACCTTCCTGTAATCTGAATATTAATTCTTTCCATTGTAACTGTTATAGGCTCCAATACTTCTTCACCGTGACTGAAAGTTTCCCCCTCCCTTTCCTATTCCATGATAACAAATGTGATATCCTTCCTTTCATTATGCCTTGTAGCTGGGGATCACAGTGAATAACATCTTTAAAATTCAAATAGTTCCCTTTATAGAGCTTCTCTCATGACTGCTTCTCCCACAGCCAGCTCTTTCATGGAGAAAAAACAGTTTGGAAATGACACAAATTGTCAACCAAGGCCTCTATTCTGTAACCTCTCTAAGCTCTTTCAGAGATCAGAAAGAGAACTGGGCAAATATGATGGTTGTTTTGGGATGTGGTGGTCAAAGACCATTTTAGGTACATGAATGAAACGCTGGAAATGAATCATAACTGGGAAGGTGAGGATGTACTTTTGGAGTATTGGGGAATCCCCAGGTACCACAAACTTGCTCTCCTCAGCATGCATGCATTTGCTTTTGGAAACTTTTTCAAACCCTAGAGAATGTGCTGGGAGAGTTCAGAGAAAGACTTTCATTCCTGAGGGCATATTTGGGTTTATATTTTGGGCCGCATAACTCCTTAAATGCAATGGATTATAGAGTTTTTGTAGAATTTATTCTAGATCACAGAATTACTTGAAGCTTGTCAAGAAATTACGTTTTGATGAGTGAGAAGTACAGGGTTAGGTGGTGAAATGCTGTTTCTTAGTTAACATGAAGTTAGGTGCCACTTTGGGAAGGGCATTAGGATGGTTCTAANCATCAGAGTCTTTTCCAGTGAGTCAACTCTTCACATGAGGTGGCCAAAGTACTGGAGTTTCAGCTTTAGCATCATTCCTTCCAAAGAAATCCCAGGGCTGATCTCCTTCAGAATGGACTGGTTGGATCTCCTTGCAGTCCAAGGGACTCTCAAGAGTCTTCTCCAATAAGTAATTTCAGGTCTCAGTAACCCACTCTAGCATATAGTGCCAAGGCTGTTAAGGAAATAGGAGAAATAATTCCTGTAGTAATTACCATAGTGGTGTTTCTAAATTTCCTGCACCCCGATATCTGTGGAGAGTTAGAGCTGTACAAACATTTGAAGCCTCGAAACGAATGAGAAAAATCCATTCGTCTATGAAATATTTATTGACTAACTACTATTTTAAGGGATACTGGCTTAGCACTCTGAGGGATGAATAAAAAATTAGAGGGAAGAGATAATGTTAATTATTAATATTATTATTTATATATTTATTATTTATTTATTTTGTTTATTAACAGAAACTATGGTAACTGATTGGATAAGAGAGGGGAGGCAGGCATTCTGCATCTCAGGCAATTCCAAAGGCAGATAGAACCTACTGATCAATGACAAACACCTTTGTCCTGTCTCCAGTTTACCCCCACTGTGGTTCTACTTTGCCACTTAGACACTCCAGTTTCACTCATATTTCAGAGAGGAGATCAAAACTGATTCTTTGCGGGGTCCAAAAAATCGGAATGTGTATGCTAGTCTAATCCCTTGCTTAGGGAAATGACCTGCTTTTCCCCATGTTGAGGTTAAATATTTCCTATGGTTCCAATGGGGCTATAATTAACACTTCCTGAAAAGTCTAAATCTAAGAGCATGTGTATATGTGTGTGTGTGTGTTTGTGTGTGTATGGGTTGAGTGTAAGAAATTTGTTTCTAGGATTAAATGGCTAGATATCGTTTTTAAATGTACTAATGTCCACATTTGCTAAATTTTGAGTGAATCCATAAACTAGTTTGCTTCAGAGTTGATTCTCCTCATTGCTATCAATTTTCTGCTCTGGAAGCTTTCAAAGATAAGAGGTTTTGAAACTAACACACTAACTAGCAACAAGAATAATCTTTTATTTGGAAAATGGAACAATGAGGAAGCTATTTGCATCAGAAATGACTCCATCATTAAAATATTCCACATCTAACCCATTTGCAGTGGAAGTTTTCTGCATGGCTTTGTTTCATGTGGGGGCATCTCCTACCATGTGGTTTGGCCATCTGCATAGAGTTGTGGTCACCATCTCTGGGGATAGCTGAGCTGGTGAAGCCTAGGGGAATCACAAGAATCAACTCAACTCCATTTACTTGGATATGTTTCACAGGGAATCCTTTGTATCAACTGAGTCACTCCCATCCAGATATCCATGGGAAGTCCGCATAGCCTCATTTCCCTCTGTGATTGTTACTGAGTTAAGCCCAAGACAGAAATATTCTTAGAAGACATATGGCTTCCTCTTCATCAGAGCTGGCCTAGAGTGGAGCAACAGAGCCCCTGGGGACAAAGCAAGACACTCATGAACTCTGGCCACCATAAGACAAACAATGGGGACCTTATTCTTAATTTAGTTTCTAAGCAAAGGTTTTCCTGGTGACCTCGTTTTTCTGGAGCAATCACAACACTCCCCTGATGGATTAGCAACTTGCCATCATACCAGAGTTCCCACTTGCCTCCCATTTTCTTTCAGGAGATCTGGATTTTTTTTTTTTCCTAATTACATATTTCTCCCCTAATTCTGCCCAACAGTAAAAATAAATATAACTTCTATCCTCTTAAAAACCTGGTAACCATTCAGCTGGAAGAAGGGCTGCTGTTTGGCATAGATAAAAATAGTCTCCATGGTGACCTGCCTAGAAATAATCCGAACTTGAATTTATCGTGAGGATGACCCAAGGTCTCTCATGCTTAGGAAACCATCAAGCTGTGATGGCGTCTAGCCGGATGCAGCTACTGTATTGCACTGGGGCTTAAGAACCCTGAGGGATCCACATGGTTTATCTGGGTTGAGAGATCCCACCTGAAGTGCACGGTACCAACTTTCCCCATCAATGAAACCTTCACTGCATCACCCCTACTGCCCCATCTTGTGAAGTGAGGAAAGCTCTCCGATAAGAGAAATGGAAAAGAGGGAAGAAGAAGGACTATGCAGGATAGAAAGGAAGGGGAAGGTGGTTTCCATAGAGACCTAGCCTTCCTGGTGCCCTCATCCTCTGATGGTCTGGAAGAGCAGCCTCTGAGAGCCACTAGTCTGATTCCCCAGCTGCCTATAGAAGCCCTAGGGGCACTGAGACATCAGCTCTTTTTCCACCGAAAAATCGCCCATGGAGAACAGGGTGTAAGCTTTGCATATATCACACCATCTTTCAATGGAGCCAATAGAGCCAGTTTTGTTTTGTTATTGAAATGCATCTCTTTTTCTTGAGCATCAGATGAAGTAGTTGGCTTTTGGGGCCATGTTAAGTAAGAGCTGTGGTTGCTGTGACTGTTGGCTTTTCCGAAAATGTGGTTGAGTGCGTACAAGTTGAATGTGAGTGTGATATGTCTCCACTGTGATGCAGAAAGGGGTGAAAGTGAAAAGCGTTAACCGCCCAGTTGTATCTGACTCTTTGCGACCCCATGGACTGTAGCCCAGGAGCTCCTCCGTCCATGGAATTCTCTAGGGAATAATACTGGAGCAAGTTGCCATTCCCTTCTCCAAGGGATCTTCCTGACCCAGGGATTGAAGCCAGGTCTTCTGCACTGCAGGCAGATTCTTCACCACAGAAAGGTACGAGGCTATTCTAAATTTTATATGGTCCTAAGATGAGCCAATAGGCAGAATTGACATTTCTGTCCTTCCCCAGGAAATGCCTGATATTCATTCTATGTTAAGTTGTTTGATTCCAAAGATCTACTGGTTTACTCATGGCTCCTCTGTATTTTTCTTACCCAAATACCATCCCACACTACTTATTTGCCCAGGAGAGGTCAACATTTGAGGACCTAGTACATCAGGTCAGGCTTGGATTTCTGTTACAACTCTGACGTCTTCTGTGAGCACTTTGCATCACAGAGAAAGAGTCTGGAGGACAGGACACACAGAGCTCAGAGAGGTTGCCACTGACATTTACTCAGACTTTATGTGAAAATATTCTCCCCAGTTCCCACTTATATCCATTTAAAACACAGATATCCACAGAGATGAGCACTGTTTTGACTGACTGCTGCTACATGCTGAAGGGAGGCAGTAAGGCCAGTTTTGGTTTCTTCCTCTTTCCCCCCCCCCATTTTTTGGCCCAATAGTGAGGCATGTGGGATCTCAGTTCCCCAAACAGGAAGTGAGCCTGTGCCTCTGCAGGGGAGGCACAGTGTCTTAACGCCTGGCCTGCCAGGGAACTCCCAGCAAGGCCAGTTTATATCCCACCCCCACCCGATTTGAAGTGGCATGGTATAGGCTAGAGGGGAACAAAACGCATGTGCGCACATGCTGAGTTGCTTCAGTCGTGTCCGACTCTGTGCGACCCCATGGACTGTAGCCCACCAGGCTCCTCTGTCCGTGGGATTCTCCAGGCAGGAACACTAGAGTGGGTTGCCATGCCTTCCTCCAGGGGATCTTCCCACCTCGGGGATCAAACGTGCATCTCTTATGTCTCCTGCATCGGCAAGTAAAATAGAACTGTGTTTTGCGTATTGGGATCTGTCAATACATGTTCATTGAAATGAATTCAGTAAAAGTAAATGCCTAAAATATTTGTCTTGTGCTAACATGCTTAGCAGTGGATTTTTATTTCATTTTCCCTGTCATCTTGCAACATTTCCAAATATTAACTGACATTTTGCATAACTCTAAAATATATTAGTATAAGGTGGTGTTGTAATTGAAAAGATGGTTACAATTTTCTGATCAATTACAAGGCTGATATAATTGTTGAACCTTACTTCTGAATGAAAGATGAAATACAGATGGGTGACAAAATCAAACTTGGAGGTGGAGATTGTTTTGCCCAGTCCAGATCCTGTTTTCAATCAAGATTTGGGATATTGTTTCAGGGAATTCCCAACCAAGATAGTATGAAATAAAAGCCAGATGAGTGAGGCAAATAAAGAACGATGGGAAAGCCAAGGAAGAGATGGTCATGTGAGAAAGTTCTGAGAAAATTTTCACAGAAAAGATAACATGGGAGCAAAGGGCATGGATCTTACTGGCTTAGTCTCACATGGTACCTAGAGCCAAGCTTCACAATTAGTAGATTCTCAATGAGAAGATTGTACAGTTATACTGGAAGGAAAGAGGGGGAGATAAGGACCAAAGTTTTAATCGTGGAACAATCACAATTTTTATTACGGAAAGTGCAAGTTGAATCGAACTTACACTTAATTTTAAATGAATTAAAATCATACAAAATTAGAAACTTAGCTCCTCAGTTCAGATAGCCTGTTTCCAGTGTTCAATAGCCACATGATACCTCGTGGCTGCTTAGGGCAGTGGAAATGTGGAACACTTCCATCACTGCAGAAAGTTCTTCGGTACAGCACTGCTGGGGAAGTCCACTCATAGTATAAATGGTTGTCCCTGGCCTCCCTCTAGAGACTAAGAAAGATGATGTCCAGTGAATAAAGGACTAGTTTAGTTGGTCTTCTTGTCCACCGAAGGAGGAAAGACTGTGATAAGCCAGGAGGTATTTGATGAAGTGAGGAAATGGCATCCGTATAAGTCATTCCCCTCGTCCACGTGGTGAGAGTGGGATAAAGACTGAGCTTCTGAACTCCAAGGCCTCAGGCGCGAGCTCCCTAGAACATCCTCTCTCGAGGGAGTGCTCTGCAAGCCGTGGTTGGCTCCCACTCTCCTTCTGGCCCACGCCTTCCCATTTCTCAGGCAGCCCAACTGCCAAGGTGGTTGGCAGCGCCCAGGTGCGATGCCAGGTAGCTGCACTTCCCCTCTGTGTGCATTCTGCCAGTCCCCTCTCAGAACACGTTACATCCATCTGCTCCTCTCGCCCTTCCATGTCACAGAGTTAGGTGTTGTTTTGGTCCCTGGAGGAAGCCCATATTGTTCTCTTCCTACCAGAGAAGAGACAAATCAAGAGCAACAAGGGAAAATATGGAGTGTAAGCATGTGTTTCTAGGTCATCAACATGCAAGGAAACGCGCATGAAAATGAGTGTTAATTTTCTGCATGATTCAGTGTTTGCGAGACTATCAAGTCATTTCCCATAGGCAGCCCCACAGCCATCACATGGAAATGAATTTCTATTACGACCATGTAAGATGGTTGAACCAGAAAACGAATGATCAAAGAAATGAACACAATACTAACAAAGGTGATAACAACACTGATGTTTTAATAATTAACTGGCATTTACAATGGGGGTCAGTTGGGTATTATAGTTATTTGGAGGCAGTACAGGTCTGATTTTCTCATTTTAACATTTGTGGTTTCACCTGCCTTAATTTTTTTAAAAAACAAAAATTCTCAATGAAAATAGACCTAGCCTAACAATCAAAATAGAAACAAGTTGTATGGTTAAGTAGTTTGTGCTTTTATTTATGTTTTTCTCCTTAGGTTTCAGAAGTCTTTTAAAATTACTCCAGACTGTTCTGCAGAAATTAAAATAAAGACTCTAGCTTTTTGGAATTTGTGTTCAGTATTAAATTATATTCTTCGTTACCAATTTTCTCACTCATACATATGTACCTTTTGACTTTGCTTTAGTTATCTGTAAAACTCAGGTCAGACCTATGCTTTAACATGGACTAAACCATTTGAAAACAAGACCATTTTAAAGATAAATAGATATTTCAAAAATTCACTTTATCCTTTTTGCCTGTGTGTTAGTTGTTCAATCACGTCCGATTCCCATGGAGTGTGCAGGCCACCAGGCTCTTCTGTCCAAGGAATTTTCCAAGCAAGAATAGTGGAGTAGGTTGCCATTTCCTTTTCCAAGGGAAATTTCCAATCCAGGGATCGAACCCATGTTTCCGGCATTGGCAGGTGGATTCTTTACCACTGAGCCACCTGGGAATCCCTTATCCTTTTGTTAAAAAATTACTATTATTTCTTTCTCAGTTTTTCTCTCTCTCAGTTGTCACCAGTTATATTTTAATATCAGATTGGATGGAAAATTGACCTGCTTTTTACAAGGTAAAAGTGCATGATGAATTTAAAACATCCAAAAGAGAATTCTGAAAATCGTAAATAGAGTTTAATGTTTGGTTAGCAATTTTTCTTGAAAAGTGGCCTCCATTCATGCTTATTTTCTTTAATGGAGTGTTGTTAGTTATCTCATTTTAGGTAAATATCCTCTAGCAGGTTTCAGCCAGAACAAATATTTACAGTTAAACTCTCCACTCCAGAAAATGGCTTTGTGTGTATGCTGGAGGGGGGATAGGGATTAAATGGAAAGGCTGACTTTGTCTTGGCTTTAGACAAACCACCACAATATATCACTCCAAGACACTTCAACGGATGTGTGTTGGAGGAATGCTCACCTCTAGGAAGCTAAGGTATAGGGTTAAGAGGCTTCGTGGACTGTGATCCCACGTAACTATTGGGCACAGGTTTCACAGACAGAAGGGCCATGCCTTAGTCATCGTGGTAAGTCTGTAGTGACAGACGTTTGTTCTATATTTGTGAATGACCTGATTTGGCATGCATGCAGCTCATTCTACTGACAATAATGGGAACATGGTGTGAGGGAGAGAGGCAAGAAAGGAGGAGGGACTAGGGGAGGCAGCGAGGTTGAGGGAGGAGAGAGACCCGGGCACAAGGAGAGGGAGAAGGGGAAAGGAACTCTAAGCAGCTGAAGATCATGAGCATCTAAACATGACTCTAAGGAAACCTGCCCTTAGTGGACGGTTCTTTAAATTTGGGAGCAAGCCTTACATCCATTGCTAATGGATTTGGGGAGGATCACCTTCCCTTCCTCGTGCTCCCTCTGTCTTCTCTCACTCCTCTCCCCTCCAGTCTCTGGGGAAGATAGATATTCAGACAGCTGTCAGACGGTGGCAATGGGATGCTTTTGCCTCCAGGAGTCCCTCATAATTTGCACAACGTACCTGGCCCTCTACCCTTTGCTGTGGTCCTCCAACCTCTCCAGGTAAGAAGGTAACTGGCTCCAAGTAATGAAAAGAACAAAGGGCTGCCCATATATATATATATATATATATATATATATACTTTTTTTACTTGGAGTATAATTGCTTTCCAATGTTGTGTTAGTTTCTGCTTACAAAGAAGTGAACCAGTTGTATGTATACATATATCCCCCCCTCCTTGAACCTCCTACCTTGCACCTCCATCCCACCTCTCTAGGTCATCACAGAGCACCGAGCTGACTCTCCTCTGCTTTGCAACTGGTCTCCACTAGCTAGCTATTTTATATGTGGTAGTATATATATGTCAATCCTAATCTCCCAGTTCAGCCCACCCTCCCCTAATCCCTCCCCTGTGTCCACATATACAATGGAATATTATTCAACCATAAAAAGGAACGGAATTAGGTCATTTATAGAGATGTGGATGAACTAGAGTCTGCCGTACAGAGTGAAGTAAGAAAGAGAAAAACAAATATATTAACGCACATATGTGCGAGCTAGAAAAATGCCCATCATTATTGACATCTGCCCTGGCCAAGTAACCCAAGTGCTACCCTCTCCCTTCATCCTCGAGCATAGCACTCACTCTCATCTGAGACCATCTTATGATTTCTTCATAGCTGTTCGATTCACTGGCTACGACCCCAGCTCCATGCAAAGAGAAGCACAGTCTGTCTAACTCACCACTCTTTAGTGAAAAGTATGTTTGTTCTTGATCTTCTTTATATTCTCATTGTAAAATAAATGCTTCAAGAGTATTCGATGACTCTGTCGAGCTATTTTTCTACACTGAGTCCTTTCAGTTTGCAAGCAGTAGAGACACAGTGGGGTTGCACAGTGAGGGGCATTTATAAGCGAGACACAAGCAAGCAAGGGCTCAGGCAACTCTGCTAGAGCTTCCCCTGGGATACGGCGCATGGCTCTCACTATTTGGGGTCCAGTCAGTTATGCTGAAGAAGGACATGGCAACCCCTCCATATTCTTGCCTGGAGAATGCCATGGATAGAGGAGCTTGGTGTGCTACAGTCCATGGGGTCGCAAAGAGTCAGACACGACTAGGTGACTGGAGAATCAGAGCTCTAAGACCTGCAAGTAGCCCTGACGACAGCGTCTGTCTGCTCACTGCTGCTCAGATCAAGCAGCCCTCGTGCTCTGCTCCAGGGCCCCTATTCTGGGCTCTCCAGCATCATCAAGTCTCTGTGAGTTCTGAAGTCAGACTTCCTCCAGAAAGGGTTTGATTGATTTGTCTAATCACTATCCAGTATCAGGAGCCCCTCTGGGGAAAAACTGCCTTAAAACTAGCGCTCAGAGCTTCCTTACCAGGGGAGTACATCAGAAGCAATTGTACAGCTTTTTCAACCTGTGTCTCCTGCGTTGGCAGGTGGATTTTTAACCCCTGAGCCACCAGGGAAGCCCCATGTAGATGGGTGGCCCTGGGCAAGTCATAGACATTTCTTGAACTTCATTTTATTCCTCTGTAAACAAAATAGAAACAATAATAGGTGCCTGGATTTTAAATGATACATTTTATGATAAATCCAGGGGTCATCAGCAGGGCAAGGGAGGTTAATACAAATTAGCAAGGCTGTGGAATCCCAAGGTGGCTGGCTCCTGTCCGTTGCCTATCAATACAAATGCTGAGTGAAGACCATTCTCCCCACTTCTGCTTTGCTGAAGGGGAACTCCTCTCTCTATTTTTTTTTTAAGCAGGAAGCAGCTCTTGACAGCTCTGGCAAAATATCAAGTACTTTGTAAATTATAAAGAACCATAAAAACACTTAGGATTAAGTACAAATGAGATAGTTCCATCACACAACTTATATAAGATATATTCCTGGAATGAAGGGCTCCAGGTACCCTCATCCAGCCATAGAGAGCAGAGGTGATTTTTTTTTTTTTTTTCAAGTTCTCTCTGGGGTAGTTCCTGAACCATGCCTTTTCTTGCTCAAAATATGTCCTTCCTGCCCCAGAACCCTTCCTTTAGTTATGAGTAAATACAAGACAGGAGTTAGCAGCCTGTGTTGTGGACACTTGCTGGTCAGAAAGCAGCAGGGAGATAAGAACGGAAGGTTGTTCCAAAGGCCCACGGCCCTGATGTAATTGGATGGTAAACTCAGGGGCAACAACGGAAGCCCACCCCCGCTCCCTGAGCACTCGAGGTGATAGCTGGGCTTTCTCAGAAGGATTCATGAAAGAGACTCTAGCTCGACCCCCTTACTTGGGAAGAAGGGCTTCTCCATGAGCAACCTCAGCTTTCAGGTTTCTAACAGGCTGGAGTTTTCCAAGCGTCAGAGCATCAAGACACAGGTCCACGTAGAGCGGTGTCCTGGCTCTCTCCGTCTCTCCTTCCTCGCACAGTTCAATCAGATCACCTGTTTGCAGATTCGAGTCACCACGTGGCCGGCCCCTGTCTGTCATTTCCTCTCCCTGCCACCCGCTCACACCCTCTCACCAATTGGGAGCTAAGTGAATACGGTTTTCCAAATATAGTTTTGCAGCCAGTGTGTTAGGCCTTCTAATGAGCCACGGTAATTGCTTCTGCTATTTTCCAAAATGGAAATCAACCTCGGAAGAGCAGCTGGTTTGTGGTAAAGCTCTCCTCCCTTGATTCCATTCCCCCCCTTCCTTCCAGTCAGTCAAGCTCCAGCCTTGACTGCTTCATCCGCGAGCAGGGCCTGAGGGACCCACAGGAGGAATGTGCTGATGGTGGGGAAGCAGAATAAGCGAGCTATTGTGTCTTCATCACACTGGGGAGAGGCGGGGAGGGAGGAGGCGAGCTCGGCTTTTACCTTTGATTTCTAAGATACCCAGTTCTGGGTTGTGCTTTTCGATGTATCTGAAAAGATCACCAGGTTCTTCGATGACAGAGCAATGATGTCCCTGGCCTCCCTCTTTTCAGAATTGCTCCAAAACAGCAAAGAGAACAGGAAACAGAAACACAGGCCCTGCATTCTTCAAGGGCAGAAGAGATCCGTAATCTGGAACCACAATATACGGAGATGAGAAACAGATGGAGGAACGGTAAGGTGTTCAGTAGATCTCTGGAAAGGCAAACCTGAAAGCCCGGTGGGGGTCACCATTGCTAATCAAGCCCATTCTCTCTGCAGAACACAGGGACGTCCTGGGTGTGGGGCCCACGAAGGCAGTGGCTGGGAGTGAGCATGGCCCTGAAGGCTGTCCCTGCAGCAGAAACGTGATAATACTAGTTACCATCGCGGTGTGCTTGTTGGTGCCTGGCTCTTCACATTCTCTCTTGCAGTCCTCATGAGAGCAAAAGGTATTCATTTTCCCATTTTACAGATGCAAAAACTAAGGCTCAGGAGGGTAAAATCATTTGTCCCAGACAACAGAGAGAAAGATACTAAACCAATGTAGTCTTAATTCTGAAGCCTCACCACCAAATCCCACCAGTCGGAGGCTATCATCAGTCCCAGAAAAGGGAATTGAAGGTACCAGAGTGTGTGGTCAGGCGCTGGGGGAGAGGTTCCCAATGTTAATGAAGTTTCCTCATTGTGTATCTTGCTCTTCTATTAAATCGTGAGCTCTTTGAAAGGTGATTTTCCCCCTCCAAGCCATAGCAGTGTGAGGGTAAGCATCTTCTCAGTAAGCATCTTTTGAATGAATGGATGGATGGATGGATGAATGAATCCATATGTTCAGAGGAAGGAGGACTGGACTTGTCAGGAAAGATGTCAGTGAGGAGGTGAGTCTGCAGCCAGGCTGAAGGTTTGTCATCCAGGGATTGATTCCATGTTACTAGTGGAAACTTCCAAAGGACAAGACAGTCTCAGAAAGACACTAACTTGAGAGTAAGCCCAGAAAGCAGGCTGGTGACAATGAACTTTGGTGAGACTGATGGAGACAAACGCATGCCACGGGGACACCAAAACAGAGCCTTTCTAGGAAACGAGTAAAAAGTCAACTTTGGGTAAAAGAAGTATCTAGAAACAGATATATGTTCTGATCCAGATGGTTGCCACTGACTATAAATTCCTATCTTGCAAAGACAAGGCGAGTTTTCTAATGCATCTATTGTTACTCCAGCCAGTCAGTCTGCTCATTATTTGTACCCCAGGCTGCTGCAACAGTCTTTACCTACAACCAATGGCTATTCAAAAAAGCGTGGAATTCTTGTTGGCCCTGAACACACCAGAGTCGTGGGTTCCTTGCCTCCTACGCTGACATATCCAGCGATCAGGACCAGTTCAAACTAACTTCTGCCCATGCTACTGACAGGTTAATTGAATTGATGGCTATCCCTTCATTCAATAAATATTCATGAGCATGCACCCGTATAGTTCAGCACAGTCCTAAGTGGCAAACAGAGCACTGGACGTTGAATGGGGCAGTGAACAGACAAGGTGTCTTCTCCACGGACTCTGGTTCTGGTATCTGCACAAATGCTCACTTCCTTTACTGGCGGATGCTGCTTCCAAGCCCCAGGGTCAGGAAATTACAACCTGGAGGTCAAATGCAGCCCACCACGTGTTTTTGTACAGCCCTTGAGTTAAGTTGGGTTTTGTTTTTGTTCTTATTTTTTTAAGAGGCTTGGAAAAGCCAAAAGAAAGATAATATTTTGTGACACGTGAAAATGACGTGAAATTTAAATGTCAGTGCCCACAACCAAAGTTTACTTGGAGCACAGCCACACAGACTGGTTTATGTGTTGTCTACAGCTGTCTTCATGTTACAATCCAGTCATTGCCACAGACCGCACAGCCATTAACCGGAAAGGTCTTCCTATTCGATTTTTTATAGGAAAAGTTTCCTGACCCCTGTTCTAAGCTAACTTTCTCAAAATGCACTCCATAAAACATTATTTCTGAAGATACTGTGTCAAAGTTTTGAGTTCTATTGTCAATGTATTTAAACATAATGAATTGTAAAAAGTTATGTTTCTCTACTCAATGTTTTCTCTACTGTGGAGTGTGGCCAGAATACATCGTGACCCTCTAAGACAGAGGATGTGAAGGTCTCCAAACCTGTTCCCTGTTGTTCAGTTGATAAATCGTCCCAACTCGTTGTGACCTCGTGGACTGTAGCACGCCTGGCTCCTCTGTCCTCCTCTATCTCCGGGAGTTTGCTCAAATTCATGTCCATTGAGTGAACGATGCTATCTAATTATCTCGCCCTCTGCTGCCCCCGTCTCCTTCTGTCTTCAGTCTTTCCCAGCATCAGGGCTGTACCTGTGTCTGTCCCCAGCCAGGCGGTTGTGCACAGCATTCTTTGGGAAATACTAAACAGAGTTCTTACTCATAGGCTTTGTGTTATTTCTGAAACCAGCTGCCAAAAAACCAAAGCAGTATCACGGCTAGTGAAGTAAGACTTCTGCCCAGATCTGAAGCCCCTCCCTCTTAAGCATAGCATGATTGTTCTGAAGGTTCCCAGTTTGATCCCAGCTAAACAATACCTGCTGCTGCTACTGCTAAGTCGCTTCAGTTGTGTTCGACTTTATGCGACCCCGTTATGCGACCCCGTAGACGGCAGCCCACCAGGCTCCCCCGTCCTTGGGATTCTCCAGGCAAGAACACTGGAGTGGGTTGCCATTTCCTTCTCCAATATCTACCTTCCCCTATTAATACCTTTGCGATTTCTTTTCTCCCACCTTCTCTGGGTGCCAAGCACAGCGCCTCATGGTACTTCCTGAAGGATCCTCTTTCTTCATCGACCAGTTAATACCTCCTTATCACACTCAGAGTGTCCATATACATCCGGAAATAAAAACGTTGAAGGGAAAATCCCAATCCCCTAGCTGTGGGGTTATCTTGACGATGAGCTGCTCTTGATTTATTCTGTAACCACACACTGATTCATCCACACGTGTGTATAAAGGGTCTCAGGAAGAGTCCAGGATGGCTCAGCTGGAGCTCCGACACCCTGGGACACATCTGGAGAACTGAAGATTATCTGCAGGGTTATCTGGGAGGCCTCCTGGGAGAGCATTAAGGGAAAAATAAGCCAGGCACATGAATTTAACTCAGTTTTTTGTTTAAGTTTTCATCATTCCGGGGAGGAGCAGTTCTGAGGACCATGCGATCTCTGTCACGTAGATGCGTCCCCGGCTTCAACACCCACCTGCTTGAGTCCTGTAAAGGGGTGGCAAATGGGAAAGAGTGTAAATAAAAACTGAAAGAGGTTTTTCTTGAAATATTTTAAAACCTCAAGGCCTGAGTGGCTCTGTTTCTCAACTGAAGGGGGCGTTCTTCCCGCCACGCTGCAAGGTGTCTGTTGGGTAAGAACTCTCCGCAGCTGCCCCCGAGAGAGGGCGACGCAGTAGCACGGCCTCCTCAGGGCGCTGTTGGCAAAGGCGCATCCCTGCGCCCCACCTGCGCTTCGGAGCAGCAATGGATGGTGTGGAATCAACAACCACAAAGAGATCATCGCGTCTGGTAGAGAAGCGGCTGTGATGGTCACCAGCGGAAGTTCTGGCCTCTGGTGGGAGAGGAGGCCTCTGGTCCTCTCCTCGAGCAGCAGGGGAGGGGCAGCTGCATCGCCTAGAGCGCAAAGTGAAAGTCGTTCAGATGTGTCAGACTCTGTGACCCCATGGTCAAAGCAGTCCAGGGAATTCTCCAGGCCAGAATACTGGAATGGGTAGCCTTTCCCTTCTCCAGGGGATCTTTCCAACCCAGGGATCGAACCCAGGTCTCCCACATTGCAGGCAGATCCTTTACCAGCTGAACCACCAGGAAAGCCCAAGAATACTAGAGTGGGTAGTCTAGCCCTTCTCCAGGGCATTTTCCCGACCCAGGGATCCAACCAGGGTCTCCTGCATTGCAGGTGGATTCTTTACCAACTGAGCTATCAGGGAAGCTCCTGGANAGGCAGATCCTTTACCAGCTGAACCACCAGGAAAGCCCAAGAATACTAGAGTGGGTAGTCTAGCCCTTCTCCAGGGCATTTTCCCGACCCAGGGATCCAACCAGGGTCTCCTGCATTGCAGGTGGATTCTTTACCAACTGAGCTATCAGGGAAGCTCCTGGAGAAAGGAGACCATCTATTGATCCTCCCAGGAGAGCAGGTGCCAGGATTCCCTGGGGGTAATGGGCATGAAGCTGCCATTCTGTGTCAGGCTGGTGACCAGCGAGTTTGCAAGCTTAGCTCTCACTCCTAGTCTCAGACAGAAGGTGGGTAGGGGGAATTTGGAGTTCTTCAGTCTACTCATGGGAGCACAGATAAACTCACACACTTACATGCACTCCTATCGAGACATGTGCTATGAGTGTAAATGCTCACACACACCCAAGCTGTGCTTGTGTATGAAACCATACGCTGTTAAAATGAGGTGGAAATAGGTGAGAGCTGGGGGGTGGGGGTGGAGTGGGTGAGTCTTGAGGGTCCCATCATCCCTGCTTCAACCAGAGAGCTCTGCTTTTGTCTGTTATATGCATGGCGGTAGGGATGGTCATTTAGCCATTTGGTTATGTCTGACTTTTGTGACTCCAGGGACTGTAGCCCATACGCGTTGTGCTTCTACTTAAAGATTTCTTTTAAGAAAGGGGTCCATGGCAAACAAAGAAAAAGAACTTTGGAAAACTCACTTGATCTAATCAAATTATTTATACTCCTATTATTTTATAAGTGAGGAAATGGGGACACAGAAGGTTTAAATGACTCAGCTGAGTTCATAAAGACAAAAGCATTGGTTTAAGGGCTCCAATCCAATATTTTTGGTTTGTTTTTCTAACACCCTGCAGAGAAACAAAGAACATACACAAAGACAATGAAGCCTGGATGTTTTTCAGAACTTGGTGTATTTCTCCATTTTAGTGGTCAAAGGTTTGAGAACTGGCTTATTAGATCTTTTAATTTTTCTAACTATGATTTTATAGCTAGAAAAACATTAGCTATGGGGGCAGAAATGTAGATTAAATTAACACAGTGATGTATCAAATGACCACATTAATACAATTTTCAGTTCAACTCTAAAGTTGAATTAGAATCTACTTAGACATGCTATACTAATCAGAAATGTATAGCAAAAATGAGATCATTGTGTTTTAGACAGGGCCTCGAGAACCATTAGCCCAATTTTCTAAGCACAGAAGGAGGCAAGAAAAGATGACAGGAAAGTCTGTGGAGAAGTTCACGAGTAAATGTTAATAGAAGTATTCACTCTGGAGAAGAAAGAACAAAAGAAGCGGACTGCTTTCCTGGAGCATAAAGGATCTCTCAACTGAGATGCAGTCCCTTTCTCATTCCCAAGGAGGACAGAATAAGAGTAGACCTTTTGAGAGACCATGGGAGAGTCTAGGTGGTGGAGTCTGTAGAACAACGTTGAGGCTCCCCGGGCGGCACTGAGCTATAAGGACCCGAGGCAGTGCCCGTGAAGTAACCTGTCCAGGGGGGAGATGGCAGCTGATGACTCAGGGTCTCTGTTGTTATTTCAGAAAACATCAAGCATCACCGTATGGCAGAAGCTAAAGGTAACCCACCGACAAGGAGAAGAGCGGGGCACCACTTTCCACCTGTGTGCTAAGATGGCCACTGAGAATACCCTCCTGCTCTGCACGCTGCGCCAGCTGTGAGCGCTCTCTGTACCCCGCCCTGCCTTCCCACTGTTCAGAATCCCAGATGCCTGATGGTCCCGTGGTTGAAGTCTATGGATGAGCACTGGGAATAAGGCAAAACCCTTTCTGTAGAAACTTAGGTTGCATCTAATGTTCTTATCTCCTAATATGCTGTCATAAAGGTCTGAAACACAACAGAGTTTGCTAACACAGTTCAGTTCAGTCGTTCAGTCGTGTCCGACTCTTAGCGACCCCATGAGTCACAGCACACCAGGCCTCCCTGTCCATCACCAACTCCCGGAGTTCACTCAGACTCACATCCATCGAGTCAGTGATGCCATCCAGCCATCTCATCCTCGGTCGTCCCCTTCTCCTCCTGCCCCCAATCCTTCCCAGCATCCAATGAATCAACTCTTCACATGAGGTGGCCAAAGTACTGGAGCTTCGGCTTTAGCAAAGAAAAGAAAGAAAGAAAGAAATCCTTCCAAAGAAATCCCAGGGCCTATCTCCTTCAGAATGGACTGGTTGGATCTCCTTGCAGTCCAAGGGACTCTCAAGAGTCTTCTCCAACACCAGAGTTCAAAAGCATCAATTCTTCGGTGCTCAGCCTTCTTCACAGTCCAACTCTCACATCCATACCTGACCACAGGAAAAACCATAGCCTTGACTAGACAGACCTTAGTCGGGAAAGTAATATCTCTGCTTTTGAATATGCTATCTAGGTTGCTCATAACTTTCCTTCCAAGGAGTAAGCGTCTTTTGATTTCATGGCTGCAGTCACCATCTGCAGTGATTTCTGGAGCCCCCCAAAATAAATTCTGACACTGTTTCCACTGTTTCCCCGTCTATTTCCCATGAAGTGATGGGACCAGATGCCATGACCTTTGTTTTCTGAATGTTGAGCTTTAAGCCAACTTTTTCACTCTCCACTTTCACTTTCATCAAGAGGCTCTTTAGTTCCTCTTCACTTTCTGCCATAAGGGTGCTGTCATCTGCGTATCTGAGGTTATTGATATTTCTCCCACAAGTTAGGTAGATAACACAAATGCTTATCACACATCCCTCCCCCGTGTCACCTTTTCCCCCCTTTCTTATCAGAGAAGGCATTTGAAGCTGGTGAAGTGGGATATATACAGTTGGGAAATGGATGCAGGCACGTCTCCCTGGAGGGGGTTCTGATAAGACAGATACTCACATGAAAAGTGACAGCGATATGCTCATAGGAACCACTAGCTTAACTCTTAATACCACGAGAGCACCCACATCAGGAGAACATGGCTGTCTACTCGTCCACCTCTCAAGTTCCCTTTTTTCGGACCCCAGGTGTAATGTTGCTATATTCTATCTGTAGCTAACTTTACAGCCCCAGGGCCCAGTGATAATGGGAAAAAAAAAAGATTCAGAAATGCAGTGATTATTCACTTCAGTTTTAAGGGACCCAGAAGATGTATTGGAATCCTATGGAATGAAAGCGTTATTTGTGACCGAGTGTAAGATTTTTCTTCAATTAACTCCAAGTCATTGGCTTAATTAGAAAGTGAAATCCAAGATTTCAGAAAGGCATATTTGCAAGTTGTTAATTATGAAAGCAAGCAAAAGAGCCAACTCCACAATAAAACTCTGACTCACTAGCCTGCCCAGTGCCTTGAGATCCTTGAATGACTTGCGGTCCAGTGACCAGTTCACTTTCAGGAAGAAGGAAATGAGCAGCTGAAACTGTCTCCCCAGGGCAGACCTTGACTAATTGTCTTGTTGTTCCTACCTTTCTCAGTCTGGGTAAAGTCATCAGCTGGAAAACTCAGCTTCAGCCAGTAAGACACTGTCTTGCAAATTCCAAGGATTTAGCAGGAGTGGGTATTAATAATTTGCAGTGTCTGGTGGTGATTCAGGTCTCAGCAGACTGGCTGTTTAATTTGCAGCCAAGCTCCGTTTCTCTGACTGCGGCCCTGGTCCCCACACATCTCTTCCAGCACTCCTCGTTTCACAGGAGTCTTTGAGGATATAGACATTCCTCTGTCTTCACGCTTCCAGAAGTATGAGACACCCAGGAGGCAGTGCAGGGCCCTTTGAGCGTAAGTTGTTGAATCAGCCTGCTTTGACTGATTTTCTGTCACGAGTCTGCTGTTGAGAGCAGCTGTGTCCCAGTTATTACCCAAGCTGAGAAAATGTCAGCTTTTACCAATTGACTTGAGGAAGTCATGAGTCTTCCCAGGTGGCGCTAGTGGTAAAGAACCCGCCTGCCAATGCAGGAGACATAGGAGACGCAGGTTCGATTCCTGGGTCTGGAAGAGGCCCTGGCGTAGGAATGGCAACCCACTCCAGTATTCTCGCCTGGAGAATCCCATGGACAGAGCAGCCTGGTAGGCTACAATCCATGGGGTTGCAAAGAGTCAGAAAGAATTGGAGCAATTTAGCACATTCCTCCATTTTGACCTATGGACAGGGTGTAAGAGACCTGTATAGTGCTCAATTTGGAGGGTCTGGTTAATTACAGCAATTTTCTATGGATTTTTAAAGACTGGTATTTCAAGGACTGATCTGAGCAATTCTTTCACTGGTCATCAGTATGAAACGGAAGAGATGAAAACAGCAACAAGATGGCGCGTACATCATGAGTATTGAATGAAACAATATAGTTACAAAAATTCTTTTAAGGAAGCTACTAAAATAAGGAAGAATGGTGGCAACTAAAACTTATTTAAAGGCTATTTGATCCAAGAAGATCCCATGTGACTTGGAGCAATTAAGCCCAAGTACCACAATTATTGAACCTTATTTGAAGGCTATTTGAAACTTTTCTCCCTCCAAACGGCATTTCATCTCTAGTACTATACACACATCCTTTGAAACTTTCTCTCCCACTGATTGTGCCCCACCCGCAGTCCACATCTCTTCTCTCTTTTTCCAAACTTCTCAAACATCTTAGGTCCACATTACTTCACAGTCCCGCGCCCTGCTCCACCCTACTCCTTTTCTCACTCTTGCTGAATTCTGTTCCACCAGAAACGCTGGCATCTCCAACGGGCTTCACTCCAGCTGATCTTGGCTACGCTCAGTCCTGCCCTACCCCTCGATTCTGCAAACGAAGGACTGAAACAGCAGCACAGCAGCTGTCTTGTGCAGGTGGGAAGGGCAAGAGCCTCTGAATAATTCCTGCTTTTTTCCCATTAATTACACAGGAAAAGGCCTAAGACCTGGCCATAGCAAGGGAAACCATCCACACGTAATTCACTCATGTTAACTGATAATTAGCTGGAGGAAATGAGTGAGGTTAGAAAAGCAAGAGAGAGAGAGAAAAAGAGGGGAGCAAGAGAGAGGAAAAAAAGGAAAAAGAGAAGACAGCAGTTGCTAGCAAAATTTTGCTTGAAGTCTCAAATTAAAAGTTCTAACTCTGATCATGGCAGTCTAGACATGGCCTTATTCATGATAAAAATTATAAATAAAGGTGAGACGTTGTGTCAAAACTATGCCCAGAATACATCATGGGAGGAAATATATATTATTAATAAAATGATAATGGTGGCTGCTGGGGGAGGTAGACATGTAAGAAAAGTAATTTTGAAAAAAAAAAAAAGATGAACTGATAATACACATAGAATCAAGCTGTAGCATCTCCCAAGCTACCCCAGCCTGCAATATTCATCATTATTGAAACTCTCTCCGCTGACATAAATTCTCCTCATTGTCTTTCCGCTTCCTTTCCTTCCTCCTGTCTGTCTTCTCACGGTCTTAACCACTCAGGCTGCTATCCCAAACTACCATAGACTGGGTGCCTTACAAATGACAGACAGTTACTTCTCACTGTTCTGGGGCCGGAAAGCCCAAGATCATGGCAGCAGCAGGTTTGGTGTCTGATAAAAGCCCACTTCCCAGTTCACAGGCTCCCCTGGTAGCTCGGATGGTAAAAAATCTGCTGGCATTGCAAGGGACCTGGGTCCGATCCCTGGGTTGGGTCTGATCCCTAGGTTGGGAAGATCCCCTGGGGAAGGGAATGGCTGCCCACTCCAGTACTCTTCCCTGGAGAATCCCATGGACAAGGAGTCTGGTGGGCTATAGCCTATGGGATGGCAGAGTCATGACTGAGCGACTTTGACTCCCAGTTCGTAGACAGCTGTCTTTTCATTGTGTCCTCGCATGACAGAAGAGGTGAGGTTGCTCCCTGGGGCTTCTTTTATAAGGGCGCTAATCCCATTCCTTGGGGTTCCACACTCATGACCTAATCACTTCGCAAAGGTGTATGTGTGTGTGCGTTAGTGGCTCAATCATGTCCAACTCTTTGTGATTCTATGGACCATAACCCACCAGCCTCCTCTGTCCATGGAATTCTCCAGGCAAGAGTACTGGAATGGGTAGCCATTTCCTTCCCCAGGGGATTTTCCTGACCCAGGAATCAAACCCAGGTCTCCTGCATTGCCAGCAGGTTCTTCACCGTCTGAGCCACCAGGGAAGCTCCCACCTCCTAATACCAACATGCTGGGGGTTAAGACTTCAACATATGAAGAACACCGAACCCAAATGTTCAGTGTATGGCAGTCACCTTCAAGATTATTCAAGGATAGAGAGACTGATGGATTTTTTCCCATCCGCAGGGGTCCTGCCACACTGGTTATATCCAGTTGTCGTCTATTCTAAGGACCACACCACATTCCAATGGGCTGGACATCCAGCCCAGTACCCATGCCTTACTGGCTGTTACATGTTTTGAATATCACACAGGCCACATCTCACAATAGTATAGAGGGATCCGTATGTGGCAAAAGTGAGAGTCTGCGTCATTTTAGAATGTCTCTGCACATGGGTAGCTCCCGGTATCTGCATTTTCTAGATTGAGGAGCTGAGGCTGGGATCTGAGTGCTCCCAACTCAGCTTTGGTCCATGCTGGTTCTCCTGCAGTGCCAAGGAATGCCCACAACCAGCTGCCTCCATCTTCACTGTGAATGTAGGGTGACAACTGATGGAATGACCTAGTGAGACCTCAGAGAACAAACGAGGACTTTACTGTCTTTGTGTGAAAACATGGGGTGTAGTCACAAGCTGTATTGGGGTCCAGAGTCACCGATGGCATCAGGACCCTTTGGAGCTTCCTGTCTGGTTCTGACTCATCCTACAGCTCCCGCTAATTGTGCTGGCCGCGTGGGTGGCCAAAGCTTCTCTCGCAGGAGGACTTCCCAGAGAGGAGCAAGGCCTGCTGCCATCATGCCCGCTGTCACCCTGTAGGATATTACAACTGACTCGAGATAGTGTTGAAAAATGTTTTCCTTTCCTGTATGCTAATAAGAACAAGATCATATACAGCCGATGTGTATCGCGGCAGGACTGTTCCGTGGCCGAGGCTTTTAATGAACTGTTTCGTAATGAGGGCCGATCTGCAAACAGCATCTGGGTGCTAGTCAAAGTTTAAAGACCTCTGATTCCCCCCAACACACACTCTCATCCAAGCCGTGGCTTTAATTCTTTTAAACCGTAACATTAATTGGCTGTTAAGTAAAACAGGAGAGAACACAATAGATTTATGGTATTTTGAGAAGCGACACCAGTTCTCAGGCATTCAGAGAAACAGGCTTGTCTTTTATGAGCTAATTATGATTTAGTGGTTTCTCTTGCCCTGTTGAGTCTGTGGGCTGCCTCTAAAATGGATCTGGGATGAATGTCAAAATCAGGATTTACAGTCAAACCTTTTCAACATAGAAAGCGCAGGAGAAGTTTATTGTTTTATTTTTTTCTCCTAAGCAATATTTCCTTCTGCGTTTCTATGCTGTTAGATTTTGTGGAATTTCCACCCCCACCCTAGCTTTGAAATGGTGTCTATAAATTACTTCTCCTGTTAAGGCTGCTGTATCATCAAAAAGTGATTGTTTTTGCAAGCAATCACGAGAGAGCTTGTCAATTTAAATAATCTCTTCTTTTTCCCTCTCACCCCTTTGCTCCCTCACCCTCTACAGGAGAACTGCTATCATCTTGGTTTTTCCACCCTTTCACAAATGAGCAGAAGCTGACAAAGCTTGGTGAACAAGAGGTCTTTCTTCTTCTTCCTACATCTTTTTTTTTTTTTTTTTTCCTGCTCTCTCTTTGAAATGAGAACTGTGTTTAGCTGTTGCCTTCAGGGACAGAAACCCCTGGGGATCAGGCTCCAAGGGTTTCATCCTTTTCTCCCCTCGAACACGAGGAAATCAGGCAGTTTCTTTTCCACTGGGAGCCTCCCTTCTCTTAATTTATAAAGTAAGGCAGTGATGATTTCTAAGATCTCTTCCAACTCTTGAAAGTGAAAGTCACTCAGTCGTGGTCTACTCTTTGCGACCCGGACCCCATGGACTAAACAGTCCAAGGAATTCTCCAGGCCAAAATACTGGAGTGGGTAGACTTTCCCTTCTCCAGAGGATCTTCCTGGCTCAGGAATCGAACCCCGATCTCCCTCACTGCAGGCGGATTTTTTTTGCCAGCTGAGCCACTACGGATGTGGCCTGTATACGGCCCAACAGTAATTTGGTGTGTGTTGCTGAAGGAGACATGTCCACCCCAAATACGCTGCTTTGGTATAAGAATTATTTTCAGCTAAAGTCAGCTGAGTTCCCGAATCCCTTATCTGCCAAAAAAACCAGAGTCTCCTCCAAATGAATGAGCTGCGATATCCCCTCCCTGGGAGCCACCGTTACCTCTTCTTCTCAGAAACCTCTGGTCAGCGCCACACCCAGTCGGGCGTTGTCACAAAGCCATCATACCTCTCATCCAGCCTCCTGAGGGCCCCTTTATTTCTCCTGAACGTCATCTGTCGTCTCACAAGCGCTCCCCCTTCCCGTATAAACAGTGAAAGCGAAAGTGCTCGGTCGTGTCCGACGCTTTGTGCCCCCATGGACGATACAGTCCGTGGAATTCTCCAGGCCAGAGCACTGGAGCAGGCAGCCTTCCCTTCTCCGGGGAATCCTCCTGACCCAGGGATTGAACCCAGATCTCTCATATTGCAGGCAGATTCCTTACCAGCTGAGCCACAAGGGACAGTGACATGTAAGCCCCAAATTCCAACAACCTCCTTTGAATCACATTTTTTTTTCTGTGAACTCTCATGTATCTGTGTAAATCAAAATCTGTCTTTTCTCTCGCTAATCTGCCTTTTGTCAATTTAATTTGCAGGCTCCTATGAACAGAACATACAGGGAAGTAGAAAGGATTTTTTTCCCCTGACATTTGTCTGTGTGTGTGTGTGTGTGAGGTTATAGAAATACAGATGGAAAGGATGAGGCTAGGAGTAGAATTTTTCTTCAAACAAAAATTTTATGAGGAAAGTGTCATAATATGCAATTCTCCAGGTAAGAATACAGGAATGGGTTGCCATTTCCTTCTCCAGGGGATCTTCCTGACCCAAGGGATCAAACCCAGGTCCCCCTCATTGCAGGCATGATTCTTCACCATCTGAACCACCAGGGAAGCTAGGAAATTTTGTGGTGAAAGTACCACTCACCAAGCTTCTTCTCTCTACCAGGAACCTCTCTATAGTACCTTGTCGGTACAGTTCTCTCTTCCCTAGTTAAGGGTGTAAGCATGGCCTGCATTGGTGTTTGCTGCTGCTGCTGCTAAGTCGCTTCAGTCGTGTCCGACTGTGTGCGACCCCATAGACAGCAGCCCATGAGGCTCCCCCATCCCTGGGATTCTCCAGGCGAGAACACTGGAGTGGGTTGCCATTTCCTTCTCCAATGCATGAAAATGAAAAGTGAACGTGAAGCCGCTCAGTCATGTCTGACTCTTAGCGACCCCATGGACTGCAGCCCACCAGGCTCCTCTGTCCATGGGATTTCCAGGCAAGAGTACTGGAGTGGGCTGCCATTGCCTTCAGTTTTGATTTTTGGAGGGTTTTGTTGGGTATGGGGAGAGTGAGGAAAAGAGAGAAGTGGCAGATGCCAATTGAAGGTCAGCAACTTTTCAAATGGCCTCGGACCACAGTTATTTAATTGTGAAGTTTTGTGTTTTTGCTCTGTTATATTGTGGTGCCTTTCTTATTGGACAATCCTTGGAGGTTTTTCCTTGACAAGTTGGGAGGAGGCAGTTGCACCCTTGGTCTCTTCCCTGATGTCTCCATAGAAGAGACCGTTCAAGGGCTTAGACCAGAGTCTAGAAATAGCCTCTGAGCATTTGATTAGATTACATATTACACGCAATTTATTATCTATTATATATCGCACCATCGACTGTGCAGTGCACCCAAGATGCCACCATATAGAATATACTGCTCTATAATATGGCATAGTTTATTGCAGCTACAATTTATTGAATATTAACTATGTGCCAGACATGCTATTAAGCCTTTTTCTTATGTTTTCTCATTTACTTTAGATGATGTAGTTTATATAAATGGTAATTTCAGATGACACTTGGTGTTAGCAATTTCTCCCAAGCATTTTTCCTGTCTCCAGATCTCCAGAATAAAGAAGATACCTGGGAAAGGATTCAACAGGAAGGATGTTCTGGCAAACAGATGAGCATAAAAAATAGGAATCATTAGAGTTCCTAACCCTTCCTCTTCCCACCACCAGCACCCAGCGAAACTAACCACACACACACACACACACACACACACACACACACACCCTTTAATGTCTAGTACAGAATAATTCAAGGGTCCCATTAGATTCTAGAACCTTCCCAGCTGGGATAATTGGCTTCAGAATCTTCCCTCATCCCCATGACTCTCTCACATGCCAGTATCTCTAACGCATAGATAATTTATGAAAACAGAGTAGACACTTTTTAATAATTAAGTGATAGCTAATCGGAGCTTTTAAAATAAGCTGTAAGAGCTTGGAAAAGGAAGGGAAACCAAGATCATTTGTTACCCACATATTTATTGGGAATGACTCCAAAAGGCTCTTCACCTTGTACCCCACTCTCCACGACTGGAAGCCCCCCAAAGTTTGGTGTGTTTGTTAACCAGGCTCTTCTTCCAGAGGTGTTTAAAGCTGCAGTCGTTCCTAGGCAGAACCACATGCCTGCCCCAGTCTCCATCACCCTCATCGCCCACTCTATTCTCTCCAAATCACAGTGCAAACAATCACACAGGTAACATTAGGCGCGACACTAATTATGCAGGGCAAATGTGTAAAGGATATAGAATGGCAAACGGCAGACGCCGACCGTGCTGTGTCGTATCGAGTAATCTCCCCGGCTGCCGAGCCCAGGAACAAAGGGAGACTTGTGCCCTGTTTGTCTAACATGCTCCGTATCACAAATTGGAAATCCTTCCTAATTAAGATATTGTCCAATGTCCTTTGTTAGCAGATTTTAACAATGTTAATTAGGAGGTTAGAGTGATCATTGTTCATCTAGCAAACAATTAGGGTGATTTGCACTGTAGCTTTTGAGAAACTTCTGAGCAAAACAGAGGAGTTTCCCTTGGGCAGGGAGGGGAGCTGGGAAGGGAAGGAGGAGATGGGATGAGGAGAAAGGGCAAGGCTACTCCTAACATTTTTGGGCCTCAGGCCAAGGCAAAGCGTGAGGAAATGTCAGCTGTGGGCGTCGCCGCTGCTGGAAAGCAGTGTTGGCCTTGACCTTGTGGAATAACAATATTTGCAGATGCAAGGTCCGTTCCCCCCCATGGTTCTCATCTTGATAATTCAGGAGACTGTGGTTACAGAAAGCAGAGTCCAGAGATCACTTAATCATCTGGTTGAATAAGGGTAAGGAGGGAGTATAGGACCTCCTATCTCAAAATGCAACCCCTAGCACATTGAACGCGTTAAGCTAAAGGAGTCTGAGAAAACGGAAGATGCAGGAAGATCACGCTGAACTTTCCTCTGATTGCCCTCCCTGAAACAAGTCAAAAACCCTCCTGTGAGAGGTGCCCTCCCTGGACCAGGAGAAGACAAGCATGCCTGGCTCCAAAGACAAAGGAATGCCAAGAAGAATCGGAGCGCACAGGCCTGGCGACCTGTCCCCTGGTTTACGCCCCTGACCTCACACCCTTGGCCCTAGGTATTCCTTCGTGACTGCCCTCTTCATCAAATCTGGGACAGACACACCCACATCTCACTTTCTTCAGGTCATCTCCATTTCGTTTCGAAACTCCTGCGACGTTTAGAGCTTACATTAAATACATTTGTATGAGTATCTCCTATTAATCTTTGTCGATTTTATGTTCAGGCACCAATCAGGCACCCTAAGAGTCTCAAGGAAAACTTTTTCTTCCTCTGCTGTTAAGGAAACAAGATCCCCTGGAAGAGGAAATGGCACCCCAGTCCAGTATGCTTGCCTGGAAAAAAATCTCATGGACAGGGGAGCCTGGTGGGCTACAGTCCACGGGGTCACAAGAGTCAGATATGACTGAGTGCAGCAGAGCTGAAGAAACAAAAACAGTGCTATCCAGCCCGGATCTCAGACTTTTCCCAAATTAAAACCGATTATTTTAGCATCAGATGTGTCCGTGCTCCTCCTTCTATACCCCCCACCTCCTGCCACCTTTGTGCCCCCAACACACAGGAGATAAAGCAGTTGGCACTTCTTTTTCTTTTCTTTTGAAGGGTAGAAAAATATGCCACTCCAAGATATGATTGCAGGGGTTTAGGACAGAACACCCCCAAATATGCCACTTTAGCACATTGACTATTTTGAGAAACAGCAAAGGTAGGTAGAGGCTTTCTCTCAACTCCCCTTATCTGCGTAAGACAAACCCTCCAAAAGGAACTCTATCTTTTAAGTCCCCTGCCCACCTTCCTCGGGAGTTTGATCAGCCAGGAGAGACTGACCTTCATTGCAGGAGGCAAGACTAGAAGTTGGTACCATTGTGTGCTAAGTCGCTTCAGTCATGTCCAGCACTTTGCAACACTATGGACCATAGCCCACCAGGCTCCCCTGTCCATGGGATTCTCCAGGTAAGAATACTGGAGGGCATTGCCAGGCCCTCCTCTAGGGGATCTTCCCCACCCAGGGATCGAACCCACGTCTCTTACATCTCCTGCCTTGGCAGGCGGGTCCTTTACCACTAGTGCCACCTGGCACCACATCCAGACAGATTTTGTCACAAACAGTCATTCCTCCTGTCTGTTCTTCTATGGGCCCATTTGTCTCTCCTAAATGCCACTGACTTTCCTCTGAGGGACCTGCATCTCCTCTGCCATTTGCCTATTAAGGTGATATTTAAGCCTGAATTCTAAGCCACCTCTTTGAGTTACTCATTTCCCCCGGTATCACCCATGTTGATAAACTTCTGTTTGTTTTTCTCTTGTTAATCTTTTATTACAGAAGTCTCAGCTAAGAGCTTGGAAGGGCAGAGGGAAAATTATTTTGTCTTTCCTTCCCACTGTGCCCAGTCCCCAACCTGCTATTGAAGGTGACTGGACTAAAAGGCAGGAAGGAGGGGAGAGAGGGAAGAATGAAAGTGTGTTTAGCTGCTTTGAAATTGCAAATATAAGAGTAAAGTATATTTGGAGAGGAGGCAAGAACTGGTTGTTTAAAAACTTCCAGAGCACTTGCGTTTCTTTGAGACTCTCGTTCTCTCTTGGCAAAGGTGCTGGTGGAGGGCAGGCATCCCAGAGAGAGGAAGTATTGACTGAAAATTGAACACAGATTCTGAGTTCTATTTTTAGCTCCATCCACGATTTCTCAGTACAAACTCAGGAGGAGTCCCTGAACTAAGAGTCACAGCTACTGGGAGATGGTTTCAGGTATCTCAGCACAGTGAGCTTCTAACTAGGCATGCCCAACTCCAGCGGAAAAACATCTCCCAGCTATCAAGGAGCGGCTAGTGCCAGGCACTGTGCTAAATACTTTACATAAATTTAATCACAGCTAGCACTTAGCTGCAATCACAAACAGCCCGAGGCCCATTTAAGTGGCTCTTGAGTCTCTTTTATCCTTGGGGGACCCCATCTGCTGGGGGGATAAAAAGCCCTTTTATGTTCTACAACCTCACAGGACCACCCACCCCAACAGTTTGTGCTTTGTCGCAAAAACCCTCCATCTAATTAACAGGGCACAATTTTGATGAAACACTGGTGAAATAAATTATTCATACATGTCAGAAATCAAATATAGATCAGATCATCTTGTAAACTGTTCCGAGGTCTGTAATTTGCTTTAAAGTGCTTTAGCATAGATAATGGAATATCATGTATGTGTTTGCTTAATTCACAACCAAAGTGTAGGAGTTACGCTAAAAGGAACTTACCTCTTAGGGGCGGGCAGTCAGAGTTTTCATTGGGAAGTCCAGTTACTACAAAGGCACTTCTGTTATCTTGAACAATATCGGACAGTTTTTGAAAGAGCATGATCAGAGTCAGAAATGAGTCTTCACTGGTGAATTTGTGACTTGCTAATTAGCGTACTGGTGGTTATAAATGGGCTCTCATTGGTGAAGTTAGATCTGAGAGTCACGTAACAGTAATACATAGAGATGAATTCAATTTTTTGTTTCTTTGCACTGCACACTGGGTATAAATACAAATTCAAGTGTGCCTTTGTTCTCTTGGCCTGCCATATCTGTTCTCCCCTAGTACATCTATGCTCGGCACAGAGCAGGTACTCCACACACATCCCTTGAATCAGTGATGAAAACTGCTCTGTTACAATTAGGGGAAATTCATCTAAGCATGCAAGACCCCTCCACCTCATTCAAGACCCAATGGAAAACTTGGCAAGTGCATATCTTAATCTTCAGATCTCCACATAGGGCTTCCCTGAGTTGATATGTGTGGTAGTGTGACCCCTTCAAAAACATCAGTAACCCATGTTGACGTTAAAAAGATTGCACAAGGTGACAGTTGCAAGTTAAGTTTTATCTGGGGCAAAGTGAGGACTGTATCCTGGAAGATAGCACCTCAGATAGCTCTGAGAAACAGCTCCGAAGAGGCAGGGGTAAAGATCAGTAAATGTGTGATTTTGGTGAAAGGGGCGTACATGCAGTCAAGCACTTATTTTTCCATAAGTCTTCTACTAATCTTGTGAAGCTTTTGTTAGTCATGACAGTCAACACCATGAAGGATTTTAGTGCTTTGCTAGATATGAGGAGATACAAGGATTGGGCTCACAAAATCAGCTCCTGAAAATCTATCTATCTGAAGACCTGCCTTGACAGTCCTCGTCCCCCGGCCCCAACCCCAGCCTAGAGTGCCTTATTTCTGCTCTCCACCCTGAACTCCTTTCAGGGGGTGGTGAAGGTCAGCAGCTGTAGCAACACATGATTTAATCCTTGTAGAGGTGGATGGCAAGTGCCCGTGGCAAGTGGCAATTTGCAGTTGACAACCATTCCCTTCCACTTAGAACCCTCAGTCCTCTTAAAGCCGGTCAACTTTCACAGTCGTCTTTAGCCAGCAAGGAGACCATAAACTCACCCACAGATAGGCCTTCCATACACTGGGATGAGGAGTGGAGAGAATATTCAGGCTATGAAATTCTGATGGCTCATTACCATGACAAAGGTTGTAACAACTTGGACAGGAAGCTGAACAAAAGGCATCCACCATTCTATTTGCAATTCTAGGATTGTATTTGTAATCTCTCTTTGCAGGAGAAAGCGACTGCCAGTAAAAGGCTGAGACACAATAGGAAGAGAGGCCCCCTGATGCAGAGAGAGACCAAAGGGCTCAGTGCCCGTGCTCACACACAGGCACGCTCTGTGTGTGTACATCTCTGTGTGTACACAGTGGACAAGAGGAAATTATTGTCATGGGTAAGAGTTTAACATTATTGACCTGTAAGATGGCTTTTAAAATATATATATATATATGTGCAACATGGCCAGAATGCCAATTGGAAGTGGAAAAGCATTTAGGGTGGATGAATAGACTTGGAGTGGAGCGAGCCTCTTCAATTTGTTTGTTTCGGAGCGTCGGGGAGTCAGCTAACATTGTAACCTGCTAAGGAAGGCGCCATGAACGTGATATATAATGCAGAGGGGGAAGGCTCAAGAGTTATTATGCTGTATAGGGTTTTGGTGTCAGGGAAGCGGTGATTGTTCCAAAAGTCACTGACGATTTTGGTTAACAAGGGATACAAATGGAACGGGTCGCTCTGCTGTTCTTTGGAGCCAGCCCTCACCCCGCAGCAGCTCGACTCTGCAAATTCTGATTCATTACCATTTGCTCCCCTTTTGTTACCTACCTAGCCCGTGATTGTACTTGGGAAGTGTGCGGTGGCAGGGACCATTCAAGAAAGGATCATTGTCCCCGGAGCTCAAGGAGCAAAGCCATTGCTTTTGTTCCACTGGAAAAGAATGAAACCCACGTTCAATTCTATTGTCCCACTGCAAACCTGGCTTTTAATTGGCACATTGGCGGTTCGGATTGTAAAAGGTGTGTGATAACAGTTCAGAAGTCGGCATCGTGGGGGCAGAAGTGACTTCACCTCCAGGTTAATGCTGCCTTGAATGAAATTCGTGTGTGTGCCAACTTGCAGGAATTGTGTGTGGTTGCCGTCAGCGGAGGGCAGACAGGGTTGAGATCACAGGACCACAGTCCAGATGCTCTGCTTACCGTGTGCTCAGGAGCACCGATCTCTTTTCCGCCTCCCCGCCTCTGACCCCCTGATGGACATTAATGAAGTTGGCGCCTAAGCACACTTCTCATCCGGCTTCCCTTGCTTCCCATCTTGTTAGGGACCCATGAATAAAAATTTCAGTCTCTCAATCCCATTTATGCTTAGAAAGTGAACAACACAGAAGGACGAGCCAATTAACACTGAGCAATTCAATGCAACAAACATGTATCGAGCCTCAGTCTATGACTGATCGAAAGTGCTGAGTCATTTACAGAATCCCTTTTGTGACTTTCGAGACAAAGTCAAGATGATTCTTGCTGTTAGCCACGTGGGTGTGTGTTTCCAGGGTCAGTGGAAGCTGGGATGTTTGATGTTGACGATGTCTGGCTAAGAAAGGCATTAGTGTCAACTCCTGTGAGTGCTCACCTGCTGTCCTGAACTTACCTCAAGCCTGGCTGCAGAGTTTCTAGGATCTGAAATGACGGAATGCTATAATACTAATGACTGTGGAATATCTGTCTCTATTAAAAAAGTATCGAACGTCTGGATTCCAAAAACTGGATACCTAGTTATTCTCTCTCTGTATTTCTTCATCCAGCCTGCCTGTGCTCAAACATTAAGCCACATCATCAACTCTGTTTATATACATAAAGTGAAAGTCACTCAGTCGTGTCTGATTCTGTGTGACCCCATGGACTATACAGTCCATGGGATTTTCCAGGCCAGAATACTGGAGTGGGTAGCCATTCCCTTCTCCAGGGAATCTTCCCAAACCAGGGATGAAACCCAAGTCTCCTGCATTGCAGGCGGGTTCTTAATCGTCTGAACCACCAGGGAAGATCAAGACTGGAGTGGGTAACCTGTCCCTTCTCCAGCAGATCTTCCAGACCCAGGAATTGAACTGGGATTCTTTACCAGCTGAGCTACCAGGGAAGCCCTTATATGCATGTAATGGAGGGAAAAAAAATATTTTTCTCTTTCCCTCCTAGATTCTCCAGCTGGGGACTTCTAAATTAGATTAACGAAAGAAAGATTAGTGAGAAAAAAAAAAACAAATATAACTCTTACATGACTCAGGCACCTTCAGAGGGAGAAGGATACCTGAAGAAATGGCTAGACCAGAGTGTTTTGTACTAGGTTTGCTGAAGAGTGGGTAGTTGGAGGAAAACATAATAGGAGGAAGGAGTATGAGATATGAGGAGTAAACCGAGAGAAATGGAGCAAAGCCTTCTCACGTGGGTTCCTCTGGGGCCCCTCCATCTTTGGAGATAAGGATGTTCTTTTCCTCCAGGTGTATAGAGAGACCACCTACCACGGGAGGGTCTAAGACCTGCATCAGGGAATAAGGGGGAGACTAGAAAACCCTTTCAGGTTTGCTGTTTCTATGACTTTCAGCTTAAAATAATCAATATGCCAAGTTGCCACATTTTGGGGTAGTGTGTTCTGAACCCCAACAACATACATATATTCTTTAAAAAAGCATCTGCTTCTTAAATCTCTTTACTCTTAGGTAATGCTATATCCATTTAATTGTAGACTGGTTCTTCAGCAAAGAGAAATATACTTAATTTTTTTAAAGTCCATAAAGAGAATTTTCTTTAAAGTCAAAGGGGTTAGGATTAAGCTGTCTCTTAATTACTCTTATTATCTCAGGATTAACAACATTTTTCTTCCAAAGTTAATTTTGGAAATAGAGAATTTAGAGGTCTTTAGTAACATATGGAACTAATATAAGCTGATAAACATATGCTATTAAAATAATAGCCCTGGTATCAACTGGTGTATTTTTCTGAAATGCAGTTTATCAATAGGCACCAATGGCCCTTTAAACAGCACACACCTATTGACCTAGTAATTTCCTTCCTAGGAATTTATCAGGGGAATGTTTGGACAAAGGGACAGAGATGTATGACTGAAGACAATCAGTGTAGACTTGTTTATAATTGGGGCGCCTTAGGAAACTCTTTTAATGTCCATCAATAGAGGATTGGTTGGATAAACAATGGTATATTCATGCAATAGAATATGTTATACTAATTAAGAATGCTGTTATGGAGAAATACGTATATATTATGTTGGAATAATTCACACAGTATGTGATCGAGTGCAAATAGCAAGTTAACAAAATATTATCTACAGTATGTTTCTACTGTTCTAAGAAAAACATCGGAAACTTAATACTCCTATATAACCAGTGAGTCAAAGAAGAAATAAAAAAATCTTGAAACAAACGAAAGTGAAAATATAACATGCCAGAATGTGTAGAATATAGCAAAAGCAGTTCTAAGAAGGGAAGTTTACAGTGATTAATGTTTATATGAAGAAAAATGAGAGATCTCAAATAAACGACCTAACTTGACATCTCAAGGGACTAGAGAAAGAACAAGCTAAACCCTAAGTTATCCGAAAAAAAGGGGATAATAAAGATCACAGCAGAAGTAAATGAAATCAGGAAAGAAAACAATAGAAAAGATCAATGAGACTAGTATTTTTTGAAAAGATAAACCATATGGACAGAATTAGCTAGACTTATCAAGAAAAAAGAGAGAGGACTCAAACAAAATTATAAGTCAAAGAGGAAACATTACAACCGACACCAGAGAAATAGAAAGAGCGCATGGGAGCTCTTCAGATTTAGGGGAGTCCGTGCAAACGCGGAAGTAGAAACCCAGAACCAGAGGCTCACAGGTAGCCTCGTGCCGGGTCCCGCGGCTTTAATTAGCACTTGGCGTTTCCTTTCTGCCTTCATGTAGCAGGCTGATCCAGCCACATTGTCTTCACCTCATCACTGCATCACTGTACCACCTAGGATGGCCCTGGAATCAACCCATCCAGGTTACTCTCTCTATAAACCACAAGTAAAGCAACTGAGGGGGGAAAAAAATCAACTGTGAAATAACAGACGTTTCTACAGTTCAGACTCAATTTTTGTTAAGAAGCCAGGCAGAGGAATCCATAAAAGTTGGGGAGAAAATTGAAGCAGGTGCGATGAATACTGTTTTCGTGTGTGTTCTCAAGTAAGGTGATTTAAGAGATGGCAGTCGGCAAAGGAGAAATATACATTTTCAACGGATTCTCCAATAGGCAAAAGCAGACAGGAGATCAACACCAGTGTGTTTGTTCCTCTGCTTTCCTGCCTGGTGTCTTCCTAATCCACTGTTTGCAAAAAGCCCTTGGGAGATACTTTCTTTAACAAAACATCCGAATCTGATATTGACACATTTTTGGGGGGCAAAGGCAGTTTCCTTTATGCTTCTCCTAGCTGTGACCCCAGGATTTTCTTGGCCCTGGACCTTCCTTTCATTTCTCCCTTTACACTGTGTTTCTTCAATTTCTTTTCCTCCCACTCAAGTGTTATAAGATCCTGAGTCTAATCATGTCCAGCTTTTCTGAAATAAAAATGAGGACACAGTCTGGAACGTGTAAATGAAGCCACAGAACGTGAGTGGTGGCTTCTTCAGGAAGTAGAGGGCCTGGTGGAGTTAGAGTGCAAGAGATTTATCTGGGTCACAGCTCGAAGGATAAAGGGGCGGAGGGGGGACAGGAGCAAGTAGCCAGAGCCTTCAGATACATTACAGGTCTGACGCTTGTGAAAGAAGAGTCAGGACTCTCCAGAGGATCAGCACCAAAAGAGCTTACATGTACCTCTCCTTGGGCTTCCCAGGTGGCTCCGTGGTAAAGAATCTGCCTGCCAGTGCAGGAGATGTGGGGCCCATCCCTGGGTTGGTAAGATCCCCCGAAGACGGAAATGGCAACTCGCTCCAGTATTCTTGCCTGGGAAATTCCCGTGGACAGAGGAGCCTGTCAGACTACAGTCCATGGGGTTGCAAAAGAATTGGACATGACTTAGCTACTAACCAATAAAAACAATAATATATTTCATATATATATATATATAGAGAGAGAGAGAGGGAGAGAGAGATTTATTTTTAAGGCATTGACTCTTGATTTGGGGTGCGGGGAGCTGACAAGTCTGAAATCTGTAGATCTGTAGGACAGGCTGGCAAGCAAGAAACTCTAGGAGGAGTTAATTCTGCAGCCTTGAGGCAGAATTCCTTCTTTTCCAGGAAACCTCAGTTTTATTAATTTATTTTTTCTGAAGGTGCTCAACCGATTGGATGAGGCCCGAACCATGTTGCAGAAAGCCATCTCTTCCACTTAAAGTCAGCTCATTCGCGATTGTTAGCCACATGTACCAAGTACCTTCACAGCGGCACTGAGATTAGTGTGCTGACATCACTGGGGCCTGTAGTCCGGCCAAGCTGACCTACAAAACAAGCCACCATGAAGGGGAAGGGAGGCAGATTGGGTAGGAAGAGCCTCCATGTAAAGGCAGCTCTGAGAAAGCCTTAGCCCCTGCCCAGCGGGGTGCTCTGGGGCAGGGCTCACGTTGGGCAAAAACCCCAGACCCTCACCCCTGGTTGGGAGCTGCCAGGAAGAGGCTCAGGACCAACACTGTGGCAGGTGCAACGTTTCTGCAGCTGGAGGTGTCTCCTGGCTGCATCCTTGACCAGGGCAGCGAAAGGGATCTGGACCACACAGTCCCTGTACATCAGCATCTTCCATTCTCTTCTCGTACCTTATTCTGACACCCAATTTTCCCCTTTCGTGCCATCCACGAAACAGCATCGACAATCATGGCCTTCTCGTCCCCCTCCCTTGATTCTATTCCCATGTCTCTTCCGGTTCCTCCCTCCTTTTCCATGCTCTTCATTTTTCATCAGTTCTTCCCCACCTTCCCTTTGTCATTTACAAGATCTGTTGTGCCACCTCCCTTTCCTAAACCTTCAAGAGCAGCGGGTTTACGGGAGCCCTGAACCCGCTGATGTGTGATGTGGGAGGCTTCTCAGGACCCTTCCCTTGCTGTGGGGAAGACGGGCAGGCTGGCACCAACCCAAATGCATGCTTAAATAATGGGCACGCCAGTGCCAGAAAATTAAAACCCAGCATGGAAGTGCTGAATTCACAATTTTATTGTCACTGATTGCCTGGTGGCCCTGCATATTGAGAACATCTTCACAGCTTCTTCCATTTTCCATGGCTTGGTTAATGTGTGGGTAATGTTAGCGGTAAACTTTTTATTCCCCCTTTCAACCTATTTATCCCCTCCTCCCCACCAAACCAGGCAGAACAGAGAAAAATTAAGTCTCAGTCGTCACTAATGCGTTCTGTATTTCATTTCATTTCAGGATCCATCTTTAATACAATGATGATATGTCACATCTGAAAGGTCACACAAATGGTCTGCCCACTTTGCAGAGGGAGAAGGTGACTTGTTAGAGGTGAGCCAGGGAGGTTGTGGGAAGCGCAGAGCTGAGGCTAGTTCCTCCGCTCAGGGTGTGCTCATTGACTCCCCCTGGGGTCCGTGGAGAGAGAGGCAAGACAGGGCCGTTCTGCACCATGGACATAAAAGGAAGCTGAGTCTCGGCCCTTTGCAGGGAGGAAAGGGCAGATCCAGCTCTCCTGAGCCATTTATTACTATTCTTGACACATAGTGCTGGCTTTTGCTAAGAACCAGGGCAGTCTGCCTCCTTGATTAGAATTAGAGGTGGAGCCTGACAACTCACACTCAGAAATATAGTGCCCATGGAATCTTTCTATCATGGAATAATGATAGATATGAAATAACATCTATCGTGTGTCTAGTGGTTCACTATTTTCAGAATCACCTCTTATTCATTATCTCAGTGGGTCAGCACAATTGCTCCAGGCGGTAGCAAGTTCGCCTTTCAATAGCCCCATTTTTATGGCTCAGAAAGTAAATGGCTGGCCCAAATCACATATTAAGTGAGGAAACCGGGACTTGACGCCTGGATCTTCTGACATCGCTGCTCTTTATACTCCTGATCTGTCGGCTCGCTTGCAGGTGCCGAGGTTTCTGATGGAACAGTCACCCACGCCAGCCCGCAGTGACATTATCGCCAGCTTCATACCTAGCCGCTCCCTTCCATCCTCGGTGCCATTTGCCATTCCCACCTCAGTCGGCACGACAGCTTCCCAACTAGTCTCCGAGCCTCCACGCTTGCTGCCTCCAGTCCGCGTTCCACGCTGCGATCTGCTGCAGTCCGGCGGCCTTTCCAAAGCAGCTGTCCCCGAATTCTCAAATATGCGTTTATTTCCAAATGACAGGCACGTACTCTGGCTGCCACGTTAAAGTGAATGTGTAAACCACACAGAGAAAGAGAAAAATCTCAACAATGTGATTAAAGAATCTAAAATGTTCTTATTATTCCTCTTTGAGAAATCACTCAAAAGTGCAAGTCTGATCCTTCCCTTGCTAAAAATTGACATGGACCCAAGACGAAATCACAACTGAACATGGCTTCTGAGGAGCTTCCCAGGTGGCTCAGTGGTAAAGAACCCACCTGCCAATACAGGAGACATGGGTTCGATCTTTGGGTTGGAAAGATCCCCTGGAGGAGGGCATGGAAACACACTCCAGCATTCTCGCCTGGAGAATCCTGTGCACAGAGGAGCCTGGTGGGCTAGGGTCCATGGGGTCGCAGAGTCGGACATGACTTCGCAGCTGAGCACACACACACAAGCCTGCATCCAGTTTTTCAATCCCACAGTCCTCAAGGGGTGTAATACTTTTGACAGCCACCCAGTGGGGAAACTTTGCCTTGTCTGAGGATAAAAGTGCAGCCACTCCATACCCCACAGCTTTGCCATTTACTCTCAGGCAACAGAAAAACCACACTGTCCTTTCACATCTCAGCCATGTCTCAGCTAATTCAGTAACAGATTGTGTACAGCCTGCTATACCAAACAATTTCAGTACTCACAGGAAGATTGCAGGAGAGGAGAAACTTTTCCTCAACCCTCTTAGGATCCCTGTCTGAGTCTTAAACCAAAACTAACGAAGACAGAGCAACAGGAGAAAGGCATATATATTTATTTACTGTTACGTTTCACGTGACCCAGAGCCTGCATGAGGAATGAAGGCCTGAAGAAACAGTCCTCAGTCACGTCTCAGTTTTGCTTTTTTTGGCGCACAGGCTTAGCTGCTCCATGGCATAAGGTGTGGAATCTTCCCAGATCAGGGATCAAACCTGTGTCCCCCGCGTCAGCAGGCGGATTCTTTACCACTGAGCTCCCAGGGAAGCCCTCTGTCTTAGTGTTGATGAACAGTAGATAGTCGTGGAGAAATAAGACAGGTTAAGAGTTGAAAAAAAAAATGGTCAGGGGATGAACTGGGGGAGACTTGGCCCAGAAACTCTTTGTCTTTAGAGATAAGGATGCTCCCATCCTCCAGGTATGGGAGGTCACTTCTCATCTGAGAGCTTTATGACCTGTTTCATAGGAGAAGGGTGGGGGAAAGTCAGAGTGACCTTCCTGCTACTGCCGGTCTTCTCAAACCCCTTCAGCTTAAAATAGTCACTCTGCCAAATCTCCATATTGGGGGGTGGCGTGGCGTGAACCCCATGGAGATACTGCACCTGCTTCTCCAGCAACTGCGCTGCCTTTCTTTCAGGAGAGGAAATGGTTGAATTTTTCCCTTTTCTGGTCCACCTTCTCCCCACTCATTGGCTTCAGTTTCTACCCTTTGGGGGCAGAAAAAAAGGAACCAGAGATAATAAAGTTCTTAGTTGGATGGCACTGCCGTGCAATGGCATCATGGCCTCTGGACCATAGATGTTTTGAGTTGACTTTCTTAAGGGCACTCTCATGCATTCTCTCCTCTTGTCTCTTAAGTATAATGTCTACAACAGCCCCGGCCAACAGTACCAAACTGGGCTGCGTCTTGGGTCCCCAGGATACATGCAACTTCGCCCCGCCATTGCGGGGAATGTCACGACACAGCTCTCCTTCTGGTGACCGTGGCTCACTGACGCTCTCTCCAAGGATAAATCTGGCATAAATCCTGTGAGTTCCCAGCTGCAGAGGATACGCGTCCAGCTCTCTTGTGGTTTGTTGAAGCCCCTCTCTCAAACGTGAAGGAAGAACCAGGTGTCTAGTTAGAAGCTCGGGTTAGAGTCAGGTGGTCCCCAGAGGGAGGCACTCATCTAAGGTTGCAGCTTTGACTCTCAAGCTGCTCCACAGATAACAGACGCATTGAGTCCTGGACTTGCCCGTGTGCTGGGGACAGAGAGATGAAACCCGAGAAGCAGAGTCCCAGGGCTTCCCGTACAGGGCATGGCACAGGGATCTTTAGCCCCTGTTTCTACCCAGTGATTGCATGCAGTTCCATGAGAACGAAGAGATTACAACAGGACGGCTTACGTGCTAAGTCTGAACGCCCCTTTTAAAAAATAATATTTATTTTTTTATTTATTTTTGGCCATGCTGGGTCTTCATTGCTGCACAGGCTTTTCTCTAGCTGTGACCAGTGCGAGCTACTCTGTAGTTGCGGCGCTTGGGCTTCACCTTGCAGTGGCTTCTCCCGGTATGGAGCAGGGGCTGAAGGCGCCTGGGCTTCAGTAGCTGTGGCCATGGGCTCAGTAGTTTGGACCCCCAGGCTCCACAGCAAAGGCTCAATAATTGTGGCGCACAGGCTTAGTGGCTGCGTGGCATGTAGGATCTTCCTGGATCCGGGATCGAACCTGTGTCTCCTGTATTGGCAGGTAGATTCTTTACCACTGTGGACCACCAAGGAAGCCCTGAACCCCTTTTCTTGATGGTTGAAAACATTGAATTAAGAATTTTAGAAAGGCTAATGGAGCCTCGACTCCCAAGTCTTCTCTGCAATGTGTCTTTCCAAACTGCAGATATTTCTAACTCAAGGACTGAAGTTCTAAATTTCCAGCTCAAGGACAGCCATAAACAGGCTGTGGGCCTGGGTAGTCCACATCCCATTCTTCAACCAAATCTACATCTCTTATTTATTTAAAAAGTGAAATTGTCCTTGGTGATCAGCTTGACTTTAAAAAATTCAGTTAGTGAATTTTCAAAATACACTAGCATCTTAAACTGTCTGATCACTCCCCCAAAGGCCGGCGTTTATTACCCCATTCCTCAGAATGTGCTGCAAGATAGCAGTTTTTTGTGGACCCCTTGTAAGGCAATGATAGCAAGATGAGACTTCCTGCAGCCTTTTGGAGGAGAAAAAAAAAAAATTAGGGGTATTGCTTAATCGGCAGTTTTTAAAAGACCCAAGTGAAGTCATAAAATGCACGCGTCTCTGAAAGTATGTTCATGAGACTATCATAAAAAGACCTGACTAAAAAACTACTTGCAATCTAGAAGAGGGGGAAATGAGGGCATTTTCTTCTTGAGCAAAGCAGAGGGTTCTTTGTTTCTCAATTTAATGGAATTCTAATCGAAAAACACTCAATGATCCATTTAAATAACAATGCCAGGTCTGACACAAAAATTCACAAAAACAAGGAAATCAATGCCAACAGCTGAAAACTTAGCACAACCTGGCTGCCCTCAGCTCAGACTATTGAGTCAACAAATTAAAAGAAGGCCTGAGGCACAGGGTACAAGATAAGATGCCTCACTACGCCTTCTAGACACATGTGTAAAAGTCCTGGCTTTGACAGCAATTTGAATTTTTACTCCGTAAGGAAAGTTGTGGAGCTTGAAAAGTGATTTCTTTTGTTTTCTTTGCAGGGAAGAGGGGTGTGTGTGTGTGTGTGTGTGTGTGTGTGTAAAACTAAACAGCATTTGAAGGTTTAAGTGTTTGAGTCCATGAAAGTGAACAGACCATATGGTCTATTGTAGAATAAGTAATTACAGATTTATTAAAAATACATGTTAATTTTACTCACTGACACGCCAGGATAACGGCTTCCTCAGGATCTAATCCATTCTGCCGATGATACTTACCTGTTTCTAGTTCAGGAACCTCTGGTCCTGAACAAACGGCTCGAGCAAGATGAGAGCTGACCCAGTCCTACCACAGAAGATGAAATCACCACTTTTCAGAGATGTCGATAATTTAAGATGACTTTCTCCGTTGCCCTTTACATACTCACTTCAAGCCAGAGGCAGATAAAACAGAAAAGAGGCTTCTACTCCCCTCACCCCCTCAATCTGAAGGGAAAAAAAATACAAAAATATGCTAATTTTATAGGCGGCAAGACAGAAATGTCCTTGAGTTGCCTCCTTAAAGAATATAGTACTCATTTACGTTAACAACTGCAGAGTAAATCATTGATACTTGAAAATGGGTTATAAATTGTATCCCCATCTGGTTTGGAGAAACTAGCTTTGCCATTTCTCCCAGCTGTTAATGACCAAGTTACTTGTCAATACTTCTCAAATTTTAATATGCTTATGAATCACCAGGGAATGTTGTGAAATACGGATTCTGATACTGTAGGTGTGGCTGAGGCCTGAGAGCCTACATTTCTAACAGACTCCTTGGCGAGGCTGACGCTGCTGGTCTGGGGACCATTCTCTGAGTAGCAAGGACTTGGCTGATTGACAAGACGCTCTGGTGCTGGTCCATGCAGACTCAAGCTTGAGAATAGACCAAGTATCTCTATGAGCAGACTATCAGTTGAGTATAGATTATAACCCAGGCCTTAGTTCAGAATGTAAACTTTATTTTCTTAGACTTTCTTTCTTTAACCACTGAAGTTTCTTTAGAGCTGGTAAATCTGACCAGAAGACCCTGCCCATCCATGGGGTACCATTCTAAAATATAATTACAGAATACATTTCTCTCTCTTATAATTTAGGCCTGCTAGTTGTTAATCTGAGGTTAATAAATCTCCAAAGCTTTGTTGCTTATGAGTCTATCTAACTCAAATCATAAAAGCAGAGATATTACTTTGCCGACTAAGGTCCATCTAGTCAAGGCTATGGTTTTTCCAGTAGTCATGTATGGATGTGAGAGTTGGACTGTGAAGAAGGCTGAGTGCCGAAGAATGGATGCTTTTGAACTGTGGTGTTGGAGAAGACTCTTGAGAGTCCCTTGGACTGCAAGGAGATCCAACCAGTCCATCCTGAAGGAGATCGGCCCTGGGATTTCTTTGGAAGGAATGATGCTGAGGCTGAAGCTCCAGTACTTTGGCCACCTCATGCGAAGAGTTGACTCATTGGGAAAGACTCTGATGCTGGGAGGGATTGGGGGCAGGAGGAGAAGGGGATGACAGAGGATGAGATGGCTGGATGGCATCACGGACTTGATGGGCGTGAATCTGAGTGAACTCCGGAGTTGGTGATGGACAGGGAGGCCTGGCATGCTGCGATTCATGGGGTCGCAAAGAGTCGGACACGACTGAGCAACTGGACTGAACTGAACTGAACTCAAATCAGTCATATGTCTTTTTAAATGGAAATATATTTATTATTTTTGAGGATTATAGATGACATATATTCCCCATAATAAAAAAATCAAACAAGGAATAATCTAACGTGTATTCTTCCCAATTTATATCGGTACCCCAGCAAAATATAACACATCATGGACATCTGAATAGATGAAGCATCAAATATGAAATCTTGGAATGCCAAGTATAGTAATATACCATTAAGGTAATTCTAGCAATACATACCAGGTACTGAGAATCTGCTTTGCAGAGTGCCTGACTGTGTGCCCTGGCTGTATCATACACTTCAAGTTTGCAATGGTCAGCATTCCTGGATTCAAGCAAAAAGACACAAGCTGATTAATTCTGAGCAGAAAATTACTGAAACAGTGTCAGAATGGAAGGCTGGAAAACTGAGCTCTGAAAATGAGCAGGAATCAAGGAAGGCTGAGCAGTGGGGACACAGCCTGGATCTTGTCACAGCGTCACTCTGGCCAGGACCTCACCACTGTCAGACTCTGGGTGCCTGATGCAGCCTCCAGAAGGGACTTTGCTGCTGTCCCCAGAATAGTGAAAGGCTCAGTTCCCCCATGGCACCGGAATCCTGCCCCCTCGATGGGACTCACACCGTGTATTCCCCCAGGGTTGTCATAAAACAAAACAGAGTCCACAGCTTTTCATTATCTTGCTTGATCCTCACAACTTGGTGACCAGGTTCCCCCAAATATGATACCTTGGCATACTGAGTACTTTAAGGATTTGGGAAGCGGCACTTGCAGGAGGGACTTTCTGATTCTCCCCTGAAGTAGGTTGTAAAGTCCTCGTGTGAGAAGTGCCTTCTCTAACCTGGAGAGAAGCATCCTTGTTTCCTAAGACAGCGGAACACAGAGAGGGACACCTAGGCTTGGCCAGGTCTCCACCCGTCCACGAGACTTACCCTGTAGCCTTTGTCCTGTCACTGATTGTCCCCTCTTCATCAAGCTTAGCATAAAGCACCCAGGTTCAGCAGTTTCGTCCAGTCTTCATGTTCTGGTGAAGGCCCCCCTGCGGTATAAAACTTACATTGAATAAACATGAGTTGTTGATGTTACAGGGATCCTAACCAAGAGCCTAGAAAGTCAGAGGGAAAATATATCCACCCTCCCCTACATGGCAGGTGCTGATTGGATTGTTGCCATTTTTGAGAGGAGGATCCTGGATCCTAAGGGTGAAGCAATTTACCCAAGAAGCAAAGGTCCTGCCACTTAAGCCTGGCACTCTCTTACCCTCAGACCATGCTCCCTGCCCCCTGCCCTTTGACTTCATGCCTCACCCTGAGGTGGAGGAAGTTGTATACCTTTCATCTGTTTATCTGTTGGATCAGAATCTTACCAGTGTCCTAAGGAGCAGGAAGAGAAACAAAAGCAAAACAAAAATAAATAAAGGAGTTGATTTTTCCCCCTCCAGTGGTTGTCAGTCTCCATCTCTTAAGAGAAGCTGCAGAAAATCAAGGCTCCAGCAGAACCAGTTCCCCTTGTCCTTTGTTTGTTCCTCTGATGCCTCTTAGCACAATATGACCCTACTCATTTCATGCTGAGAATTTAGGTTACAATGTTCTCCTTCTCAGACTCATCTCCAGTAGGAATCTTCTTCCTTCCTTCCCCACCTATGGATGTGCACCACCAGTTCCCCTTGATGAAATATATTCACAAATGAAAGTTCTTACGACCCCAAAAACTGCCATGCGAGGCTGCAGAAATGGTCATGAAACGCTTTGGGCAGAGGCTACAGCTCTGGAGAAAGAGGCTTAGTGTTCTAAAGGGACTTCTGGCCCAGATGTGACCTGGAGGGTTGGCTTTGTCTTAAGAAGGTCACAAAACAAAGATAGAGGATGGTTGTGATAATCTGAAGACCTTTGGCTTAAACTGAAGACCCTGGCTCTGGGGGATGCCTTAGTGAGGTTAGAAAAAGAGAAAGAGTGTATTACCTGAAGTCTGGAAATTAAATTTCCCCCCCATTACTTTCAGAATGGTCTAGATTTCACTTCCTCCCCAAGCCGTATTCCCACTTAGGGGGAAAAAAAAAAAAAGTGCTTAGATCAGCAGAAANCTTTTCCTATTTGGAACCAGTCTGTTGTTCCATGTCCATTTCTAACTGTTGCTTCCTGACTTATGTACAGGTTTCTCAGCCCTGGGATCCCAGCTTGGGCTGTGAGGCTCTAAAACTCCTATTCTTTGCATGTTGCTCCTAAGTGCACCAGGAGAGCAAAAACAACTCATCCAGGCCTGGTAAGGGTCCCAGGAAGGCTTCCCAGAGGAGGTGAGCCAAAGGGGAGATTCTGATGGTGGGCGAGGCTTTCCTTTATGACGTCTCCTTAGGCCCGTACCCACTCCCTTAGATAAAGCCTCATCAAAATGTGTCCAGACTCCTGAGCTGTGGGAAAAGGAAGGTGACAATCCCACTTGTTTTTGGTTGCTGTAAGAAAACCAGGCCAGGAAACACACGTAACGATCAAGGGGAAGCTGTAGTCAGTAGCAAAGGTGACGTGACTCTTGGCTATACTAGGTCCTGAGGAAGAAATGGCATCTACCAAACAGCCCCTAGAAACACGGGACTTAAGCTTTGTCACTCTGAACCACCACGTCTCCTCCCCAAGGCTTCGCTAACTTTCTTCTCACATAGATAAAGAGAGCTGCTGAGGAACTGGAATTAAATAGAGTAAAATCTCTTCTTATTTTGAGAAATGGGAGAGTATGAGCCTCATTTGAATTAATTTTTAAAAAACATTCTTCCTCTAGGATTTGTTTAAAGAAATACTAATAATTATGTTACAGTACTTCTTTCTTCTTTTTTTTGCTATAAACTCAGAAATGAATGGGGTACTAATAAGGAAAATTAGCTAAATGAATCCAGGATTTCATTTGTACAAACATTGTGTAAGAAGTGTAGATCTCATAAACTTACAGATTTCTAAATTACAACCCTTCATTCAAACTTCTTACCCAATAAGATCACGTGCCTTAATTAATACAAATTCCAAAACGCTGGGCCCAATTAAGGTAATTTTACTGTACAGCAAATCAGGAGGCAGGATGTTATAATTCTGTGCTTATATGAAGAAATAGCTCTGAGTAGCAGTATTAAAAAAATGTTCAAAGCCACTCACAACACCGGGAGAGATTTAGTATGTATATGTTGTGCTGTGTCAGAAGCCCTGTAATTGCCCTAGAACTGTTGCGCTTTCTGTATACTGGTCACTGAGTGCCTCCCACGTGACCAGGTCCCCATAAATATGAGCATGACGCAGTCATAAGGTACACACGTGCTGGAGGGGAGAACACAGACGCCACACACATAAATATGGGTGTGATAAATCCAACTCACACTCACCATTCCTGTCCCCCTCTGGCCTTAATTCCCCAGAGAGCGAGTTGAGTACTTTGGTAGATGAATAAACTTTCTATGGAAAGAAAGCTTAACGGAGTGGCTTAGAGTTGTCATACCACCTCCTAGCAGAAAAACACCAAGGATAGGAAAATCAGGCTTTTGTAGGAAGATGATCTGGCCCTCGGCTTATAGGATCTTGGCTTGTGGATCCAAAACCAATTTTTGAATTTTCAACTTGGCAAAAATGAAATGTGCCTAGTTTAATGGAATTTGCTGGCAAACCTGTTTTGCTTGTTTTTCCAAAAGTGTCAGGAAGGGCCGTGAGTATAATGAGAGAGGTGGCAGGACCTAGTTCTCTGTTTGTTTTTCCCAAAGCCGCTATTGAAGGGTGTCCTGGAGAGGGATCTGGAAGTCAGCTGAAATTCACATGGTATGCTTATCTTATCCCCATGTAATCTGCCCCTCTCAGAGCCCTCCTGCGGATGGTTCACCCCCATCCCTGCCACCAACATGGCCAGGCATGGTCCCTCAGAGCTGCTGTCCTGTCCCAGACGCCCAGGGGCAGACCTCTTCTCCCCTCTGGTCTGGCACCCGGTCGCCCCTGCGGGCCTGCCGCTTCCTTCCTGAAGGGAGAGGTCCACAGCTCCTGCCTTCACTCTCTGGAGTACTGGTCCCTTGCCACTTCTTCCCACCGCTCCTTCCATCTGAAGTCTCCTTTTGTGAAGTTCACCTCCCAATTAAGCCTCCGTCATGACAGATGGGTTTAAGGGACTGATTAATCCACTCGCTGGGCGTGCCCTACAGCAGGGTCCCCAGCCTCCAGGATCTAATGCCTGCTGATCTGAGGTGGAGTTGATGTGGTAATAATAGAAATAAAGCCCACAATAAATGCACTGTGCTTCTCTCTCCCTCTTTAGTCGCTAAGGCGAGTCTGACTCTTGCGACCCCCTGGACTGTGGCCTGCCAGGTTCCTCTGACCATGGGATTCTCCAGGCAAGAATGCTGGAGTGGGTTGTCATTTCCTTCTCCAAAGGATCTTCCCGACCCAGGAACTGAACCCAGGTCTCCTGCATTGCAGGCAGACGCTTTATTAACTGAGCTATGACATCACCTCAAAACCACCCCCAGCCTCACCAGTTCATGGGAAAATGGTTTCTATGAAACCAGCTGTTGGTGCCAAAAAGGCTGGGGACCTCTGCCCTGCAGCACCCGAGGTACACATTCTAGAAGAAGGGCTCCAGCTTCGTCACAAACAGCTCACTCGGACCACAGATGAACTGGAATAAACGGAATACATGATCTGCATAGGGGCATAGGGAGGGGAGAGAAGAAGAGAAGGAAGGAGATGGCAGGGGGGGGAGAAGGAGAGAGAGAGGAAGGGAGAAGAGGGAGAGAGAGAGAGAGGGGGGAGAGGG
>SJYA01002940.1:3369735-3420435 GCA_006410615.1 Neotragus moschatus | reverse complement strand
GAGAGGGAGAGAGAGAGGGAGAGAGGGAGCCAACACCCCAATACATGCCGGCATTCGCTTTTTAAAAGCCTTATTTTAATTGTTATATGAATTTTTAAAACCACCCTCAATCCACAACTTAACAGTAAGGAAAGCTGGAAGATGGAGAAAGAAGGCTTTCACACCCCACGCCCCTGCCTACCACCCTTGGCCCAGCTTGTTTCTCTGATGATCTGGGACCCAGAGAAGTAGGCAAGAGCCTTTGCTAGCAGGGAAGGGAGGAAATAAACTGATGAGCTCCCTCCAAAACTGGGGGGGGGGTTCTTGCAGTGGACAGAGCTATGCCCCCATCTCAGCCACCCTTCTCACTGAGTGACTTCGAGGTTTCCCCCACATCCCAATTTGATGCCAAAAGTCACCAGTGATTTCCTCGCTCTGATTTACAGGCAGTGCTCCTCAAGCAGACAGATGGGCCCACTTCCTCTCAGATTCCAGAACTCTCCCCTTCTGCTGCCTCTCCCTACCGTCCCTTCACTGTACGCACACACGCACACACACATACACACACTGTACACACACACACACACACACACACACATACACACACATACACTGTACACAGACACACACATATATACACACACACACAATGTACACACAGAGACATACACACACTACACAGACACACACATATACACACATACACTGTACACACACAGACACACACATATACACACTATACACACACACATACACATACACACACTGTACACACACACACACACACACACTGTACACAGACACATATATACATACACACAATGTACACACAGAGACACACACACACATACATATACACACTGTACACACACACACATATACACACACATACATTGTACACAGACACATATACACACATATACACTGTACATAGACACACACATACACATGCCACACACACATATACACACACACACACTGTAGACAGACACACACATATATACATACACACACACAGACACACACACACATACATATACACACTACACACACACACACACATACACACACTATATACACATACACACATACACATACTACACAGACACACACATATACATACACACACACACTGTACACAGACACACACACACATACACACACTGTATTGACACATACACACATATACACACACATACACACACTACACACACACATACATACACACACACTACACAGACACACACATATACATACACACACACTGTACACACACACATATACACACACTGTACACAGACACACACACATACACACACTGTACACAGACACATACACACACTGTACACAGACACATACACACACTGTACACAGAGACACACATACACACACACACACACACACACACACACATTCTCACAATTTTCCCTCACATTTGCAACAAGATTCAGTTATTTTTTCCATATGTAACTCAATTCACCTATTCCTGAAACAAACACTTATGAAATACCTATTAGTGTCAAGGGGCTTCCCAGGTGGCGCAAGCGGTAAAGAACCTACTTGCCAATACAGGTAGACATAAGAGACACGGTTTGATCCCTGGGTCAGGAAGATCCCCTGGAGGAGAAAATGGCAACTCACTCCTGTACTTGTTTGCCTGGAGAATCCCATGGATAGAGGTGCCTGGGGGGCTATAGTCCACAGGGTCGCAAAGACACAACTGAGCAACTAACATTTTCATAGTAGATTATCTTAGTCCATGTGATTTTTTTTCCTTCCTCCTTGGCCTCCCCCATCTCCATCTTTGTATTATTGTTATTTAGTATTACTATTATTAATTAAAGCCCAAACATCACAGACTGTGCAGAGACATAGATGAGCTAAAGAAAAAGAGGAGAAGGAGAAACCAAGACACAGCAACAGTCACAGGCCCAAACTATCAGACCAGCAGCCTAATTATCAGAAGGGAATACCTCTAAGACTCCTTGAACTTTCGGTGGGACAATTTAGTAACAAGAAGAACTGTGTGCTACTTCTGCCCTGGCTTTTAGCCCGACCATTTCTGGGAAGCGTGGTCACACTGTAACTGACTTGGCATCTGGAAATGAAGCTAAACCTCTTCAACCATAAGAAGAGTTTCCCTCTGCCCACTAAACTATTTGTAAAGTAAAAGAAAGAGTGAGAAGTATAAATGTTTGCAGATCATGAAATAAATACGGCCATCTTTTTCTGGTTGCCAGCCATTCCAACATCCCGAGACCCTCCTGGTGAACCTTGGCCCCTCTCTGCTTACTGGTACCTCCCCTTCTCCGTCCGTAGGGTAGTTATGTCTGAAGTGTCCCCTAGGCCAGAGTCCCCTATACGAGGGATGGAAGGTCATCCCCCTGCACGCAACAAGCCACTGGCATGCGGGGTACCCGCCTCCAGGAAGAAATGAAAGTGGAAGTGTTAGGCGCTTGGTCATGTCTGACTCTTTGCAACGCTATGGACTGTGTCCATGGGATTCTCCAGGCAAGAATACTGGAGTGGATAGCCATTCCCTTCTCTGGGAGATCTTCCTGATCCAGGGATGGAACCCAGGTCTCCCCAGTTGCAGGCAGATTCTTTACCATCTGAGCTGCCTGGGATCCAGGGTACCTTGGTGGCTTAGTAAAAGGGTACCTTTTACTAATTCATATAAAGGTGTACTGGGCTGAGATTAGCCTACTCTTCCTTCTTTGTGGAGAAAGCCTTACAGAGCCACTTTCTCTTGCTAATTTCTGGTTGTTTTAAACCATCTGGATTTTTGTCCACTTTTCTCTGGCTTCCAGGCAGTGACTGAGTATGGATACTCTCCCTTCCACGCAGAGAAAGTGTAACCATTTGGGCTTACACTGAACCGAACTTGAACCCTACATCTCCCACTCCTCATCCAAATGAATTTGCATAGATGACATACCCTCCCTGAACTCCAGTGTCCCCGTCCACACCATGGGCACAGCAATAGCTGTTCTGGAAAGATTGATGAAGGATTCTATCTGTATGACATATTCAGTTGGCATAAAACGTATCGCCATTGATAGTCAGAAAATCACCAGGAAGAGAGAAATTAGTTTTTAAAAGTTTCCAGTGTTCTTGCCTGGAGAATCCCAGGGACGGGGGAGCCTGATGGGCTGTCGTCTATGGGGTCGCACAGAGTCAGACACGACTGAAGTGACTTAGCAGCAGCAGCAGGAAAAAAAAAGAAATTGTGTCTGGCCCCTGTCTTAAACAAACTGTACCAACTTGAGTAAACTTTTAAATTCTGTTCTTGCATCTCACGTGAAAGTAATCTGATTATATAAAAATGCAGATCAGGCAAACAAAAATATGTTGCCTCTACTTTTTATTTGGAGAAGGCAATGGCACTCCACTCCAGTACTCTTGCCTGGAAACTCCCATGGACGGAGAAGCCTGGTGGGCTGCAGTCCAAGGGGTCACGAATAGTCAAATACGACTGAGCGACTTCACTTTCACTTTTCACTTTCATGCATTGGAGAAGGAAATGGCAACCCACTCCAGTGTTCTTGCCTGGAGAATCCCAGGGACGGGGGAGTCTGGTGAGCTGCGGTCCATGGGGTCGCACAGAGTTGGACACGACTGAACCGACTTAGCAGCAGCAGCTACTTTTTATTCTCTCTTTATAATAATGCAAGTGGTTCGGCTACATTGAAAGAAGGATTCCATTAGCAGTTTCTTGATTTTAGGTTGCTTCCCGAGGAAAGCATATAACTCATAATTAAGTATACTTCTAGATTTAGGGTATGTGCCTCTCTCTTACAGAAGTGAACGTTGGTACCCATGACAAAGACAAAGTGTGTGCAAATGACAAATGACTCAGAGGTGCAGAAACAAAACCAACTGATGAAGCCGAATGTCACCAGGAGAACCTAAAGCTTAGGGATAAGAAAAACTTGCCAACAGCTCACATTTTCAAAATGGGCCTCAGGATTCATTCACCTAGACAGTGGATTGAAGTGGAGAACTTTTTTAAGTTGATGAAATGTTAGAGCTGAGAAGCACTTAGTGATCATGTGGTCCAAGCCCTGGTTGGACAAATGGGGAAACTGAGGCCCAGGGAGTCACACAGCCTACCTGGGCATAGTGATGGTAGCACCATGACCCAGGTTTCCAGCCACCGAAGAAATCTGTATTTCATCTACGGGTTATTTTTCTAAGAAACCCCCATGATTCTGATGGCATAGGGAAGCAACTGCAGCTCTCAATTTCCTGGCCTGCACTTGTTCAGATTCCATCCTGAAGCCCTACTGGAAGCAGTGATGTAGTATCTCAGGAGAAGACATTACCTGGGGAGAAGGGCGTTTCCTGGGTTCTGGTGTGGCTCACATGTCTTCATGCCAGTGTGCTCCTTGGCATGAATGCATTCTCAATCGCTAAGTCATGTCCACTCTGCGACTCCATGGACTGTAGCCCACCAGGCTCCTCTGTCCGTGGGATTCTCCAGGCAAGAATACTGGAGTGGGATGCCATTTCCTCCTCCAGGGGATCTTCTCCACCCAGAGATCAAACTCGTGACTTCCGCTTGGCAGGCAGACTCTTTACTGCTGAGCCACCAGGGAAGCCATGTTGCTTGGCACACAGTAGGAATTCAGTTAAGTCTTTCCTGAATGAACCAAGTTTGAGTGTGCACTTGCAAGTCTAATTAGTTTAAGAAAGACAGTGATGGCCCAGTGGCTAAGACTCTGTGCTCCCAATGCAGGGGGCCCAGGTTCAACCTCCGGTCAGAGAACTAGATTCCACGTGATGTAATTAAGAGCTCCCATGCCGCAACCAAAGATCCTGCAAACCACAAGGAAGATCGAAGCTCCCGTGTGACTGAAGACCCAGCGCAGCCAAATGAACACATACAATTTCAAAGAATCCTTTAAAAAAAAGAGAAAGTGACGCACATCGTGACCTTTTGCCAATTAGCGGGGAAAGAGAGCAAAGAAAGAGGGACAATACACTTAAGTAGAAGGGTCAAGAACTCCAGAAAAAGAGTCTCCAATTCCAGCTGTCCCTGCTGCCTGCCCAAGACAACTACCTTTTCTGAACTTCGTTTTTCTCACCTTTCAAATGGGATAAAAGTGTCTATCTCACAAGGTTTTGTGAAGGTTTTGGAGAAGGAAATGGCAACCCACTCCAGTATTCTTGCCTGGACAATTTCAAGGACAGAGGAGCCTGGTGGGCTACATACAGTCCATGGGATCACAAAGAGTCGGACACGACTGAGTGACTAACCTTCTGAAGGTTTACTCTGATGATATCAACTGCTTGGCACTGTATCTGGCACCCACTAGGAGCTCCATGAATAATCAGTGAGACCGGGAGAGAAAAGGACACTGTGGAAACACGTGTCCTGTTGGGTTTAAAAGACGGGTGTTCCTAGAAGCACGCTGTCTGACAGCATCACATTCTGACAAAGAGGGGATACGTCCCCACACCAAAGCAAGCCATGCCCGTCTGTTCTCAGGCTTCTTTACCATGAGCCTTCCCTCTCCTCCCAGCTTCTGTGCTTGGCGTTGTCTCCCTTTCTTCTGCTCACTTCCTTTTCCCTCTCACTTTTGTCATGATTTCACTTGTGGTTCCAAGGGCTCCATCTGCCTAGGTCTCAGAACATACACCTTGCTCACTACCGATCTCAAGGAGGCTGAGATAAGCCCTTGGGGTTCCAGGGGTGGCTCCGTTCGTGGGGGGCATGTTTGGCTCCAGGCACGGCCCTGTTCAGTCCTGCTCCAGGAGAGACTCCTCCCCCAGGCTCTCATGGTCCCATGTCTCCTCTAGGGCCCTGAGCCAGAAGAGGATCAGGGGAAAGACTGCAATGCAGTGTCCTGCTCCGCGGGTGGGAGAAAGCAATGGCACCCCCCTCCAGGACTCTTGCCTGGAAAAACCGATGGATGGAGGAGCCTGGTGGGCTGTAGTCCACGGGGTCGCACAGAGCTGGACACGACTGAAGCGACCTAGCAGCAGCAGCTCCGCAGGTGGGCCCTCTGGGGCGACCCCCGAGCAGCTTGGCTCCCTTTCCCAGTGCGACCAGAGGCACGCCCGAGCCACCAGTCCCAGCTCAACAAATCCCTCCCACACCCCCAAGTTGTCGCTTTCTGCAATTGCTTAAATCATTCTCCTGCTTGGGAACGTGGGTTTGAAAATAAACATTTAGAAATAGAGCAGAGGGAGCACTTAGTGGCAGAGAGGGGAGGCGCGGTGAGGGCTGGCGAGAGAGGGAACACTTGCCTAATGGCGAGTGGGCAGAAGCCGGGCACTCTGACGAACACNCACCAGTCCCAGCTCAACAAATCCCTCCCACACCCCCAAGTTGTCGCTTTCTGCAATTGCTTAAATCATTCTCCTGCTTGGGAACGTGGGTTTGAAAATAAACATTTAGAAATAGAGCAGAGGGAGCACTTAGTGGCAGAGAGGGGAGGCGCGGTGAGGGCTGGCGAGAGAGGGAACACTTGCCTAATGGCGAGTGGGCAGAAGCCGGGCACTCTGACGAACACACTCAGGGACGATGCAACAGGACGCGGAAATCCACACACCTTATTCGAGGAACCATGATGTCTCCGTATTCCCTCCTCTGCTGGGCCTTTCACAGTGTATAAAGCACATCCAGAGACCTAGACTCACTCACAGCTTAACAAAGTATGAAATGGAATTCGAGGGTGATGTGATGCACAGGAGGCCCCAGGTCTCATCTCCTCCCGTGGACACACCAAACCTATAGCTACACATGGAAAATTCCCAGTGAAGAAACCCAGATACAGCTGAGTGACCCCTACACGTGAGGTGAATGAGAAAATCCCCGCATCAAAACAGGTGGAAAGGCTCAGACCCACTCTTGCCTTAAACCCCACCTTTGGCACAGCAGCATACAACTGATGGGAGGGAGGGGACTCACAACTCCAAACTCTTTCCAAGGAGCAAAAGACCCAACATCCAGGGCCCCCAGTTTGGAGACTCTCACTTGAAGGTGTGTGTGCTAAGTCGCTTCAGTAGTGTCCAACTCTTGTGACCCCATGGACTGTAGTCCCCCAAGTTCCTCCATCCATGGGATTCTCCAGGCAAGAATACTGGAGTGGGTTGCCATTCCTCTTCCAGGGGATCTTCCCAACCCAGGGAATTGAACCTGGGTCTTCTGCATTGCAGGCAAATTCTTTATGATCTGAGCTACCAGGGAAACCCCCTTGAGGGATAGGCCCCCAAAGAACCTTGCTCTGAAAGTCAATGAGGCTTTGTATCCATGTGACTCACAAAAGTATAGTTGACAAAGAAATAGTTCAGCACCGCTAGCTTGGTCTTCCTTGAAATGTTAACGGGGAGTCTTCAAGCTGAAACAGGTGGATGCTAATTAGTAACAGGAAAACATATGAAAATATAAATCCCACTGGTAAAAATATGGTTAAATTTGGAATACTCTCATGTTGCAATGGTGGTGGCCAAATCACTTATAAATCTAGTATGAAGGTTAAAAGACAAAATTATTAAAAACAGCTGTACAATAATTTGTTAATGGTCACGCAATGGTTATTTATTTAAAATAACTGTGATAATGTGTTATGAATCACGACATCAAAAACTTAAAATTGGGAGGGAAGGGTAAAAATGTAGAGTTTAAGTATGCATTTGAAGTTAGGTTATCATAGGCCCGAAAGAGACTGTAATAAACATGTGTTTAGGTATTTTATGTAAGCTTCATGGTGACCAACCACAAAGCAAAAGTTACAGTAGATACGCAAAAGATGAGGAGAAAGGAATCTAAGTAAACCACTGCAGAAAGCCCCCAATCACAAACAGAGAGCAAGAGAAGAGGAAAGGGATGAGGGAATTACAAAGCAACCCCAACGTGATTACCAAAATGGCAGCTAGTACACGTCTATCAATAATCACTCTAAGTGTCATTGACATTTTCATAAAAGTGAAAATGAAAAAGCGCGGACAGCCAGGCGAATCATCCAAAGTCGACTTTAAGCCAAGACCATTACAGAGTGATAAAGAAGTCAATCCAACAAGAGGATATAAATATTTGTAAATATTTATGCACCCAACGGGCTTCCCCGGTGGCTCAACAGTAAAGAATCTGCCTGCAATGCAGGACCCGGAGAAGATGCAGGCTCGATTCCTGGTCAGGAAGGTCCCCTTTAGGAAGGCGTGGCAGCCCACTCCAGTATTCTTGCCTGGAGGATTCTATGGACAGAGGAGCCTGGCAGGCTCCAGTCCATGGGGTCACAAAGAGCCAGACACGCCTGAAGCAACTTAGGGCGTGCGCGCACGCACACACACACACACACGTGCGCGCACGCATGCATGCATCCAACATTGCTGTTGTTGTTTAATCGCTAAGTTGTGTCTGACTCTTTTGTGACTCCATGGACTGTAGCCCGCCAAGCTCCTCTGTCCATAGAATTTTCCAGGCAAGAATACTGGAGTGGGTTGCCATTTCCTTCTCCAATGCACCCAACATAAGAGCACCTAGATGTATAAAGCAAATATTAACAGACCTGAAAAGTGAAACAGATAGTAATACAGTAACTGAAAAGTGGGAGCTAGGGCATTTAATGCTCTTCTCTGAGCAGCTGGGGGATAAAGCCCCCACTTTCAACAGAACAGCCACAGCAGGACTTCTCACAGTGGCTCCTACGGAAAAGGTGCGTGGGCGGGGTCCCGGGGTCTCTGCAGGTGCACAGCCAGAGCTCTTAAGGCTGGAAGGAATCTTAGATGTCAGCGGGCTCAACTCTCTCATCTCGTGGTTGTGGTACCTGGAGAGATGAAAGGACTTATCCGAGGTCACACAGCGAACGCTCACATTTTCCCTAATTCAAGAAAAGCCTCCTTATACACATGCCCCAAGGGGCTGATACGGGCTGCAGCGCAGGGATCACTGGAGGCCTCTCTTTGTATAGAAAAATGGAAGAGATAGAGAAGGAAAAGGCACAAAGATGGGCAGAGAGTAGGAGGCGAATGGTCCAGGCACCTAAGGCTGCAGAGACCTCTCTCCAGTCAGGGAAGGCTTGGGGTCGTCACCGGTGATGCTGCATAGAGATGGGGCTCTTTCTGCACCAAGGCTGGCAAGTGTGGGCTGGCCCATCCACAGATGGGGCCCAGGGTGGCTCTGTGTGGCTGAGACCAGACAGACCTGCACCATCCACAGTTGCAAAGGCTCCTAGGGGCACACTGACCAGAGGAAACGAGAAGCAGAGTGTAGGACTGTGAGCAAAACCCTCTGGGTCCTTCTCAGGGATCACAGAGCTCTTCCCCTCCTGGGCTGGCACCCCGGGTGGGCCCTTGCCTCTGTCGTGAGGCAGGGACTTGACAGCAGCAAAGTGGAGTGTTTCCTCCGGCAGGACAACGTCTCTGGAACCAGTAGGCTGCCTGGGTGCTGATGGCATCCTTGCTGGGAGGATGCATGGCTCCGGACAGAGAAACAGTGCGGGAAGGTGGTCCCTTAAGGCCACACAAGGGAGCCCACAAGGGAACCCCATCTCCAGTCATGGGGCTCATGTGTGGGATACAGCCGAGCAACACCCAGTTCCTCTCCATCATGTGAACGTTCTATACGACTGTTTGTCCTAAGCTTTCCTGTGCATTGATAAGCAGAAGCACCCCCTCCTGTGTCTGGGCTCATCTTTCCTTTTTAAAACTCTCCCCTTAGCCTCGCATGCTCCTCATTCAGCCTCACAATAGCCCTGGCAATAACAAGGTGCCAGCGGGGAAGAGCTACAGTTTAATAAAGCCGGGGCCCAGCGGCTGCTGCTACCCACACTTGGCGCTCTAATAAAGCCCTTTCACCATTCCAGCCTGCAGTTGCTACCCCGGCGTCTGAAACAGAAAGGATGCTTTCTTTATACTCAGGACGCAGTTGAGAGCAGGCATAGATTTCAACCACCCTGGGTGGGGAAGGGAATCAGGTGTGGGTAGCTCCCAACCTAATCAGATGACAGGAATTTCCCGGAGTTGTGCAGCTTCTAGAAGTTTCTAGCGCGGCTCCCATCTGCTCTAGAAGCAGTGCGGTGCATCACTACCTGAAAGCACACAGATAACTTGTTTCCTTGCCTTTCTTTCGGCATAGAGAAACGATCTTTTCACTCTCCCCTCTGAAATCATGTAGTGGACTGGAAAAGAGCCCCCTCAGAGGCAGTTCTTTCTGCAAATCCCACCCTTTCATGGCACTTTATAGAATGCCAGCCAAGGGCTTTCATCACCCTTGCATATTTACTCAGTGAGTCGCTTGTGCTATTACTGTGTGTTTTTATAAAGTGTTTTTTTGTGCTGTTTTTATAAAGTGTTACTTTTTTTAATTACAAAGTTATTCAACACATTGGCTAAAAATGCAAGCATTCACGAAACATGTGAGTTAGAGAACGAAAGACCTCTATTAATTGTACCCTCTGGAGATCTGGGTGATGTGAGAGGGTTTTTATTTGAATTTTCCACCTTCGTTATGGGGAAAACAAAAGGATGGCTGGTTGGATGGGAAACCAGCTGGAAGCTCACCACATAATCAGGTAAGTCTCCTTAGCATGCCAGGCTGAGCCTCTTTCCCTGCAGGTGGGGGTGCTCTGACTTCTGTAACTGCTTTCTGCCCCCAGATCATACCTGCCTTCAGCTGGCAGGGTTCCTCTAGTCCTGGCTAGTGTGAAGGAAGGACAGGGATCAGTGTAGGGTCAGGGTATGTGCTGACATGGGAGTGCTATGGGCTGGATGGTGCTGTGCAGAGTGCTGGGCTCAGTCGTTCAGTTGTGTCTGACTCTGCGACCCCACGGACTGTAACCCGCCAGGCTTCTCCATCCATGGGATTTTCCAGGCAGTAATACTGGAGCAGGTTGCCATTTCCTTCTCCAGGGGATCTTCCTGACCCGGAGATTGAACCCGCGTCTCCTGCACCTCCTGCATTGGCCGACGGGTTCTTTACCACTAATGCCACCTGGGAGACCCCAGGACTGAACTGTATCCTCACCCCATGCTGAGTTCACTTGTTGAAGCCGTAACACGGGGTGACTATTTGGAGCTATGGCCTTCGTGGAAGGAATAAAGGCTCAGGAGGTCACGTGCGTGGTGCTTAGATCTGATTGAACTGATGGCCTTATAAGCAGAGATACCGGAGCGCTCTCTCTCCCCACCCTGTGGGTTCCCTGGGGAGCGGGCGGCCAGCTGCAAGCCAGAAAGTGAACTTTTACCAGACCCTGAACACACTGGTCCCCTGATCTCAGACCCCCAGCTCCAGATCTATGAGAAAATAAATGTCTGTTGTTTAAGATTTAAGCCACACAGTTCACGATTTTTCCTTAGGCAGCCCGAGCTGATGAAGGCAGAGGGAGGGAAGAAGGACACCCAGCCTCGCTGTTCCCCCATCTCAGCCCCTGCCCGATATTGCTGTTCTCTCATTTATTTTCCTACTGCCAGCTCGGGGACTCTGAAAATGGGATCGGTGGGTAGGAGTATCCTCTTAAAAACCTGCGTGTGTCTGGACTCGGCCTCCCTCCTACCAGTGGGACCTTCTGCTTCTGTCTGTACCTCAGTCCAGGTCCCTGAAGGTCCCCGTGTACCGGTAAACTTGCCAGTCTATAATGGGGAGAAAGCCTTGGGACACTCTTACACACTNCCTCGCTGTTCCCCCATCTCAGCCCCTGCCCGATATTGCTGTTCTCTCATTTATTTTCCTACTGCCAGCTCAGGGACTCTGAAAACGGGATCGGTGGGTAGGAGTATCCTCTTAAAAACCTGCGTGTGTCTGGACTCGGCCTCCCTCCTGCCAGTGGGACCTTCTGCTTCTGTCTGTACTTCAGTCCAGGTCCCTGAAGGTCCCCATGTACTGGTAAACTTGCCAGTCTATAATGGGGAGAAAGCCTTGGGGCACTCTTACACACCNTCTGAAAATGGGATCGGTGGGTAGGAGTATCCTCTTAAAAACCTGCGTGTGTCTGGACTCGGCCTCCCTCCTACCAGTGGGACCTTCTGCTTCTGTCTGTACCTCAGTCCAGGTCCCTGAAGGTCCCCGTGTACCGGTAAACTTGCCAGTCTATAATGGGGAGAAAGCCTTGGGACACTCTTACACACTTTTGAATCACATTCTCCGTGTGTTTCTTGCTCTCAGCCAGCTTAGCTCAGATATAAATTCACTCAACAAAGCTGGTGCCCCTGATGGCCTTGGTTTAGAGGTTTAAAAGTTCTCCTCCACTTTTGCAAGTTCCAAGCTTGCTCCAAGCCTCAATCATTGAATTATTAATTATTTAAAGTCTCCTGCTCCTTCTTGACTGCACCCCACACCTCAGACCTGCTGGTGGACTCAGGTTGGCGTCACCAACGTCGGCTCACAGAGATCCTGCCACCACCTCCTCCTGCAGCGTGAAGTCCACGTAATTCAAAAAATGAAATCAATGAAAACCCAGGTGGCTCATGGGGCTGAAAGGAAGATTTCTAGCTCTTTCTGCCAATCTTTAGCAAACATGTCTCTGAAACCGCACATCAGGGTGTGTTCCAGGATGCAGGGGTCTTTTTGAAGTGGCTGTGAGAGGGGAGAAGGGAAGCTCAAGGAAGCTGAGAGGCAGAGGGGACCCAGAATCAGTGCTTCTCAGGCTTTTCTTGATGACCCAGGAGTATGTGCATCTACTCACACACACAGGCACATTTGAAATGGCTGTTTCACAGAATACTAACTACCTTTATTGCCTACAATGCACTCTAATATTATGTAGTTGAATCTTGTCAATTTTTCCAAAAATGTTGGTTGAGAACTAACCTGATGTGATGGTTAACGGTAGCTGTCAACTTGACTGGGCCAAGGGATGCCCAGAGGGCTGGTAAACTATTATTCTGGTTTGTGTGTGTGAGCGTATCTCCCACGTGATCCCACGTGAATGGGTGGACTGAGGAGAGCAGATGGCCTCGCCAATTTCTGTGGGCTTCACCCAACCTTCCCAGGCGGCTCAGCAGTAAAGAATCCGCCTGCAGTGCAGGAGACGCAGATTCCATCCCTGGGTCGGGAAGATCCCCTGGAGAAGGAAGTGGCAAGCCACTCCAGTATTCTTTCTGGGAAAATCCCGTGGACAGAGGAGCCTGGTAGGCTACAGTTCACGGGGTTGCAAAGAGTTGGAACACGACTGAGCGTGCATGCACAGGTTAGCATTTGCAAGGATGCGGAGAAGAATCAGTGTTTACACTTTAGGGACGTACTTTGGTTAGAGGGAGCTCAGCAGAGTACTTCAGACCCATGTCTTTGGAGTCAGAGGCGCTCCTGAGTTCAAGTCTCAGCTTTGCCCTTGAAGCAGCGGCACGGGCTCAGATGGGTCCTTTAACATCTGTGCACCATGTGGACAATGAGACTTTGCTCACAAGGTTCTCATGAGAGTTTTGAAAGATGAAGGGCTTAGCGCGGTTCCCCCCAGACAGTCTACTCCCAGTGAAAGAAGCATCGTTATTAACGGGGAAGCACCTTATCGGGTGCTCACACGGGAGGCTCTGAGCCCTGCTCCTCCTGCTTCGCTGGAAGCCAGTCAGCTCCGGCCTGGGCCGGGCAGTCAAGTCTGCCTCTGGGATGGCGGGAAGGCGGATGTTTATTAATAATAGTACATGAAGCATCATTCTTCTCAGCTGCTAAGCATGGCTATCCAAAACGCGCGTTTGCTTGTCTTAAACCCTAACTGCCGCTCCGTCACGTCGCGTCATTTCCAGCTGTATGATCTTGTATACGACCACAGAGTGGCCATCGGGTGGCTGAAAGCTAATCTGTCTCAGATGCCGATGTGTTATGTCAGCGTAGGCCAGGCATTCCGTCTTTCTGAATCGGTTCTTACAATAATGGGAATGATGATACCTGCGCACCGTGTCTCACACACAGCTTGAGAGGCGTGAGTACGTTTAAAAACGCAGGAAGAGGCTTTGACCCCCTTGCAGACAGGCATATTATCAGTACAAAGGCTTTACTATGTATTACGACTGTCTCTCTCTCCTGGGTATTCCATTGTGAAGATTTGTGGATGGCACTTCATCTTTTTCCTTCTTCGTCTTCCTTTTTAAAGGATAAAATTCGTTTCTAACCACCTTTTGAAAGCCAATTTATGCTTTGGCCATTTGATTAATAGGAGTGAGGAAAACCAGCTCCCCTATCAAAGCGCTTTTGAATAATTCAATGCTCGATATTAAAAGAGGACGGCGCTGCCTGACACGGTTTACTCTCTACTTTGTGGGGGAATACAAGCTGCCCCTCCACCCAGATGCATGCCTGGGCCCAGGTGGCACCCTTGTGTACCTCGAGCCCTGGTGCCCGCCTGGGGTCCAAGTCACAGACTCCAAGGAAGGGCTATCTTTCTCTAGCTAGTCCACCCACGAGGGTGCACAGGGTCACTGTGTAGACTAGCTGAGGCTAGCTTCTCTTTGCGAAGAGACAAGGCCAGGCACTGTCCCCACACAGATGTGACCACAAGTCCCTGGTAGACAGCCGGCTGGAGCTGACCCTTTGGGCCATAGAGCTCCTGCCCACAGGTGCCGACAGGTGCCGCAGCCCCCAGGGGAAGAGGGCTAAGCCGCTGTCCTCTTTGCCTTAGGTAGGGCAGAGCCTGTGCTGGGAAGCTCAGCCTTTGGTGTTCTATCTCAAGGCCTGTTGCGCAGGTTAAATGAGAGATGTGTGCACATTACCGGCCACACGACTGCAGTGCCCAGAAGGCGCTCAGCGTCACCCCTCCCCTCTGCTGCTCCGGCTCCTCCTTCACCCTTGCCACGCCAGCCCCCGCGCCCCTAGTCTGCCTTCCTCCTCCTGTCCCTCCTCCCTCCCCTCCTCCCCACACCCAGGCTTCAGGAAGGCTCATGTGGACTCCAGCTGCGTCCCGCATCTGTGATGATCTCCTCGCCTCCTTATTCTAACTCACTGCATCCTCCCTTAGCTTCCTGGCTTTCTTCCTCTTCCTCTGGTTTTAAGGGCATGATGAATGAAAGTGCACACGATGGGAGTTTTTGTGTTTTGTTTTTTCCTCCTTTTATTCTAAGTGCTTTAAAGGCAAAGGCCCCTGTGTATTCAGAGTATTTTCCCCAGAGGATGCTGGAGGTCTCCAAAGCCATACATATGATGATAGGGGTAACGGTGCCACCGGGCACTCTGTGATTTGGGGGACCCCTAGTCCAGCTGGGCCATCCTCAAAGCCAGTGGTGAGGTTCTGACAGCACTAACCCAACTCAGAAACAGGACGGTTAGTGCTGGTATTCAGAACGGCTGAAATCTTCAAGATGTAATGTTTTGAGGAATATCTAAAATATCTACTCTTGTAATTGAGTCCATCTGTGTTAAACATTGTCATGGGAGTGTCTTATTTTCCAGCTGAAATAATTTATCAGCTTTACTGTGACTTCATTGATCAGACTGTAGCGACTGAGGGAGGGACAATTCAGTTCAACTAACAGTCACCTGTTTCATTAAGGACAAGCCTGTCATCTTTTTCTCAGCGGTCTTACCAGCATCTAGAAGGGTGCTGAGTACACAATAGAGTCTCCGCTGGTAGAATAAATGAATGAGTGAAGGAGTGGGTAATAACATGCTCGTGTGATGCCAAACACCCTTGCTTACCAAAAGGGGGAGGCCATGTAACACACACCGGCCTTTTGTTATAAGAGCAATTGTGATTGTGTTTGTGTGGAGTCTTCAGAGAACAAGAACTCCGAACAGTAAATCGAGTGGCTGAATGGAGAGGTGGAGGCGGGCTAAATAGGCCAGCTTTTCAGGTCACGCATAAAAATTTTAACTGGAAGAAAAACATTTTAATTGGGAGGATCAATTACTTATAACATTATTCTCAAAATACAGTTAAAAGCTGCAGAACTAACCATGTGCCGAGCCGTGTGATGGGAAAGCAAAGGCAGCTCCTTGTCTACTGGTGGCCTATGTGGAGGGCAGTCTCCTGGCTGGGAAAAGGCTCCCCTCCTGACCTGGCCACCCAGAGTGGACACGTGGGCCACACCACCCCTCCGCCTTGCTAACTCCTCAATCCAAACCACAAAAAGACTTCAGGCACCAGCTTTGTTAACCCAATGCATATGGCTGGATTTTCTTTGATTTTTTTTTTTTTTTTNATAAAGATCTGTTTGCCAAGGCAGGGGACACAGGTTTGATCCCTGGTCTGGAAAGATCCCACTTGCCAAGGAGCAGCTAAGCCCGTGCACCACAGCTACGGAGCCCACCTGTGCTTTGCAAGAAGAGAAGCCATGGCGATGAGAAGCCTGCATACTGCACACCAAGGAGCCCCCAGTCGCCGCAACAAGAAAAAAACCCTTGAAGCAACAAAGACCACAGACCCAGCACAGCCAAAAATCAATTAAAATAAATAATTTATTTAAAAAAATTAAACAGGAGAGAGCATGCTTGGATTTAATTCTTCAGAAGATGAGAATAGCATGAGTGTAATGAAGACAGCTGGAAGCTTCCATCATCAGCAGCATCTTCACCCCTCCTCTGGGGTCCCCTCTCTAGCCCGCCACCACCTTGGCTTTATCCCAGCTATCTCAGACTATCTGAAGTACAGTGCAAATATGCCTTCCAACTCTCCTGCCAGCCTTCTGACTGCAAAGTGAGGAGACAGAAATGTACTTAACAGGAAGTCACACAGAACAAACTGGAAAGCAGGAAAACATCATAAGAGCTGACTTGCCTCCAAGCCTAAGTCGCATGTTTCAGATGTCTCTCCCCTCCCTGACCGTGGCTGACACAAGGCGGCCGGCTCGTCCAGGCATCTCCCACCTGGCCCGTGTCCCACACGTCTCCAGCTGCACGCTTACACTCTCTTCTGAGATTCTAGTGTCTTGTGTTTTCTTCTCCTGGTGGCCTTTTACAATCTTCCACTGACGTATAACTCTTGGTTCTAAAATGTAGTTTTAATTATTACTGAGGTGTACTGAGGCCAACAGATCAGGAGATGGCTGCCACTGAAAAGGCAGCTTGGGGACTTCCCTGGCAGTCCGTCCAGTGGTTAAGACTCCATGCTTCCGATATAGGGGGCAAGCGTGGGTTTGATCCCTGATTGGGGAACTAGGATCCCACATGCCCTATGACGTGGCCAAAAAAATAAAAAAGAAAAGACAGATTGTTATTCACAGCTCCCAAGGGACGGGGTCTGTCAGGAGGCAAGAGGGCAAAAGGAAATGTGGGCAAAGCTTTTACGGTGGTTTGCGTGGGAAGGAATGAGTGAGGCAGGGTAAACAGGCTTGCTTCTGCTGCCGTTCAATCACTAAGTCGTGTCCGACTCTGTGACCCCATGGTCTGTAGCCAGCCAGGCTCTTCTGTCTATGGGATTCTCCAAGCAAGAATACTGGAGTGGGTTGCCATTCCCTTCTCTACAGAATCTTCCTAAGCCAGGGATCGAACCCAGGTCTCCTGCTTGGCAGACAGATTCTTTACCGCTGAGCCAGCTGGGAAGCCTCTAAACAGATTTAGGATTGGCTAGTTCCAGGGATTTCAGCAGGCTCTGGGGCGCAGGTGCAGGGCTGACCCTAGTTGCCTCATACCTGGCTACCTTAGTTCAGTCGGCTGTAACAGAATTCCGGTGACTGCCTGGCTTAAACGATGGACACCTTAGTCTATTGGGATATGTTGACAGTGTTTGGGCCAGAACTTTTTAGAATATGCAGATTTTATCCTTGAGTAGTCTTNCAGGTGCAGGGCTGACCCTAGTTGCCTCATACCTGGCTACCTTAGTTCAGTCGGCTGTAACAGAATTCCGGTGACTGCCTGGCTTAAACGATGGACACCTTAGTCTATTGGGATATGTTGACAGTGTTTGGGCCAGAACTTTTTAGAATATGCAGATTTTATCCTTGAGTAGTCTTACCCCTCAACGAGGCCCGCAGAATAAATACATGCATAGAAAAATGACATGCAAAGTTAAACAACACTTTGTTTTTAACTGGGATTTCAACACCTAAACTACAATGTACTTCAATGGCTGGACAGATCCTGTCTCAGTGAGCTCTGCCTAGGATCACCGCAGAGAGAGGCCCGATGTCATCTGTTCTTTTCCCCCAAACATAAGCCTTCACACTGTATCGCTCCAAAGAGAAGAAAGGGCAATGCAAATTTCCAGAGAGCCAAAAAGTAAGCAAGAACCCCAGCCAAAGCTTGAACACTGCTGGCCTAGGTCTTCAGCCTCAGGCTTTCTTAAGCTGGTCAGAGGTTCACTCTGTAGGGGGAGAAGGAACATCTGAAATTGATAGTAAGAGAGGCGTTGCTTCAGAGGAGCTGAAGAGAGGACAACCCCATCTTTCAACACAGGCATTACAGCCGCCACCGCATCGGCCCGTGAAAGATCACAAAACGTGACCGAAGACGGGAACATTTCCTGCAGGAGGGTGAAGTTCCCTCCCCGTCATCCCCAACCCAAGGAAATTAAAGGGAAAGGCTTCACTTCTTTTTTCTAGAAGCCAAGGATCCAGGCTCCTTCTAGCTCACCCCACCCAGCCCCACCACATGGCCTCAGATTACGAGTTTTCATTTCACTTCTGCCATAACTTTACCCTCCAGGTGGATCGCCATTCTTTGTAATCAATCCCTTCTGTTGATCAAAACAGGTGACAGAGTTAAGGTTTCCATCTCCACAAAGAATGGAAAAGTGTGTGCAGAAAAGCTGATTGTAAAATTAACCGTAATGCATACAACATGGTATTGAAATTCTTATACAACTATTCGTTCTGCTAGGCAGAAAATGGTCTTAGATCTTGAAAAGTAAAGTCTACTCTAGTCTATGTACTTGGATCCACACTTTATGTAAAAACACATCTGTCCTTAATTCCTAAAGGCATTGGAAAGATAGATTTGTTTTAATATAGAGCATCTACTGGTCTTTTTTTCTACACAGCTTTCAGTCATTTCCTTTTATTTTAAAATGCTCTAACCTTCTTCCCAGACTCTTGAGAGTCCCTTGGACTGCAAGGAGATCCAACCAGTCCATTCTAAAGGAGATCAGCCCTGCGTGTTCTTTGGAAGGACTGTTGCTAAGGCTGAAACTCCAGTACTTTGGCCACCTCAAGCGAAGAGTTGACTCATTGGAAAAGACTCTGATGCTGGGAGGGATCAGGGCCAGGAGGAGAAGGGGATGACAGAGGATGAGATGGTTGGATGGCATCACTGACTCGATGGATGTGAGTCTGAGTGAACTCCGGGACATGGCGACGGACAGGGAGGCCTGGCGTGCTGCAATTCATGGGGTGGCAAAGAGTCGGACACGACTGAGCGACTGAACTGAACTGAACTGAACTGAACCTTCTTCCCGGTCCTCACCCTACTAGCTACTGTTGGGCTTCCCTAGGGGCTTCGAGGTAAAGGATCTGCCTGCAATGTAGGAACCACAGGAGACATGGGTTCAATCCCTGGGTCGGGAAGATCTCCTGGAGGAGGGCATCGCAACCCACTCCAGTATTCTTGCCTGGAGAACCCCATGGACAGAGGAGTGTGGTGGGCTACATTCCACAGGGTCGCAATTTCCTTTCACTTTAAAGCCCCCTACCCTTCTTCCTAGTACTTACTCTGTTAGAATTCTCCAGAAAGAATTGTTTTCACTAACTCCATCAGAGTCAATTCATAGAGCTACGATGACTTTCTTTGTTTGTTTTCTCTTCTCTTTTTCTGATTCTTGAGTTTTAACTCTAATGTATATGAATACTTTAATTCCGGTGTAAAAAGGTGAATAGCTGATTCAAACGATCAGTCCTTTGTATTTATGCCTCCACACAACTTGGGTCTTTTCTTTCTTTTTAGAGTAGATGCCCGGTTTTGGCCATGCCCAGCAACATGTTGCATGTTAGTCACCCAACTAGAGATTGAGCCTGTACCCCATGGATTGCAGGCTCAGAGTCGTAGCCAATGGACCACCAGAGAAGTTTCTAGAGTAGATGCTTCTTCAGACAGGGATGATTTCTGGACCTCTGGTTGGAATCATCTTGTCAAGAGCAGTTCTCTGCACAGAATGAGGATTCAATAAATATTATCTGACCCATGGTGACAAAGTAAACAAAGATGCACTTACAGTTGACATACAACACCAACATTTTATTCTCTTCTCTACTTTTTTCTAGATATGATAACCCTAGTTCTTTAGATTAGTTTTTCCAGGTTATAATAGTTATTTTCTAGGAACCTTCCCTTAGGTTAGGGCAATGTATTTCACAGCTTAGATCCTTTCTTCAGATGCAGGAAATTAGTGGACATGTGAAAACACATATGACCCTGATCTGGTTTAAAAGCCTATTATAATAAACCATTTATTCTGCCCAATACAACTACATATTAATTTTGTATTGTGTGCAAATATTTAGGTATGGGTCCATGTACACATACATCCATTAAGCAGTCAAATACCTAAATTAAAAATGGCAAGCTGAAAAAAAATTCAGAGTGCAAAGGTTTGATTGCTTTGAAAATAGCCAATTTAGAAAAGAGTTCAGCCTTAATTGGCCAAGTTAAATAAGGCACAATTACTACTAACTTGGTCCCCAAAGATCAGCTCTAATCGCGTCATGTTTAACTTGGCTGGTTAAATTGCAAATAGTGTTCTCCTATCCTGATTTGGTTCATTTACCTAATATAATGCCTTTCTATGGCTGACTTTTTCTTTCCTGACTTAGCTCTTTCTGTGAATGGAAACTCCATGGATTAGGAAATACTGTACCTATTTTTTTTTCCCAGAAGAACAGCAAAAGGTATGTGGTGTGGTTGTTTTTTAAAGAGTTTCTGATACAATTTTATGAGTATGTAGTTTTACAAATGTCAAAGGTTCATCATATGTGTATGTGTATGTCAGAGCTCTTCATAGACTTGCTATCTCAAAATACTCTTGCAGATTTTTGTTTTATGTTAACAAGTGAGGAAGAAGAATGTTCTTTTATACTCGCTTTATCCTTCTCCGTTTCTGAGAGGTGAGTAGTTTAATTTAGACATTGAATGTTCGATTAGCTGGATCAAGGATTCCACACAGATCCAGGAGGGCAGAGTAGGATGGTTAAATATTTATCTCAATTTCTAAGAGCATCGGAATTCAGAGAAGGCCAATTTCTTTGTTCAGAATGGTCAGTGTCATTCATAGTGGATTAAAAGGGCATCTCATTTCATAGGCAACACCATGGAATGCATCAACCTGAAAAAAAAAAAAGAGCAATCTTTTTCTCTGGTAGAAGAAAATATATATGTGCACATTAAACATTCATTCATTCATTTACTTAAAAACAATAAACATTTAAGGAATGATAACAATGTGCTCAGTTCTATATTAAGCACTGCTGCTGCTGCTGCTAAGTCACTTCACGACTCTGTGCGACCCCATAGACGGCAGCCCACCAGGCTCCCCCGTCCCTGGGATTCTCCAGGCAAGAACACTGGAGTGGGTTCCCCATTTCCTTCTCCAATGCATGAAAGTGAAAAGTGAAAGTGAAGTCGCTCAGTTGTGTCTGACTCTTTGCGACCCCATGGACTGCAGCCTACCAGGCTCTTCCGCCCTTGGGATTTTCCAGGCAAGAGTACTGGAGTGGGGTGCCCAAGCACTACATGTGTACTAAGTCACTTCAGTTGTGTCCAACTCTTTGGGACCCTATGGACTGTAGCCCACCACGCTGCTCTGTCCATGGGATTCTCCAGGCCAGAATCCTGGAGTGGGTTGCCATGCCCTCCTCCAGGGGATCTTCCCTACCCAGGGGTGGAACCCAGGTCTGCCACGTTGCAGGCGAATTCTTTACCATCTGAGCCCCAGAGACAATGAAATCATATGCTTATGGAAAAGAGAAAAATTTCAGATACCTTCAGGTATATTATTTACCAAAGAATAAACTAGACACACCAAGGCATTTTTGTCTGAATTTTCAGCTTCAATCCTAACACTTCCCCCATTTTCTGTTCTGCCAAGTCAGGACGTGCTTTCAGGCCAAAAAGTGTGTGGAGGGTGTGGGAGGATGGAGGGGACATGCTCACAATCCAGGTCTACAGATGGGCAGAGGGATGGTCCAGTTCCTACATTTATTATCAAAAGTAATATCCTGACGTGGCTTTATCTGATGTGCTCTTTCTGAAAGACCTAGGCTTAGAGCCTCAACTAATAAATTCTCTGCATCAACATATCGCTTGGTTGTAAAGTTTGGATTTTCAGTAACACATAAATAATGAAATGAATCTGTACATAAAATGTCTTTTAGCCTTGTTGATCATTCACTGAACAAGCAAGTGAATGAACAAATAAAAACTCACCACTACGTAATGTAATGGATTCTGTGAACTAAAAAGCCCAGAGTTATAGAAGTCTCAGTAATATATACCCTATATCATAAAGAATGATTTAGAATTAAAATAGAATATTTTCTTCTGGGATTCAAGAGAAGGTGTCTATTGGTTATGCTGATATGTGTGACAGGAACACCTGACCCCAAAGACATTTTTGTTGTTTCTTAAACAAAGTCTTACCCATAGATGTGTAGGCAGAGAAGGAACCAATCTTGTCAAAGTTAGAGGACGTCCCGCCCCCATTCACACGTGTGTACATGAGCAATACATGTGCACAGACGCACATGAACACACATCTGCAATGTGACCCTTGAAGAGTCTTCACAGGAGACTCAGAATATCTCTGCTTACATTTACCCTGATAGAGCCCGAAGCAGTAATAGCTGGGCTTGGCTCGGTGCCTAAACTGTAAATTTGTAATTAGTTCCAGGAAAAAATAAATGACACTCAAATCAAGAATGGCTTGGGAGAGAGAGAGGAATCTGATTTGGAATGTCTGCATATACTTATGAAATCATCTGTGAAGTACAGGGAACCTTGAATTCCAGGTTTTAGCTGTGGCTGCTAACCAATCTGATTACCTTGAGTAAGTAGTTACTTAAGCTTTCTGTCCTCCAGTTTTCTCCTATTTGTGATGAAGAACTATACTAAAATAATTTGTCTACCATCCATCATACAGATGCTGTGTGCTCCCATATGTAGAAAAATACATTCCAAAGACAAATACGAGGGTGCCTAAAAATTCTTTCCCATGAACGTTCAGTTTATTGGGCAATAAATAAAAGAAGAAAACAAGATTATTCTGCTAAATACAGCCTGTCATTTCAAATGACCCTGACCCATCTTTCATCAAGCAGTCCCTTCGGATGGTGGAACTAATTCTCGGATTTACAAAGAACAGACAACATGATGCTTCAATACCATCAAATGTCTTAAGTCGCCATGTAGAAAAGGGAGTCGGGAGTGGAACTAACCGCAGTCCAATGCTGCAAGGTTTGGCCAATCATTCTATGCATGGGAACTGATCCCATCCTTTTTCTGGATTTCCAAGTGAGTCAACCATACAGCATGAGCTACAGTATCGCTGGAGAAGAGGAACACACCACCAGGTGGTGATAAGTTAGGTCTCCCTGTACGTGCTCAAACATTCATTACCGAATGCTGTACAACACTGTGAAATACAGACTCCTCGGAAAGGCCACAGAACATACCTAGTTACCTTCTACCTGGACTGGTTGCCTGACTCCTTCCAGGACCCTTCATCTCTCATGCTCCTCGTTGTGTGGCTCCTGCCTTTCTTTCCTTTCTTTCCTCTCCCTCCTCCATTTTTGGCCATGCACCACTCTGGATATTAATTCATCCAACCAGGGATTGAACCTGGCCTCCTGCAGTGGAAGCATGGGATCTGGATCACCAGGGAAATCCAGGCTTTATTTTCCCCTAGTAGAAACAAAAAGTTCAAAAATTATAATTTTGTCATCCCAGAAAATGTCAACTCTATATTGCAAATGCAAATGAAGTTCATATTAAAAACACAGTCAACAGGCATGTTGAAACGTGCTTCGAGGTGATTTCAAGTTTGTTTATATACAGTTGGACTCCTTCTCAACTAGACCATCCCTTTTGGGAAAGATCTTTGGGAATATTCTATTATAACAATTCTGGTCCTATTAACTTCTGGAATTATTTGGAAATCAGCCCTTCTTAATTAGCTTGGCTAATTGAAAATTTTATACATAAGATTAAGACTATTTCACCTTGACATTAGTTTTTATACGTTGTGTGGGTTCAAGTGAATAATCAGGGCAGTTCACATAATTTAAGATCATGTTGGATATGAAAAACATAGGGCTTTCTTTCCTTAAAACAATGGTGAGATTGGTCATTCATTTATTCAACATTTTATCTAGCAACTGTGTGTCAGACAAAGGTCCGCATGGTCAAAGCTATGGTTTTTCCAGTAGTCATGTATGAAGGTGAGAGGTGGATCATAAAGCAGGCTGAGTGCTGAAGAATTGCTGCTTTTGAATTGTGGTGCTAGAAGAGACTTAAGAGAGTTCCTTGGACTGTAACAGATCAAACCAGCCAATCCATCCTAAAGGAAATCAACGCTGAATATCCACTGGAAGGACTGATGCTGGAGCTGACACTCCAATATTTGGCCACCGGATGTGAGGAGCCGTCTCGTTAGAAAAGACCTTGATCCTGGGAATGATTGAAGGCAAAAGAGAAGAGGGTGGCAGAGACTAAAATGGTTAGATAGAATCACCAACTCAATGGACATGAGTTTGAGCAAACTCTAGGAGACAGTGGAGGGCAGAGGAGCCTGGTATGCTGGAGTCCATGGGGTCATAAAGATTCAGACATGACTTGGCAATTGAACAATAATGTGTCAGGCATCATTCTAGGTTCTGAGTAGATGGAAAGGAGTAAAGCAGTCTTACTCCTGCGAATCTTCTTTATAAGGATGCTTTGGGGACGCTTAGCATATTGTAGAAAAATATAGATTTGTGATGTTATATTTAGTCCTGCCTTCTGTAGGATTTAGTGCCATTGCAATTGTGTGCAATGGAAGCAAGAATTCTTGATATTTTATCAGAAATTAGTAATACAACAGAAACAAACCAAAAATATTAGAGATGGAAAAAATTGCCTGGATTTAATAAATTCCTATAATATTAATTATTTTAACATTGCAAATTTTCTCCTAAACTTACTTTTGTGTGACAAAGACATGTTATATAAGGCTCCACTTTTCCCTCAGTAAAACTGAAGAAAGATATTACTATTCTACCTTGGAATTAAGTAGCATTTATAGCTACTGTCTTTTCTTTGTGCTAAGTTGCTTCATTTGTGTCCGTCTCTTTGTGATCCTATGGACTGTGATCCTATGGACTGTAGTCCACCAGGCTCCTCTGTCCATGGGATTCTCCAGGCAAGAATACTGGGGTGGGTTGCCAAGCCCTCCTGCAGGGGATCTTCCTGACCCAGAGATCGAACCTATGTCTCTTATATCTCATGCACTGGCAGGCAGGTTCTTTACCACTAATGCCACCTGGGAAGCCGCCTACCAGGCTCCTCTGCCCATGGGATTTTTCCAGGCAAGAGTACTGGAATGGGGCGCCACTGCCCTCTCCATCTTCTTCTTTAGGACAGGCTAAATTTGTGAGAGCAGGGACCATGTCTGTCTGTTCCCCCGTCTTATCCCAAGTTACAAAGCCTATGAGGCATTCAGAAATATCCACTGAAAGATAGAACACATTTGCTAAAGATTATTGTGAGGGTGACATGAGAAGACACACAGATTATCTGAACATTGTGAAGTCTTTTTAAGTTAAACTCACTTTGTTCCCTACTTTCTTGATATTCTTTTGATATTGATATTATTGCAGTTTGGATAAAAGTTTAACCTCTCTTTCCAGATAACCAAGATGCTTACCAGGAAAACCTTGGTCCCAAGCTTTGAGAACAAAATCAAGTTCACTAGCTAACTACGTTAGCAGTTTTCCAGTTTTGCCAAGATGAGATGATCTGTCATTCCCCAGGCATTTTAAAACAAGGTTTCAAAGTGAGACTTCATCCCAGTCTCTGAAAGCATCTTCTTCCATTGCCACGAGATAGGATTCTACGATGTCCAGTGGTTAAGATGCCCACCCCAGGAGTTTTCCAAGTCAGGCTCTGAAACAACCTGTAATGAATGTCCAGGATGGAGAACCACAGCAACACAAATCAAGAAACGATCTGGGCCATGTCCTGAGAACACATCGCGCTAAGTCATGTCCCATTCATCGTCCATCCATTGCACCCTGCTACTCCTTAGGAGGAACTAAGCTCTCTCCCGGCATTTCTTCACCCAAGTCCATTGCAGTTAGCTTCCTCCAAGTGGGAAGTTCGTCACCACCCCCACCCCCCCTGCCCATCCTCAGGCCAGAGGACCCTGCTAGGTATACGCTCGCAGCTCTAGTAAGCTCAGCATCTCAAAGAAAAGCATTTTCTTGAATGCAAAACAACAGTCCCCATGAATTCCCTGTGTCATCTCTGGCCCCTTGGTGTCTCCATCTACTTTCTCATGTAGATGGCACATCACGTGTGTGGTATGTGAGCCTCTCACGGCTGTTATTGACCAAACGGCCACCAGCCATAGGCTTCGCCTCATGACTTAGCTGGTTCCCCAACTCCACCAGCTGTCCAGTTCCCTTCGGTGCCTCCCAATTCCGTCTCCAGTCAAACCACGTCCAGACGGTGACTCGCTGAAGCTCCCATCATGGGTATCCGAGGGCGGGCTCCTGACAGCTCCGCATCGCTGCCCAAATCAGTCCATGTGGAACAGCAGCGTGATGACCACACCGTCTGGCATCACGTCTGAAGTGTTCCATTTATTTCCCTTCAGGGACATCAATGTATTTTTCTTGCCTTCAATGAATGCCCTATTGAAAACCCTAAGGAGAGGCAGCTAACTGTAGAAGACGTTTACCATCAGCACATAAGTTCCAAGGTTTTACGACGTGTCTGACAGAACCAGATACAGGTTCCTTACACTGGGTACTCATAATTTCCAGGAAAAGCCCCATTGTTCTGCTCACACCTGGAGCCCTGCTAAGTGGCCTGACTGGTGACTGTACCCAGATGTACACTGGTTGTTGCTGGTTAGTTTCCTTCTCTCTTGCTGGAGGTGAGGGATTTGCTGAAAGAGTCAACCCACCCCAGTATTCTTGTCTGGAGAATTCCATGGACGGAGGAGCCTGGCGGTTGGGGGGTGGGTCACAAGAGTTGGACATGATTGAGTGACTAACACTTTTGCTTTCTTTCACTTTTCATGATTCCCCAGAGGAGCAAAAATAAAGCTACAGAATTTGGGTGCTAAGTCACGTAAGTCTGAGATGGGCTCCCAGAGAAGTCGTGTGTAGGAAGCCATTCTCAGTGTGTGTGTGTGTGTGTGTGTGTGTGTGCGCGCGCGCGCGCGCGCACGTGTGTAGGGGCAGTGGTGGTTTAGTAGCTAAGTTGTGTCTGACTCTTGTGACCCCCTGGACTGTAGCCCACCAGGCTCCCCTGTCCATGGGATTTTCCAGGCAAGAACACCGGAGTGGAGTGCCATTTCCTTCTTCAGGGGATTTTCCTGACCAGGGATGGAACCTGAGTCTCCTATGTCTCCTGCACTGTAGGCAGATTCTTTACCACTGAGCCACAATGTAAGGGGCAGGAGACCTGGTAAATTCTAGCAGAGAAGGATGAATTGTTTTGAAGTGCCAGGAAACCCAGGAGAATACGTATCTGATAGTAATGAGGAGGAGGAAAAGCTCTTAAAGACATTCCTGGAAAGGAAGGAAGAGCTAAGCTGTTGCCCCCACTTCCCTCTCACCTCCTTCCCTCACTATTATATTCAGGTCCTAGGTGGATGGAGGCAGAGTTCCTCCTCCCATCCAGCTGCCCAGGGCAGCCCCAGGTCGCCACAGGGCCTGGAAGACGCCAGGAGCACACCTGGCTTCCTGATGGGCATTGAGGGAAGACCCACTGGATCCTTCACAGCCTGGGACAAGGCCAGGGCTGACAAATGCCAAGCAGCTGCAAAAGGAAGCTGGGAAAGGAACAGAGTAAACTTCAGGAGAAAGTCAAAACTGACAGTTTGCTGGCACAAAATGACATTTTATCAGCTATTGGGAAAATGGGCCACAACAGCTTGGTCCTAAGGGAGTTGAGTGGTATTTATTTTTATTTTTAAATAATTCCAGACTTAAAAAAAAGTTGAAATAGAACAAAAAATTCCCATGACAGCTTCACCCAGATTCCCCAAATGTTGATAGCTGGCCTTTACCACGTTTGCTGTGGCATTCTCTCTGCACAGATGGATACATACATGTACAAGGACAAATGTACAGATATATGTGTGCACACACATATCATTTTCTTTCTGAATTAAGTGGTGGTTATTGCGTCCTTTTGCCCCCATCATTCAGATAATATTATCTAGCTGATAAATTTTATCCTAATAATGTCCTTCGCAGCAAAATAATTTCTTTTTTTCTGGTTCAGGGTTCAGTCCAGGATCATGTGCTATATTTAATTATCTTCTCTCTTTTGTATCCTTTAAACTAGAATTTGTTGTCGTTCAGCTGCTAAGTCATGTCCAACTCTTTCCGACCCCATGGACTGCAGCACACCAGCTTCCCAGTCCATCACCATCTCCCAGAGTCTGCTCAAACTCTTGTCCACTGAGTCAGTGATTCCATCCAATCCTCTGTCTCCCCTTTCTCCTCCTGCCTTCAATCTTTCCCAGCATCAGGGTCTTTTCCAATGAGTCGGCTCTTTGAATCAGGTGGCCCACAGCTGCCCAGTCTGAAGTTTTTCATTGTATTGAGAGTGGTGTTAAGAAATAACAATCTCTCCCAGAGATCGAATACGGTTCAGATGGTTGCTGTGACCAGTGGAAGGAACTTGGACACACAGGAATTGGATGGTATGCTGGCCGACTTGAAAGCCACAAAGATCAACTCGACTAATTTTGGTACTCATTCACCTTTCATAAAAGGCAAGTTGACTGTGAATTGATCGCCAAAGCTCAGTGATGGGGGGCCTTCTGCATCCTAGACTCTAGAACTCTCATCACGTGGCTTCCTTCTCACCCTCCCTTGCCTCTCTCTTTGATCTGCCTCCTGCTCAGTCCCTTCCTTCGCATCAACCTCTTGTATTTTTATTACTTTTCTCTTACTCATCTGCTTGGATCTTCAGCACCCAAGGGTATAACTTTATCCAAGAGACTAGATCTCATATCTGAAGGTTTTACTCACTGAATTCTTCTGAGAACTGAGTGTATGAGGCCATGGTCCCTTGTGGGTTATGATTCGGAAAGATCTTGTATTGGTCAAAACTCTTTGCCAGCAACAGAAATCAACTCAAGCTAGTTTAAATGCAAAAAGACAATTGCTATAAATATAAAGAAGCATCAAAACAAACCTAAGAGCAGAAATGTCAACAGATCTTGGGGAGCGTTTAATTCAGACTGAAGTGCGGCCCAGATCCTGTTTTCATTTCTGTCCCTGTTCCCACATCAGCCCCATTATCATCTCTCCTCTCTGCAGACTGACTTGTCCTGCATTCCTGGCCCAAGCTGGAAAATCCTTCTACTCCTTTAGAGCCGGAGTTTATAGTATGGTGGCAGCTAAAGTCCAGAAAAAGAGGAATCTTTGTGTATTAGGCAAATATCCGAATAGATAGCCCCAGGCTTATTACTCCAAATTTTCCCTTACTTTGTAAGTTCCACTATTAGTAATTCTTTACTTTTTTTGTTAGAAATCCTTCTTTAGGCATATTAGTAATTAAACAATTTAACAGTAAATTGTGGGGGAAAAAAAGAAAAAAATCCATGTATAATCTGTCGTCTAGTGACAGTGCTGTAAATGCTTAATGTACATTCTTCTGTCCTCACTTCTATGTTTGTGTGTCTGTATGTGTTTATTAACCACATGGTACAATATTATACATGTACTGTTTCATAACTTGCTTTTCTCAATTATCAGNTGAGAAGTCTGGTTCCCCAGACTGTTGTGAGGGTATATTTGTCAAAGTAGGAAAACAGAACATTCTATTTAACAGTGTAAACATTATATGCACAGCTCGGTTTTAAATACTGAGAGAACTGGAATGGGGACCTGCATCTGTCCTCTTATCCTAAGCTACAGATGTCAAAGGCAGGTCTGCCCAGATGTTTTCCTAAACTCACTCCCATGAGACACACTTATCTTTATATCATCACACTTCCTCCTTTGCTTAGGCTGGCTGGTCTTGGCTTCTGCCTCTTGCCTCTGTAGAATCTTAGTGCACTCTATTTTTTCAAAACTTAGATTACTTTCAGTTTGTGGACATTATAAATTACACTGCAGTGCATCCAAATGCATACCTTTTTGGTGCTTTTCCCCAGTTCGTTCATTAAGATAAAGTTCTAGAAAAGAAATGACTAAAGCAAGGAGTGTAGAGATTAAGACTTTAATACACAAAATTCTTCCCTACAGGCAGTGTAAAAAGAGGACGTCGCTTCTTCCTTTTCCTGCCCTGCCAGTGATTAAAAGATATCTTCCAAGGATTTTTCTTTTCTTTTAACTTCAAATGTATTGAATTCTTAGTGAAAATGAGTTCATTCACTCTTCTGCTCCACAGAACATTCTAGGAAATATTAGACCTTAGTTTGGAGCTATGTAAGACTGGCTAAAAGTGTTTAAAAGGTATGCTGTTGTAGTAGTTGAATCATTAAGTCCTGTCTGACTCTTTGCGAACCCACGGACTGCAGCACACCAGGCTCCTCTGTCTTCCACTGTCTCCCAGAGTTCGCTCAAATTCATGTCCGCTGAGTCAGGGATCTAATCATCTCACCCTCTGCTTCCCCCTTATTCTGCCTTCAATCTTTCCCACCATCGGGGTCTTTCCCAATGAGCTGGCTCTTCACCAGGTGGCCAAAGTATTGGAACTGCAGCTTTAGCATCAGTCCTCCCGATGAATATTCAGGGTTGACTTCCTTTAGGACTGACTGATTTGAAAGGAGCTCTCAAAAGGTATAGACAGGTGGTAACACCTAGGGCAGTGAAGTCAAACATCCCTCCTCTCTCAGCTTTGCTCTGGACGTCAGAGTCCAAACTCTCTTTTTATGTTGTTACTGAAGATACTTTTCAAACAGCATTTTGGAAGAAGAACCCTAGGGTCCCCTCTATGTGATCTGGTACCTTTTATTTTTGTTTTCTGGAAACATGGAAGGGATGCTGGTGGCAAGATGATGGAAGGGGACCAATATCTTCCTGTTTCTGAATGGTTGGTGGTGTCGCCCTCACCAGCTTGGGGAGAGGGGAGGGACTTTTTTTTAAAAGAGTTGACAAAGGTTCTACAAGCATACAGGTCAAAAGGGGGAAGAGTCATTATTTCCAGGCCAACAAGAGTTGAAAACCAAAGATATTAATCATTAAGTCCTTTCCTGGGCAGTTAAGTTAAATTAAAACGCCGACTTACACACTTCCTAAATTGTCGCACACACACATGGACGGCACGCAATTCTTCAGCCTCTGCCTGTGGAAGCAAAATCAATATTGTGTTGCCCATAAAGCACCTATTTAATTTAAAATTGCATTTTATAGTCCATTTACCCCACCAGAGTAGCCCAAAGTCAGTCCCTTCTTTCTGTTCATTTCCAAGCTCCAGCTCACTTTCCATTGTTCGCCTTGTCAGTGTTAAGCTTGTGAAGGGGGCTTTGAAACAGACAAGAAAAGCTCCAAGCAGGAAACCAGCTCTGAGACCCCTGGTGTAAAAAGGAACACACACACACACACACACACACACACACACACACACACGTGCACGGTTTAAGCTAGCATGTATCCTTTAGCTTTTTTGTTCTTCCAATTCACTGTAGCATGAAGAAGGAAGAAAGAGAAAGAAATAACAGGCTCAGAAGAAGTGTATGTATGCGTGTGTGCCCACACAGTGCTGCATTGGGCACATGGGTTATAATGTCAAAACTGCAGACAAATACAACATTGTCCATAAAGTTGTGCTCTCTCCCTTGGGGCCCCGGATTTCACTTGCGTCATCTTCTGTCCCTCAGCCAGTTGATTCAGTCCTCACTGACAGCATAATTCCTTCTTCATGTAGGGAGAGGAACCCATCAACAAAACAGTAATTAGGTTGAGCTAAAGCGGGCGTTACACACACCTGTCGTCTGAAGCATCCGCACACTATATCATGTAGAGGTTTCTAAGAGATCTTGTTAATCATTACATGTGGCAGCAAGAAACTGCCCATAAATGCATGTAGATATTTAATTTTTTTTCATTTCCTTTAAATCTATTTCTATTGCAAGTCTCTAAATGTCCAGGTACTTGGGACATAATCTCAGTCAGTTCAGGGTTTCCCTTTCTCCATGTAAACTCTAGAGTCACAATGTTCTACCAAGGTAGCAGGCAGGGCATGGGCTCCCCGTGGCCGTGTCTTCACACTGGCATCCCCTGCTGCTGGCCTGGTCCCCAGAGACCCGTCCGCACCTTTGGCCGCAGCCTCCACGCTACCCCATTGTTCTGCCTTCTCTCATTCACCGGCTATTTCACGCCTGTTCACGCAGGGACGCTGAAAACGCTAGGGAACTCCAGCCACCCCCCTGCCTCTCCCAGGTCCATGAGGTTCTTTAGCGCCACTCTAGAGGCTGCAGACCCCACCTAGATCTCCGTACTCAGCCGGCTCTACTTCAGAGGCTGCTTTCCCCGCCAGGCTCTCCCGAGGGTGAAGGAGATTCCATCTCCCAGCCCGCAGGCCCCCAAGGCTCAGGGCTCTCCTGGAAGGTGCAGAGCCTCTACCTTGTGATCCCATCTCTCTTCTGACGTCCTGCCCTCATCCGGCCTGAGAGATCCCTTCAGACCTCCAGGAGCTGCCACGGACAGCGTGGGTGTCTCAGCCAGACCACAGGGACCCTTCAAAGCCCCTTGGGGCCCATCTCCTGGCTCCAGGTCCGTTTTCTTTTAATGTTCTGCACCTGTGACTCTCCTCTGAGTCCTCCGGGGGGCTGCTGGAACTGCTTTCCATGAGCCCAGGCTCATACACACGCAGAGAGCCTGAAGGGTCCAAGAGTTTAAGTCCAAACCTCCCCCTCCCTGGGGAGCCTTCAGCCAAAGATGGACGGGGGAGGAAATATGGAAGCCCGGGTCTCTGATCTCAAGTTAACACAAACCTCTGAGGCATACTTTATGCCATGGGATCAGGCAGAGGTCGGCAATCACGCTGTCTCTGGCCGTCTTTCTTTCTGTAGTGGACACTGTAGCGTGCCGCCCAGACCCCCTCCAGGACTGAAGGACTTACCCCCAGCACTGGGAGTAATGTCCCTGACAGCCCCGGCCGGAAGCCCTCGCAAGAGCTCAGGGCAGCCGTCATCCAATAATCGGCAGGCATATACACACAAATGCTTTGTCACAACCTGGGACAAGGCTGAACAGCCCTGCCTCCTCCAAGCCCTTTCAAATGAAGCCCTCATGGAGTCTGCCTCCCAGCTCAGCTATATTTGGTAGGAGGCGGAGGGGGCGGGGCAGGGGGACAGCAGCGGTTAGATCTCTGTTCACTTCTATGTGATGATGACTCTTCCCCCAAACGAGGTAGTTTCTGCTTGGAGAGCTATCTTGGACTTCACAGATATCAATAAGGAAGACTTTTCCTCCCATGCTTCCTTGGTGGCTCAGCTGATAAAGAATCCGCCTGCAATGTAAGAGACCTGGATTTGACCCCTGGGTTAGGAAGATTCCCTGGAGAAGGGAAAGGCTACCCACTTCAGTATTCTGGCTTGGAGAATTCCATGAACTGTATAGTCCATGGGATCATAAAGAGTCAGACACAACTGAGCGACCGTCACTTTCCTTCCTTGGAGGTGTGCATACAACGCTTAGACTCACAAGAAACCCTTCCTCTCGGGCATAAAACAACAGCTATGGGAATTCTCTGTTGATGGAAAAATGGTTCTAAGACTCTCACCCTTGGTAACCTTCTTAGCTATGAGAATCATTCAGTTGTAAAGCCAGCAACTTTCAGGGGGCGGGGAATACCTTATTGACAATAGCACCAGGAGAAGGGAAGCTCAGATTTGGAATGAAATATTTATGATCCCTCTCTGGGGGCAGTGAGCTTAGCCCAAGGAATCCACAGGCATTGGCTCTCCTGAGGTATTTTTCTCATTCTCCCTGGCACGGATAAAATCTAAACTGTACTTAAGAAATGGTGTTAAATGTGTTAGTTGACTGAATCTGGCATTTATAATGCAATTTAGCCAAGTTTTATATTGACAGCATGACATTTTTAAAGGGCCCTTTCTGATTAACAAGGTTCAGAATCACTCCCCTGATTATGCCCGCGGAGTGAGCATAAAATGCTTCAGGCTCTGGAAGCGATGAATTGAGGCTCTGTTAGTGGTCCATGTACTCTGCTTTCTTAGTGACCATTTGGAGGGAGGATCAGGCCAGGGCTACATTTTTTCAGGCAGGAGAAAATGTTTTCTTGCTTTTAGTGGACGTTCTGGAGGTAAATGGCCTCCATGGGCAGAGGGGTGTCTGCAGATTCCAAGCCAAGAATGAGCAGGTGGTCCAGACATTACTGTCATTTTTGGTTTCTGGGTAAGAGAAGCTCTCTGGCTGGGGGCAAGAGGAGGGGCACACACAGCACTCTTTCCAAAAAGCAAATTGAGAAAGTGCTTAATGTATTTTAGCCCCATTTCCACTCTTGTTTCTATTACACTAAATATTTCCTGAATATCTCCTAAATTTCCTTTGGGTCTCACAGAGGAAAAGAAGGGAGACGTGGAAGCGATCTTTTACAAATGGAGCAAATGCCATGCAAAGAGGGACATACATTATCCCAGCTGGTTCCCAGGGGAGCCAGATGTAAGCATCCACTCCCCTGAAGATGATGGCCATCTGCTGAGCGTCAGCCCATGTGCCAAGCCACAGCTAAGAGCACTACATGTGTTGTTTTTTAAAAAATTGTGGTCAGATATAGATCCCCCCAGATTTTCATTGTATGTACATTTTTCTGTGGCATTTACTATATTCCCACTGTGCATCCCTCACCATCCATCTCCAGAACTCTTTTCATCTTGCAAAACTGAAACTTCATCCTCATTAAATAATCAGTCCCCTCTCTCCCCTGCTCAGCCCTGGCAAGCACCATTTTACTTTCTGTCTCTATAAACTGACTACTCTAAGGGCTTCATGTAATTGGAATCAGAGAGCACGTGTCCTTTGGCGACTAGCTTGCTGCACTGGCAGAATGTCCTCAAGGTGCCTGCACACTGTACTGTGAGTCAGAATGAGCTTCTCTACTAAGGCTGAATGCTATTCCGTTGTATGGATAGACCACATTTTGTTATCCATTCACCCACTGATGGATAGTTGGGTTACCTCTACCTTTTGACTATTGCAAATATGCTGCTGTGAACATGGATGTGCAGGTGTGTGCCCTCTATCTTCGGATGCCTGTGATGATCCTGGAGTAGGCCCCACTTTACAGGTGCTAAAACTGATGCTCAGAGAAGTGACCTGCCTGAGTGGTGATGCTGCAGTGTAAAGCCGTATCTGTCACCCTCCACACCTCCATCCTCGGGTTCAGTTCANGTGCAGGTGTGTGCCCTCTATCTTCGGATGCCTGTGATGATCCTGGAGTAGGCCCCACTTTACAGGTGCTAAAACTGATGCTCAGAGAAGTGACCTGCCTGAGTGGTGATGCTGCAGTGTAAAGCCGTATCTGTCACCCTCCACACCTCCATCCTCGGGTTCAGTTCAACCCGTGTGTAGGGTCCACCCAGCATCAGACTTCTGTCAGGCCAGCAACTGTCCTTCAGGACGATCTTCTTCATCATCACTTGTGACATGTTTTCCTATCCGTGGGTTGATCAGAACCTGGTGAGAATCCAGTCATAGATACTCAGAGAGCAGGCATTTCAGATGCCCCTTCCTCCGCGTGCAGGGAGGAATGGGGCAGTCAGGGGATGCAGGAGGTGTGCGCAGGTCCACGGAGAGCATCACCACAGGGGGTCGAGAGATTCCACTCTCCAAGCCACGTGTCAGTCAACCTAAGATCCGGAGGAGAGAGCAGACCCTGGAGGAGCCATAGGTTCTGAATTCCCATCCACTGCACCGCACGCCCTTGGGGAAAGGCGTAGGGAGATCCAGCCAGAAACAAACCAAAAAAAAAAAAAAATGCGAATGTTCCTGATACCAAAGATCTCTTAAGATCACAGTTCAATCTCTCTGAACATTGGACTCCTTACTGGTATTTCCAGGAAGGCCTTTTTTAACCTGAATGAAGAGTTTAACAAGTCTAACTCTGTGTGGGAGCATCCAAAATGATCTGATTTGCAGAATCTGACGGGGCTTAGGTTTTGTTTGGAGCTAAGGAGGAGGAAGGGGGTTAGCAGGTGCCCATGGGCTGGAGAGGCGTTCGGGGTGTGGTTGCGGTGTAAATGCAGCAGGAGATAAGCAGAAGGCCGCCCCGCAGAAATGGCAGCAGGCACAGGCCCTGCGCACGCGTTCCTACATGCTAGGAGGGGGAGGGGCGTGAGGCCCCGCTGCAGCAGCCCAGCTCCCACCCCGCCGGGGGCACTGGGCGATGGGGGCCATGCCTGGGAGGCGTGGCAATCACAGTAGGGAGCCCTCAGGGCAGAGACCATCACCAATGGGGGTCCCCAGAGAGGAAGAAAATGGCAGATCCTGGTTGGGGAGCAGCTGACAGATGGGGCCTTCGGATGTGACAGGGGTGCGACTCCGTGCCCTTTCGTGAGTGCGAGCGAGAGTGAGTGTGAGCAGGTGTGAGAGCCAGCGAGCGCAGGGCTGCTGCGCTGTCCCGTCGGACCCTTGGGCCCCAGTGTGGCCAGGCTTTTAGAAATGAGATGGCCTTTCATATCTGACCCACAGCTAACCTCCTATGACTCTAAGTGATATTAACAGTGCTCCACGGACTAAGCAAAGAGTAAGAACCCGCCTGGGGGGCACGCGGTGTGAGCACACACCATAAATACCATGACAACGTCCGTTCACATTTTTACAACACATTGTTTGCGACGAGTCCAGGATGCCCAGCTTCATGCTGCTGATTCCTGCACTCACATGACACCCCTGGGCCCAAGCACTGCATCTGAGCTCAGCAACCCCTCCCCACCCCGTCATACTCAGGCGGGGCACCGGCTCCCCCAGGGACTGGCGCCTGGCAGCACATCACTGTGAAAGGACCCATCAGTATTTCCATTTCCAATACCCCCTTTGGAAGGATTTACTATTCGTGCATTAAAATAAATTAAGCCTTACTGGAATCCAGGACCTCAGCATATAAGCAATTTGTGGGAGGGATTTTATTTTGGAGTGTGTATAAAATATAAAATGAGGTTCAAATTTATTCCAATTTGTTTGTAAGCTAACAGAAAATGCTGTCAAATATTTCACGATTAGTATAATTTTTCCCCCTAGCCGCTGCTGATGCTAAGTTGCTTCAGTCATGTCCGACTCTGTGCGACCCCATAGACAAGAGCCCGCCAGGCTCCCCTGTTGCTGGGATTCTCCAGGCAAGAACACTGGAGTGGGTTGCCATTTCCTTCTCCAATGCATGAAAGTGAGAAGTGAAAGTGACGTGGCTCAGTCGTGTCCGACTCTTAGAGACCCCAGACTGAAACAACTGCAATGACACCCAAGGAGGGCAAATCTAACCTGGAAAGAAACTGCTGGGCGCCCTTCCTCTTTCAGGATATTAAAGCCGAGCTCTCTCTGTGGCTCAGCCCTAATGAACTGACCAGTGATGAGCTAAAGGACAAAGCTGCAGGCAGATAGCGCCTGTCCCAGCACTTCCTCTGGGAGGTTTCTGGAGACGGGCTAGTCCCAGCTTTGCTAACAGGGTAGCACCCTCATCTCAAGGCCACCGTTGGCAGAAACTTCTTCCTCTGACACTCCAGCCAGCCATCATCCCTTTCCTTCTGTATTATTATTGGAGGGAGGAGGGCCCAGATCCCAGTGATAAAATCACTCCAATACCAGAGGATGTGCTCCCAATGTCTGTGTTTTCCCTGTGTTTTCAGTGGGGTGAAGTTTGGACTGACCGGTTTTTGACTGTGGTTGAAACTGAAAAATATGACTTCTGGGAAGGCATTTTGGCTAGGAACTTCCAGAGATGGTTGTCAGTACACTTCTAAGCCTAAGTTGGCAGGACCGAGAGCTGAGACAAGAAGGAAAGAAATCCCAGCAGAAATGAAGCCAGAGGTTTACCCGAAGACAGCTTGGTGAGGGGCTAACAGTGGCTCTTTCTAGGGGCAGATGCCAAGCCCCGCTCTAGGGGCTTCATCTGTATTAACGCCGCGACTCCCAACCGAAGCCTATGAGCCAGGAAGCACGGCCAGCCCCACTTTCACTGAGAAGGAGCCCAAAGCCCCGAGAGGTGGAGCGGCTGGGCCCCAAACACAAACAGCAGGGGTGGCCCCAACACCACACTCCACGACAGCAAGCCCCAGCCTCCGCCCCTTTCACTGCCCCAGAGATGGCTAAGGGCGGCCGAGCAGATCTTAAGGGAAGGATAGTCTGACCTTTTGCTTTTTACCTTAAAAATAAAACTGTCGCTGACCTGGGCACTAAAAAGAAGTGTGTGCACGCTGGTGTGTGTGAATGTGATGGCACCGGGCAGACCCGTGTGCCTGCTTGTACCTCGTACTTAACATTGCGGCAGAGACATCCCTGCTGGTCCAGTGGTTAAGAATCCAGCTTCCAACACAGGGGACACAGGTTTGATCCCTGCTTGAGGAACTAAGATCCCACGTGCAGTGAAGCAACTAAGCCCTTACACCACAACGAAGACTCAGCACAATAATCATCAACAAAACAAAACCAAACCAGCCAAAACCAACCAACAGCCAATAAACAGAACACTGTGGCTGTTAGAACTGCAGAGAAAGGACTTTGGAGAGAATCCATCTGGTTTCCAGCAGCACGAGGTGGCCTGTCCACAGCCCACCCCACCTCGCCTAATGGTGGCGCAGCAGGGCCTGGGGCCCGGTGGCCCCTTTCAACCCAAGCTCTTCCGACCACACGGGAGAAGCACATCTCTCTTTGATCAAAGAGACAGAGGCTGTCAGTGTGTTCAGGAGGACCAGACGAGCCCAGCCCAGGAGGGAATTAGCAGTAGCTGACAGACTCGGGAGCTGTGGTGTCCACAGCCTTCCAGCAGTTTCTAATCCTCCTGTAGGAAACGCAGGTGTTACTCTTGGCAGATGGTGGGATACGAAGCTGGTGGCATGCCTCACTGGACTTGAGCCCCTCCTCACCATCATTCCCCAGGACGACCACCCACTCTCCTAGAGAGGTCCTTGTTATTCACTTACAAACAGTCTTGTTTTTAAAAGAAGTCTAATTAGGAGAAAATGACATCAACAACTATTGCCTGGGCAGTGCTCCAGTGGGGCCTGGAAGACCTCCTTCTCCCCAGATCAGTGGAGGCCACGAATGAACAGACCTTCCTGCCCCCACCCTGGGGATCGCCCTGGAGAGGGAGCAGAGAAGTTTCTCAGTCTCAGCATCGAAACCTCCAACATCGAAGCCCTCCTGCAGACATCGCTGGTTTGGCCAAACCTCAAAACATGAAAAGCAAACATCTTCCCCCAGTTAATTTCCTTACTTATTCTTGAACACCCGAGATGGTTCTTTTTAACTCCCTCTGTCTTGGTAGGTAGGCCTTTTCCATATAATTAGGGACCATCAGTCCCCCTATAGGATTTGCCTGGTGGCTCAGTGGTAAAGAATCCACCTACAAGGCAGGAGATGCGAGTTCAATCCTTGGGTCGGGAAGAGCCTCTGGAGAAGGGCCTGGCAACCCACTCCAGTATTCTTGCCTGGAGAATCCCATGGACAAAGGAGCCTGGCAGGCTATAGTCCATGGGGTCCCAAAGAGTTGGGCACGCTGTAGAGACTAAACAACAAAAAGAAGTCTCCACACAGTTTTTAAAAGCAAAAAAGGGAAACCTTCTTGCAGGTTTAGTCTCTGCTTCCTGTGGACAGTCTGTCATCCGTGTCCCTTTAAGAGAAGCTGCCTCAATGGCAGGAGTTCCCTCCTGTNCCCAAAGAGTTGGGCACGCTGTAGAGACTAAACAACAAAAAGAAGTCTCCACACAGTTTTTAAAAGCAAAAAAGGGAAACCTTCTTGCAGGTTTAGTCTCTGCTTCCTGTGGACAGTCTGTCATCCGTGTCCCTTTAAGAGAAGCTGCCTCAATGGCAGGAGTTCCCTCCTGTATCCCATGGGAACTCAGTGGGGAGGGAGCTTGGGCGGGAGGGAGCTTGGACGGGAGGGAACTCCATGGAGAGGGTGCTCCATGGGGAAGGTGTTCAGTGTTCCATGGGCATGGTGCTCTGTGGGAAGGGAGCTCCATGGAGGTTGTCTGTAGGGAGGCAGGTCAGTAGGGAGGGTGCTCCATGGGGAGGGTGCTCCGTAGGAAGGAAGCTTGGTTGGGAGGGAGCTCCATGGAGGGAGCTCCGTGGAGAGTGCTCCATAGGGAGGGTGCTCCATGGGGAGGGAGCTCGGTGGGGAAGGTGCTCAGTGGGGAGGGTGCTCCGTGGAGAGGGTGCTCGGTGGGGAGGGAGCTCCATAGGGAGGGTGCTCGGTGGGAGGGAGCTCCATAGGGAAGGTGCTCCATGGGGAGGGTGCTCCGTGGGGAGGGAGCTCAGTGGAGAGGGAGTTCAGTGGAGAGGGAGCTCCACAGGGAGGGAGCTCGGTGGGGAGGGAACTCCGTGGGGAGGGTGCTCAGAGAAGGAGGAGGCCAGGCAGCTGCTCATCCCTCTTCCCCTGGGTGCCCGCCAGAGCAAGGAGGGTCAGAAGGCAGCCTGCCTGTGTGTGAGACAGGCCAGGGTCTGGATCCCAGCCCAGCAACTAGAACCCGTGTGGACAGGTTCACCAGCTGCCCCTCAGCTCCTTCGCTGAGAAAACTAGAAACATAATGTCCACTGCACAGGGGCTGCTGTGAGGACCGAATAAGATGCTGTATAAAAGTCACCTGGCATCCAAGAGGTTGTCACGAGATGCTGATTCTAGGGGTCACCTAAGCAGACAGAGGGGACGAGACTGCATTCAGGTGTGAGGCCACCCGGCACCTCTCTTTCTCTGTCTCCCACCAGAGGCACAACAAAAAACAAACAACTTTTATTGCATGGAGAAGGGATCGAAACTAGTTGCCACCACCATTTCTTGCTTCCCTCAATTTGCAAGAACCACCAACTGCCTGCTTCCCTTTTAGGACTCAAAGTGCTGAGTAACCATCATCTCCATCCAGCGTTTTCAGGCAGAGAGACAGGAGACCATCGTGACCACCTTGAGAGAGTATGCCACCCCAGCAGACTGATGGGCGAGGGCTCTGAGTAAGCTGGTGCTGGATTTTCCAGGATTCCTCATAGACCAAGCACTTCCCAAGAGAGATCTGAAAGACAGGCTTCCATGGGTCAGAGGGCTTTACCTGGTCAGGTCACTGATGTATATACAGCTCCCAAAAAAGTGCCCAGAGGATGGAAGTCCTCAGAAATATGTATTGAACGAACAAATAGTTGCTNTTAAACAACCCTTCCTCCGCTCTAGTGGCCCTTGGAGCATCTGATCCCAAGGATACCGGCAAGACCCTGTCATCATCATTACTGACCTCATATCTGAATTTCACCTCCTCTCTCAGCCAGCTTCCTCTCTCTCTCTCGCTTTCTGGCTTGGGTGGTTCAAGGCCAGAGGTACCAAGGTGAGCTGTATTTCCCCTCAGCTGGGATCATTTGGCAGAGAGAGTTACGGCCCCTAAAATTGCAAAGTGGTTTGGTCAGCTATAAACCAACAGGATACCTCACTTGCAAAAACACCCTGCCTTCCAAGATCAACCTATTCCCGCCATATCAACAGTCGCGGTCTGTTTGCACTAGTATGGCTTCGATAGAACTTGTATCAGTATAAATATTACTTTAGCTTTTAACTGCTAATTATATCAACATAAACTTAATTTATAGTGATAATCGCAGCCATAATGTGCGGCTGCCAGACACCGCCACTCATGCTTTGAGGCTTCATGTAAACTCCGCCATTAGCAATCACGTAAATGCCCCCATTACTCATTACGATACTGGCTAAAGGACTTCTCTAATTGACTCCTTCCCAAAGTCCATAGCAGGCAAGAAAAAACAGAAGACTAGGCAATGTGGATCAATTCATTACCGCTAACTCGTTTCTTACAATAGCCCATGCTGTTAATATGAGATTGCAAAGAGGGACCTCAGTCTGGCAGGAGCAGAGTCTCAGTTTTGAACTTGGTTCAGGTCACATTGTATCAACTGACTCAAGATGCTCTCACTCAGACAAATGCCAAATAACAGTTCATACAGCGCGCCACTTCTATCTCCCCCGTCAGGATATAAAACAGAAAATTGGCTGCAGCTTGTGAATTCGTACTGCTTTTTGAATTCGAGAAATTTGAAGTGCTTTGCTAATTTCAACTAGTGGTCCTTTTTTAGTGACAGTTTAGGGAATGTTTGTTTATGCCACCCAGTATTCATCGAATACTTTCCCATCTTGAGGCAACAGCACCCAGATTTTGCTTAGGGAACTCCGGTTCCGCAAGACTCTTAAGTCATACTGTTTTCCTAAAGACGGCTCTATCTCCCCTCCAAGAGCGAAGCACGTGAGGACCTAGGATCATCCAATCAGCGTATTCGGCCCACGCTCTGTCCACAGTGATTGGGTCCGGGTCGGGAGCACATGACCCACGTCTGGCCAGTGCAGGTCAATGAAACTCAAGTGTAAGAAGCCCAATTTCTCTTCTCTCCCTCGGGTAAGAGGAATAGAGAAATGCGCTGGGCGTTACAGCCTCAATTTGCTGACCCCATGAGGGACGCTGAGTAAGAATGAAGCTAATAACCAAGAGTAGGAGAGAAACAAGTGCCCGTCGCATGTAAGCTTCCGAATCACTGCTTGTCCAGCCCTTTCCTTGGACTTTTCAATTATGTGAGTTAAGAATCCCTTTTCAGCTTAATCCAGTTGGGCTGTTGAATATCACTTGCAGCCAAAGTAATCCTAACTGATACAGGCAGCAGATGGACATTGGGTAGGATTAGAAACATTTCGAAGATGAAGAAATGGGTGCATAAAGAAATAATACCCAGTCAGTAATGAAGTTGCATAAATTAGATACAGAAGGGTAAACAGATCCTAAATATTCCAGAGCCAAAGGAACTTTTGCAAATACGAAAGGATTTTAACAAAATTTAAAAATCAGAAGCTTAAAATCACAGATACAAAAACCTGTGTCTTTCCCTTTTCACATATTTCTGATTCTCCAGTCATTTCAGTGCTAAAGAAAGTAAAATCTCTGGGGAGAGGAACAGTAGCTTCAGGAGAGCTGTTTGGAATTTACAGGGAAGGAGAGTTACCCAGAGACAGTGAAATGATCAATTCCAAAATCAGAAAAGTTGGTGAGAGACTAAAGTTAATTTCGAGAAGCTAGATGTGTTAGATCCTCTCGTACTTGGCAAATCTGGTTCGTGTGCTGGGCTGAGCCGAGGAGAGGAAAAGCAAATCCTCGGGGCTTTTGAAGATACGGGTTTTCATCTTGAAATCCGTATTCCCAGCGCCTCACCTACTGCTCTCTGCCGCGCCTTTGCCGGGCATGTTATCTGTCAGGGTCCCCCCCAATTAGCACTTTGAATGCAATCACAACATTGGAGAGTGTGCCCTCCTCTGCCAGGGGCGGGTTGGTCTCTGCAATTAAGCTAAAGTTCAGGTCTTGGCTAATAACAGGAGAGGAATGTGACAGTGAAGGGAAGCCTTAGTCATTAACTCATGCTAATGGCTCTGTAACCACCCAGCCACCAGCACGCCATGTGAGAGCCACTCACGCAGCGTCCCTCTGATCGCAGAGTGTTTGCAGGTTTATTTCACAATATTACCGAAGTCTGGCAGTTATCTAAGTGAAAGTGGTTTTAAGGGAAGGGAAATGGATGGGCGTGTTTTAAGTGCCGGTCTTAGGTCTCAATATTTTATGAAATAGTCATTAATTTTCAATACAGGGATGATGGTGAGATTACAAGGCCTGCATGTTTATGCAGAAAATGTTCCCTGGATATCCCTGAGAGTTTGGTGAATGTAGGGGAAACAGTACTCTCTGATTTATGGAAAGGAGACGGGAATCATCTCACCAGCCCAAGTTGTCTAAGAAGAGGCGTGCGTGGGTGCTGTCACTTCAGTCGTGTCTGACTCTTTGTGACCCTATGAACTGGAACCCGCCAGGCTCCTCTGTCCATGGGATTTTCTGGGCAAGAATACTGGAGTGGGTTGCCGTGCCCTCCTCCAGGGGAATCTTCCCAACCCAGTGGTCAACACTGTCTCTCCTGAGGCTCCTGTATTGTAGGTGGGTTCTTTACTGTTGAGCCACTGGGGAAGCCCCTTATCTAAGAAGATAGATCACTGCAAAGAAGGGGACAGACAGTAAGACGCTGGGTGATAAAGAAAATGCAGAGAAGGAAGATATTCTGCTTGTTGCAGAAACCCTAGAATCCTTTCCTTCGATCACTTCTTGAACACAAATGTATCCAGTGTATACCTGCTAAGTGCCAGTCATTCCAATCGGCACTGCGTGTTCAGAAGCCCAGAAAGTAGAAACCGCTCTGCCCACTGGCAGTTTATCTGGGATCCACGATATTATTTTGATCCTCAACCCTGGCCTTCTGCCAGATGCCCTCACTTGGAGAACAGGCTTCTGGGGGCAGAGAGAAGAAGGGCTTCGTGGCCTCTTCTGGCTCCTGGGTCCTCGCTCAGGGTTGTGCTTAGAGGACAGTATGTGAGTAGAGGGTCATCAATCCTGGCCCAGTCATGGTCAGGCGCCCTGTGGGATCTCAGTTCCCTGGACCAGGGATTGAACCCGTGCCCCCAGCAGTGGAATTGTGGAGTTCTACCTATGGAACAGCCAGGGAAGTTCCTGGGAGTTTACCTTCCTTTGGCCACAGTGAGAGGTCTTACACTCAGGACAGTCACAGAGCCATCACAGGCACCCACCAAGTCTTTTAACTACTTCTGGCTCTTGGATCACCCAGTTTTAGCCACTGGTGACCCAGAAAAAGGTCGACTTTCATGTAATCATTCTATTTGAGCATTTGAGATTGTAGGGATTAACCCGCAGGCTCTGACGCAGACGTGGTTCTTTCTAGGTCAGTCGGATAAAGCAGGCACGTGGACCCAATCCTCTTTATGCCAGTTAAAGCTTCCTATCACGTTCTCACACTCCACTGGCTGCTGTGCACACAGGCAACAGAAAACACACATGTGAACAAGGCGCGAGGATAAGACCGTTGTGGTTGGCGCAACTATAGCTTCAACAGCTTAAAACATACACTCTAAACACAACAGGTCATTGGTCCAAAATGACCACATCCGTGAAAACACACCGCACGGTCTGAAGGGCTCCAGAGCCCGCAGTGCAGTCAGGGTCAGTGTGGTGGGACTCTTATTTCAACAGCTGCAGATCTCCTCCTAAATGGATGCTTCCATTTTTAACTATTAAAGACATGCAGGCACATCCCAGCTTCCCTCTAGAGCACCATCTATTCAAAATTAATTTATTAAAAATGCATCCTAGTCATTAGTGCTAAGCAGATTTATGAAAAGCAGATCAACCAGGATACGTAAGTGTGCAGGCCCTGAGCTTTAGATCTGCGCCGTGTTTATGTATTAATAGAACCCTGGCGAGGTGTGTCAATATTTGTAGATGATCATTTTGGAGGTCATTTATTTCTCCCGGTCCATTTCTCATGGTGACATGTCTTTCCAACATTTTCTGACAGGTAGTAGTTGACACCAATCTACGTTAACTTCAGTTTACGCTGAAAATATCCCACTAAGTGAAGGCAATGTTCAGAGGATGGTCTGGGTAGATGTTGCATGCTAGGGAAACTTAAAATTTCTTGTTTTAAAATGATGGGCGTTTGGGCTTTTAATTTTGTAACTTGTGTTTTTACTATTTCCTTTGTCTTTTTTTAGATTGTCAACTGACTTAGTGACAGCTGGCAATATGGGTGACAAAATCTATTTTTTTTAAAAAAAAGACTTTTAATAAGAACTCAGATAGAGTCTTGGATAGGATTTCTCTGTTAACCACCTCATCATTGGGGTGTGCTAGTGGAAAGAGAGGGGGAGAAAACCCTAAACCTTTAAAATAGGGGCTTTCCTGGTGCCTCAGACAGTACAGAACTTGCCTGCAATGGGGGAGACCTGAGTTCAATCCCTGGGTTGGGACGATCACCTGGAGACCTGGAGAATCCCATGGACAGAGGAGCCTGGTGGGCTACAGTCCATGGGGTTGCAAAGAGTCGAACACAGCTGAGTAACTAAGCACGCACACTCACAATAGTAATAAAGAGTTAAATCTGAGGCCAGCTCTTTGGGCTAGAATGGTGCATTCCCTGACGTGGTAGAATTTCTGTATTAAGAAGTATTTTAATACTTAAGATACTTAAGAGTTATCTTTCATACTTAAAAGTATTAAGTAACATGTAAGCCAGTTTCTCATTTTCAAAAGAAAAGTACGTTCATCTATGTATCATTGAATTCTAGGGCTGAAAAGGGATCACAGAAATCACGTGGCCTTGACAGAACGCTTGACAACCGAGCCTTCCGAGGCTCAGGAATTAAGCGAGTGGCTTGTGGTCCCATCACTGCAGTGGTACAGGCTGTACACACACCCAGATCCTTCCGTGACACTAGGCCTCCTACCTCCCCGCTTATCATTCTCTGTGCGTCTAAACTTTCTGTTACTTTATCTGACTGCTTATCAGTGGGAAGCGAGAAGTGCAGAATTTTAGAGTTGGAAAGGACTTATTGACTGATAGACATCACATAAATATTTATGTAGCTAGCCCCTGTTATGTGCCCGGCATGACATTAGGTGTTGTGGAAGCTAACAGAAGTAAGTCACTTCCCTGCCCAAAGTGTTCATAATGGGGTGGGAGGGAATGGCATATGCAGGCGAGTGTGCATGCATGTGTGTGCGTGTGTATGTGTGTGTGTTGGTGCTGCTGCCAGGGTGGACCCGGGGGTTGGAAGGGACAGTTATTAGGGAAGAAATGCCATCTCGTATTTTCTCTGTGTTATAAGGGACAAGATACTGAGTCTGTCTGGGATGGGAGACAGCCCAGGAGGGAGTGAGCCCTTCACCTTTGGTCTGCAAACTGGGCTTCAGAAGCACGCAGGGAGTCTTATTTTTAAAAACTACAGGTTCCTGAGACCTCTCTGGTGGTTCAGTGGTTAAGACTTCGTGTACCAAAGCAGGGATTGCTGACTCAATCCCTGGTCAGGGAGGTAAGATTTAAGATACCACACTTCTAGAGGGGGGCTTCCCAGGTGGTACTAGTGGTAAAGCACCCGCCTGCCAACACAGGAGGTATAAGAGACACGGGCTCGATCCCTGGGTCAGGACGATCCCTGGAGGAGGGCATGGCAACCCACTCTACTATTCTTGCCTGGAGAATCCCTTGGACAGAGGCATCTGGGGGGATACAGCTCACAGGATGGCAAAGAGCTGGCATGACTAAAGCGACTTAGCACACAGGCGCACACACACAGGGGGACTTAGATTAGTCCAGAGCTCCTCAACTGACCATTATTTATTTCCCACCAGGCCACTTCTGACCTCCCTGGTGAAACAAAAGCTGATGGGTCAGTGTACCCTACACCCATCAGTGGTAAAGAATCTGACTGCCAATTCAGGAGGCGCAAGAGATGTGGGTTCAATCCCTGGGTTGGTGGGGAAGATCCCCGGGAGGAGGAAATGGCAACCCACTCCAGTGTTCTTGCCTGGGAAATCCCATGGACAGAGGAGCCTGGTGGGCTACAGTCCACAGGGTCGTGCAAAGAGTCGACACGACTGAGTGACTGAGCAAGCACGCATCCCGCACCCAGGCCTTCAAGCTGCACATTCCTCTCACTGGGGGACCGAGCAGTCAGCAGGCCCAGGAGACCAAGGTGCAGGGTGGGCAGCGTCTTCCTCCAAGACTGAGACCTCACTGGGATGGAAAANCAGGGTCGTGCAAAGAGTCGACACGACTGAGTGACTGAGCAAGCACGCATCCCGCACCCAGGCCTTCAAGCTGCACATTCCTCTGACTGGGGGACCGAGCAGTCAGCAGGCCCAGGAGACCAAGGTGCAGGGTGGGCAGCGTCTTCCTCCAAGACTGAGACCTCACTGGGATGGAAAACAGGTCTCCCTGGGACCGGCAGCAATTCCAGAATAGTTGTTCACATTTCACTGCTAATTCATGATCAAATGAGAAAATAAAACTAAAGCTAAAGTTACTCGATTTTTAAAACTCTCAGTGAAAAAAAAGGATCCCTAGTATCTAGAGTACGCAAGATAATAGTCAAATTTTAAATTTTCTTATTTGGAAAAAATAAAAAGTTGTCAATCTTATGTCAGTCCCTGGAATTTACAAAGGTTTTACTGGTCTCTGAAACCCACAAGTCTGAGAACACTCCATGTCTTCTAAACAGAAGCCTTATCCCCCCCCCAACCCTTTCTCCTTGTCGTTGTTCAGTTGCTAAGTTGTGTCTGACTCTCGATGACCCCATCGACTGCAGCTCACCAGGATTCCCTGTCCTTCGTCTTCTCCCTGGTGATGAAGGGCTCCCCTTTCTTCTTCAGTGTTTAGTATTTCACTCAGTCATGTCTGACTCAGTACGACCCTATGGGCGAGAGCCCACCAGGGTCCTCTGGCCACAAGATTCTCCAGGCAAAAATACTGGGGTCTGTTGCCATGCCCTCTTCCAGCAAATCTTCCTGACCCAGGAGTCGAAACTGTATCTCTTACCGTTTCCTGCATTGCCAGGTGGGTTCTTGACCACTAGCACCGCCCTTACTCACACTCAAGTTACACGGCAGACAACACTCAATCTTTTAAATCTGCTCTTTTGGGGGGAGGGAGTTACTATCTTATCAAGTTGGTTTTTTTTTTTTTCCCTATTCAACTTAAGTCACTATATTGTCCTTCCTGAAATCAACCTGAACGCAGGCTTATTTAAAACAACTTAAACTCGAGTTAGAAATGTGACCATTTATTCAAACTTCTAAAATCACTAAACAGACTTTTAGAGATATGACAATTTTTCTCCCCAGTGGAGGCAGAAGGTTGTTATTCCTTCTCCCCAAGCCAGTTTGCTCTGGAGAACTACTTTCTTTCAGTCATAATATTTGATGTCATTCACCGCTGTAGGATTTCAGAATCAGCCAGTAGAAGCGCCTGTCTCCCTTGTGGCTGGGGGGCTCGATTTATGCGGATATGAATAAGATTTATGGTGTGTAATAAACATTACTAAAACGTGACAAAAGAGGGAAGATTTAGAGACACTTACTAATTTAAGATGACATTTTAAACATTCGCAGCCTTTAGAGTAATACATATTTCAGGTCTTTGTACAGGTTTTCAGGCAGAATGCCTATTAGGAAATGAGAATCATCTGTGTACTTTTCTCTCTTTGCAGGGGGGCCCCACCCCCACTTAGCGCTCCCCAGTAGCTCCCCAATCCCTCAGTGTTTAGTGCTGCCTTCATGCTCAGCACCTAGATGTTAAACAAATTAGCATCTTAATATATGAGGTGTGACTATGAGGTCTAAAGGGAAGTGGGGAAGAAAAACATAGGAAAAAAAAGAAAAAAGGCTGGCCAGGACTTCAGTTCTGGATGCCCTGTTAGAAGTCCAAGTTTTAAAGGACTGAAATTGACATAGTGCCAGTCTTCTGGAAAATGCTGCCAGGGCTGTTTTTCCTCCTACATGGGAAATTATACAAGGAAGTCTACTGAGAAAACATGTCATGGATTTGGAAAGTTGGTGCCTGGCCAACTTTGACACATCTGGTTTGCCGGGCAGCCTCTGCTCATCAGCTAATAAGGACTTACGTGAACCCAGCTCAGTCCAGAGCCAGCCCCTTGATCCCTATTTGATCTCACCTGGACGCCGGCCCTCAGCTCTGGCCTGGCCCCTCCATTCAGGGCCTCTTTTATTTCCAACACAAAATGGTCTCATGTTGTTAAATGGTCTCTAATTTTTCTAATAGCAGACAGTAGAGTTCCTTGCTGGTTTTCAGTAACGCGCTTTATTTTGCCTCCCTAATTTGCTCCCAGTCGAATCTGATTGCATTTTACTTGGGCAGCCAGGAGGGGCTGTAGCTACCCAGAAAGCCATGGACTTGAAGGAGTCCTAATGATCTCACGGGGTGTTGTGTGTAATGCAAACCCCAGGTCCCCTCCACTGTGCACACGCCAGTCTCGGTGACTGACACGCACTTAAGCACTCAGGGCTGGTTTCCAGCATGTGATTTACTCTCTCCCTTTAATTACCCAGAATATTCGAGGCTTGTTTTTTTTGTTTGTTTTTTTTAGGATAAAGCGTATTGCCTGGAACAGGTCACAGGCAGCACCTTTGGCCCTTGGGGACGTGAGTTCATTCAGGTAGGGGCTCCATGACAGGTTCCAGGGTGGCCCATCTCTGCATTTCTAGTCATTTCAAAAATAGAGACCTTGGAGAGGAGTTGCAGGAGTGAATTATGGTCAGTCACAGAAGAGAACTTAACTCATTCCGAGGTAGCCCATAATGTTCAACAACCCATATTATAGGGAGCGATTTTCCTCTCTTCTCCAATTGTGGCATCTAGTACCCCACGAGTGGAGGAGCAGAGGGTGGCTCCCTTTCTTGTATCTGCTTCAGGGACTATCCAGGGCCCCCATAACTACACGGATAAGTGAAAGGTAATTCTTGACAATAACCACTAGTTCCTGACATCAACACGAGCGCTGTTCAAACACGAAAGCACAAGCAATGGGTCAGGGCAGCAGAGCTTGCAAAGATGATTTCTTATAGCTGAGGGCATTCACACACCCATATCCTCAGATTTTTTTACGCTAAAAAGTCTTTTTTTTTTTTTTTTTTT
>SJYA01002940.1:3334024-3369618 GCA_006410615.1 Neotragus moschatus | reverse complement strand
TTTTTTTTTTTTTTTTTTTAACCTTTTTAGATGCTACACCTTACCTACCATCAGGTAGATACATGCCTGGTATTATTTTTCTACCACAAGTGGGAGAGGAGTCACAGATTGTCAGCTGACCCAATGGACACAAGTTTGAGCAAACTCCAGGAGACAGTGAAGGACAGGGAAATGTGATGTGCTGTGGTCCACAGGGTCACAAAGAGTTGGACATGACTGAGCCACTGAACAACAAGTCCTGCCTTCTTGGGGCAGAGAGAGCTTTTCCACATCATCACAGCCCCACACTCACACCTGAGCTAACCATGCCACGGAGAGGTCTTTTTCCTTGACAATGATGACTTCCTTATACTATAGGTGATTCTGTGCTATAACGTAGTACTGACCTGGAATGCATTGTTTACAAAGAAAGCAACTGTTTTCCTTGAAGAAAACATCAGCAGTTAAAGGTGTTAGGGTCAGGCTCCCATCTTGCCAAGTTCTCTAAAGGTCTTCATCCCATGACATTATCATCAGAATTTGGAGGTGGTGTGGGACAGTGGTTTTTAGCTTCAGAAACTAAAGGTTTTTAGCTCAGGTTTTTAGCTTCAGAAAGCAAGCTGTGTGACCTTAAGAAAATGACTCAATATCTCTGGATCCGTGAAATGGTAACAGTGTTATTTCAGTCTCTCAAAGTTATTTTTGGTACTAAAAACTGGTGATTCAACACTAACAATGGTTGGCAGGCAACTCTGTACACACTGTTCAGTGAACAGTATCTGTTTATCTCAATGTTTGGGAAAGTTCCCTCTGTTTTTTAAATTGTGCCCATCTTTACTCAATGACTTTCAGTTACACATTTCTGACTGTTTTTTCCTTCCATTCATTCACGATGTTGACTGGCCCCTTTTGCTTTTCTCTCAAAGCAAATGAAACTATTCAGGCTTGTCCTTAAGTGGAGGTGTAAAAAACTAGGTCCTCAAAGCAAACATGGTAAGAACTATTGAGAAAGAATTGTGAAAATCAACACTCATTAATAGACGTCATTTAACTAAACAATTGGGACCATAATGAAAGTTCCCTAGAAACAAAGTTCCTTCAAGCTCAGGCAGAATGAGACTGCGGACTCAAGAACCTTGTGCAGGCAGGATAAGGGCTCTGTCTGGAGTCTAACTGCTGCCTGAAATGTTAAGCTCCTCCAAGTATTCAGGAGCAAAATGAGATCATGTTAAGTAAACAAAACACTGAAGTGGAGTGGGGAGAGAGAAATGAAACAGGAGTGGCGCCATATTGGTACCAAATTGAAATTGGGGAATGGAGGATGAGGACATAGGGCAACATTATTCTTTTTGTTTATTTCCAAGTGTATTAAAAACTTTTCCAATATAAAAAGTTAAAAAGAAATTCAGCTCTGAGGCAAGTCTCACTCTAGAACTAAGAGGTTGCAGAAAGAAGGGTGGAAGGTTCTGGAAACTCATCTGGTGGAAGTCCCCAATGGCACCCACAAGAGAAGAAACATCCCACAGTGATTTTACAATGTCACAGCTCCTCCAGAGAGATCTGTAATCACTGACGCATCCTATCTAAAGGTGGGCTATAAACCTTGATGACATTAGCTAAGGCCAAAGAAATTCTTTGCTTCTGCTTCATAAACATTTCCTTGACCTCCCACTGGGCAATAGATAGTCTATTTCCCATGGATGTTCCTAATATGGGCTCCGAAAGCTCTTAGCAAAACTAAATTAGGTGAAGAATGAAGACAGCTCATCGTTAACTACTCCTTGGAGTGTCTGTTTCCTTGAGTAGACTTGAGTTACCCAGCTCCATATTCCCTGACCTAACATAGAGCCCATTCCCTGGTAATGACAGAAGGAATGCTGGTTGACTAGGATTGCAGTGACACTAACAAATAAGGTCTGCCAGATGTTCCAAAAGGAAATTTAAATTCTCAGTGCAGCATGGTGAATTAAAGAGCACACACTTTGGAGTCACACATACTGATGTTCAAATCCTGCTCCACCAATAGGGAGGCTGGTGGCACTGGGTCTGTGGTTGGGTCTCTGCATCACAGTGATGAGGTTGGTACCTCAGCTGACTTACATCCCAGGGACTCTGGTATGAGCATGTACCAGAATCGGAAGATGCTTTGGGAATAAAAGAACATTTAAATGCATTACAGAATTGTAAACATTTGAGACAATAAACATAAGAAGGTGAAGATGCTTTAAATAATGTAAAGTGAAAGTATTAATCATTCAGTCCTTCCCAACTCTTTGTGACCCCATAGGCTGTAGCTCACCAGGTGCCTGTGTCCTTGGAATTTTCCAGGCAAGAATACTGGAGTAGGTATCCAGTCCCTTCTCTAGGGGGTCTTCCTGACCTAGGGATCAAACCAGGGTCTCCCACATTACAGGCAGATTCTTTACAGTCTGAGCCACCCGAGAAGCAAGTAGTTTAAAAGCAGAAAATTTCCCAAGGTCTTGTTTTAAACCAAATGTCCTAAAGCTCGAAACTGCTTACAAGTAAAGATTAACTGATATTTCTTCTCATCTCAGTTGAAAATAGAAAGGATAGAGTCTATATCGGAAAGATGCACTGGAGAAGGACATGAGGATTGTGTGGGGAGTCTGAGGACAGAGATACAGGCACTTCTGAGGTCTGTGACCATCATGAATACCAAAGTAGTGCTGTATTTCTTCTCTCCTTTCCTTGATGTGTGTGTGTATATACATATAAGAAAAGGCGGCAAGAATACACGGAAGAACAGTACCGATCCAGATAATCGTGATGATGTGATCACTAATCTAGAGCCAGACATCTTGGAATGTGAAGGCAAGTGGGCTTTAGAAAGCATCATTACAAACAAAGCTAGTGGAGGTGATGGAATTCCGGTTGAGCTGTTTCAAATCCTGAAAGATGATGCTGTGAAAGTGCTGCACTCANCTGAGTGAACTCCGGGAGATGGTGATGGACAGGGAGGCCTGGCATGCTGCGATTCATGGGGTCACAAAGAGTCAGACACAACTGAGCGACTGAACTGAACTGAACTGATATATATATATATTCAAATTTCCTGATTCAAAGGGAAAGCTTTTGCTAAAGGAAGAAAAAATAAAGCAGGGTTGATCTCCTATTCCACTCCCTACTAGGGTCAACATAACCTCTCTCTATGATGGGAAGAGGTCCTCCAACCCTTCAGATCGGGCTGAACTTTGGAGCCGTGACCCTGGTCCATGCCCACTCAGAGACTCTAAGACGTCCTGGTTATTAACCAGCCATGGCTGAGGCTGGAGGGGGCCTATCGCATTCTGTGAAGTCCTCACCATGCAGAAGAAGCCTCAGAGAGACTGAGCCTCTAGCTTCCTGTTACCATCATCGAAATGAATAAGACAGGTCTGGGGTGACACTGGTCACAAAGTAAGGTCAATAATGTGACCTCCTCACTGGAGAAATGAGAGTGTGAAAAGAAGTGGACGGCTGACCTCAGAGCTGTAACTTGTAGTTTGACCTTGGACACAACTCAACGACTGTAACCCGAAGCTGCCACATGCCTCAGGCTGTACCCCTCTGTCTTAGAAGTGGCCTATCCTTCTTTCAGGCTTCCCCGGTGGCTCAGCAGTAAAGAATCTGCCTGCAATGCAGGAGACACAGGAGACAGGGGCTCGATCCTTGGATCAGGAAGATCCCTTGGAGCAGGGCATGGCAACCCACTCCAGTATTCTTGCCTGGAGAATCCCATGGACAGAGGAACCTGGCGGGCTACAGTTCTTGGGGTCACAAAGAGTTAGACATGACTGAAGCAACTGAGCATACCCGGGTTCTATCCCTGGGTCAGGAAGATCCCCTGGAGAAGGAAATGGCAACCCACTCCAGTATTTTTGCTTGGGAAATTCCACGGACAGAAGAGTCTGGGAGGATGCAGTCCACGGGGCCACAAAGAGTTGCACATGACTGAGAGACTGCACATGTATCCCCTTTTCAATCTTATATCATTGATTATGGAATCCTGACCCAGGCTGGCAGCTCCAAGCCATTTGGAGAGAAAAGCAGAGGGCTGTGAATGACCTTTTCCCACCTTTACCTCCCAGCCTGACATGCAAGCCCCCACCTCCAAGTCCCGGGATGTCCTGCAGGCGCAGAAGGAAGCCCTTGCCCAGTCCAGCTCTTCCTCCGCAGTCAGGAACCCCTGCTCTGAAGTAGGCAACTGACCCCTGTCTCAACATCTTCCTCTTCAGTACGTTGTGGCTCATTTCTGTCCACAAGCATGTACTTATAAATAGAAGATTGATCCACTTTTCCACTCATTAATACATCAAATATCTGTTAAGCACGTCTATATCACAGGTGTATCTGGCTACACTCTGGAAGAACCACAGTGCGTGAGATGCCTCTTTTCCGTCAAGATCTTCTAAGGCCAGGAATTTTGATTGTTTCAATGTCCAGGATGGTAACTGACCTTGAGGAGCTGTGCAGAGTGTCCCTCTTATTACTGATGAAAGTGGCCAGGGCCACCCGCAGGGAGCAATGGACCCAGGACAAATCACAACCCACAGAAGGACAGCTCTGCCCCCTGGCTTCTTCCAAAAGGTAACATCTAATTTAAAGGAACAAGAAAAAACCCTTGGGAAAGAAACAGAAAGAAATGTCCCAGAAGGGTAACCTGCAGCCTGCGGTGGAGATGGAGAGAACGTGGGGTGGGGCTGGGGCGAGGAGACGATGTTATTGGTGGGCTCCCTGGGAAAGTCCTCAGTATGTGAACTTTTTAAAACCTTTGAACAAATTTTCATGTGGAACCTCCCCCCCCTTCCCTATTCCCCTCACCCTAAAGTAGTTCTAGTTGTCTGATTAAAAACATCACAGGGAACCTGACAATCACTTTACCAGCGCTAAGCAAACCTGTATTCACATATTCTAACTCCAACTGCAACCCTGAGCAAGGACCTAGGAACCAAAGGAGGCCACAAGACTCTTCCTCTCTCTTCTACTTGAAGCCCTGTTCACTAAGTGAGGGCATCTGGCAGAAAGCCAGAGCTGAGGATTAAAATAATATCAAGGAATCCCATGCCTCCCATTGGAAAAAAACCAGAGATGCATGACAGAATGGGAAGAAGAAAGGAAATCCACTGGGCAAGGAGGCAAGAGTTCCCTCAAGTTCCCCTTCTAACTTCAAACTCCCACCCAACAAGTGACGCATGAGAACCAAGGAAATAATACATTTGAAAAGCATTGCAATAGCTCCTGCCTTAACCTTGCATCTGTAAAATGGGCACAGTAACAGCACCTACCTTATAGGGTTATTGCAAAGATTACAGTTAATGCACACAAAGCATTTAGAATAGTGGCAAAGACAGAGTAAGCATTTGTATAAATGTTTGCTATTTTAAAAGTCAGATCTGGGCAGGACGCAGATGATAAAAACGTTTAACTAGAGTTACTGAACATCGATACTGTTTACAGAGGTGGTGGCAGGTTTCAGGAGTCAATGACGGATGGCGACATGACTACGGAGAGCAAGGGTCCAAGGCGGGAGCTGTCAAAGACACAGAAATGGGAGGAGACACACCAACCTTTCTCTCCCCCCACCTCTGATCTCCTGCCGGTGTCTCCATGGCCTGAACCAATCAGAAGCAGAGGACAGACGGGACCAGGTGATGCTGCCCATGGGGTCAGCCTCTGGGGCCCCCCTCTGATGGAGGGGGCAAACCAAGAGTAAGTAGCAAAGCTGTCCTTAGCAATGATCCCGGTATTAGTATTAACCAGTACAAATTACTACTATTGCTATTATTCATAACAGGACCTGTCTCTTTCGTTATGGTTTCCGTGTTATTCTTAAATGGCTTCCTGTTTGAAGGATGTAACGACATCACTGTTTACATTTGGGCAGTTTTCATTGCCCATGAGTTAGAGAGCAACCAGAGCCCAGAGCACTTGGAGCTTCATCCTGATTTGGAATCTCAAACACTCCCCTGCTTGCAAACCATCTCCCGCCCTGGCAAGCCTCAATTTCCCTTAACATAAAAGGGAAGGAAGAGTCCTAACTCTCACAGCAGAGTTGTGAAAAGAATACCCTGCCAGAACTGAACAAATATAAGGAACTGGCAGATATAAAATTCTAAAATATTTCTTAATAGTATGCACGAGTTCTGACTTAACAAGCACGGCATATTGTGGCTACCCTGTTAAAAAAAATCCGCTGATCATTTTTCACAACTTACTTATTCTTGGTGCCTATTTCCTTTCCAAGGAAGGAAGGGGGATAAAAGAACTTTAACATCTTTTCTTCTTTACAGAGTGCCTTTTACATTATTTCCGAAATTCACTTCCACACACACAATGTATTTTGGGGTCTGCTTTCTGATTTGAAAAAAAAAAAAAACTAAATTATTTTCTATAGATTTTTAAAGCATTTTGTTCACTTAAATGTGTATATTTCTGCTCTAATTGAAATTCCTAAATAGTCACTTTCTGAACTGTCAAAATTGTAAAGCTGTTGATGGGCGCAGCACTGGGGTTTCCATGGCAACTACTTTCATTGCCTAGGCGACGCTGGTCTGGTGATATCACCACTGAACTGGCTCAACTCTTGAAAGCTTGGCGGCTCCCAAAAATGTGCAAGTATGTCCTGAAAGTTTAACGGGCTTTTCTTTTTAATGGCTGGCACCCAGCTTGGATCCACCAGGAGTCGGGAGATGGCGGTGCTGTTCTGAGGTTCAGTGTATGGGATGGGAGATTTGACAAGCATGCTCATACTACCAGATTCTACTTGGATGGTGATGTATTATGTGAATAGCTCCCAAATAATATTTCCATCAGTCATTGCGGCTGGGATGTAAGTGGAGTTAAGAAACAGAATCTTAGTTCACTCATGAGATAATGTTTCTGAATACGTGGAGTTTAGACTGTCTCATAACCCTACTATTTTTTCTTCTCCTTTTTTCTCTTTTTTTGCATCATGTGTTTCTTTTTTTCTCTCTTTCCCTCTTTCTTTCTTTCCCCTTTTCTCTTTTTCTCTCTGTCTGAAGAGACAAGGGATACTGAAAGTGGGAAACATCATGATTTTTTCATTTTGGATGTCTATTCGAATGTGGTTGTCATTCCTAAACTACCTCCTATTACACTGTTTGTGGGAAAGTTACATTTAAAATAAATCATTTCTTGATAAGCAGTTTTATTGGTGCGTGGACAGAAATTACCCAGGGAGAAGGAGCTCATTTAGTTTGCCTTTTTTTCTGCCTATGGAATTCAAGTTTCTTCTAATTACATCCGGAGAAGCATTTAAACAGGGTGGTCCATTTTAAAGCAGTCACATTTAAATCTACTTTGCATTAAATGAGCTCGCTTTTAGATGAGTTTGGCTGGCTCAAGAATACATCACAAAATGCAAATCTGATGATAAATAAAGCTTTGGCTACGTCATGGAAATGGGGAGCGTTTCAAAAAATGATGTTAGCACTGACTGCTAGGTGAAATGGCATCTCTCGAACACGCCTCATATTTTACACATTGAAATGTATGCTTCTGAATCAAACATGTCCATTTGAAGTGCGGCAATTCGTAAGTTACACAGAATGAGGTGCAAGCTTTCCCCCGCAAGTTAACACTGGCGAAAACACGAGGTTGAGAAAGGGCTGTTAGAAGTCAGGAGAATAAGGAAATGGCTCTACATACTTATTCCAGAAGTCGTGCTGAAGGAAGTGGTGGGCAGAATGGGAGTCGCTGTCTGGCGAATATTCCTCATCTCTGTGGGAACTGCTGCTGTTGAGCTGTGGCCCCCGTTGGTCTGGCTCTCAGGAGAAGAGAGGGAGACTGAAAAGGGAAGGATATCAGATAGGACTAAAAATAGTGTAATGGGCTTTTTAAAGAGATAGCTCAGGGCTTCCCTGGTGTCTCAGTGGTAAAGAATTCGCCTACCAGTGCAGGAGACACGGGTTCAATCCCTGATCTCGGAAGATCCCACGAACCGAGGAGCAGCTAAGCCCAAGCACCGCAACCACTGAGCCTGTCCTCTAGAGCCGTGGTCCACAACAAGAGAAGCCACCGCAGTGAGAAGCCAACCCACCGCAGCTAGAGAGGAGTTCCCACTCACCGCCCTCACAGCAGCGAAGATCCAGAAGGGCCAAAAATAAATTAGTTAATTAAATTATAGATACACAAAAACCAAACAGCTCAGACTCTGTCCATACAAAAGAAGACTGCTCACTTTGAAGAACTGACCAGTGACTGAACTCAATCTCCAGTTCCTCTCCTGTTCCCAGAAACAGATCCATCTCTGATGGCTGGGGGCCACCTGCAGCTCCGGGAGTGGGAGGTAGGTATCATCCATGGTCCTAGTTGGAATCTGCCTACTCCAGACCGCTGTGATATGATAAAGAACGTACGTGGTCTTTGTCTCTGGTCTGGCACAGAGCTTCAGAAGATCTTGGGCTATCCTGAGTTATCCTTTTAAAGTATAAACTTTAGGAGTATCCTTTTAAATTCATAATGAGACTTTTTTTTTTTTTTTTTTTTAACCACACTGTGTGTGTCTGTGTCCTCAACTGCGTTGCACTTTTTGCGACCCCAACCCCATGGACTGTCACCTACCAGGCTCCTCTGTCCATGGAATTTTTCAGGCAAGAATACTGGAGTGGGTTGCCATTCCCTTCTCCAGGGGATCTTCCTGACCCAGGGATAGAACCCTCATCTCTGGCATGTCCTGCACTGGCAGGTGGATTCTTTACCACTAGCCCCACCTAGGAAGCCACATCTGAGTTTATGCTAACGAGATGACTCAGGGTAGGGCCGGGAGACAATTTCAGCATCCAGACTAAGGTCAGAAAAACTAACCACAAGATTGCAAGGTTGGAATTTCAGCCCCCTCCTCTGACCTCTGGGAATGGGAGAGGGACTGGAGATTGAGTTCGGTCACTGATCAGTGATTGAATCAACCATGTCCACATGATGAAACCTTGATTACAAAATAAAATAATAATAATAGTGACAAACAAAGCAAGGCGGCTGGGAGAGCTTCCTGGTTGGTGAACACACCTGGATTCCAGGAGGAGAAGGCATAGGAGCTGAGTCACACCCTCTCACTCCTCAGGATTTGGGCCTATGAGTGTATTCATCTTGGATGTTCATTTGCCTGCTTTGTAATAAAATGGTAAGTACAGTGCTTTCCTGAGCTTGGTGAGTCATTCTAGTGAACTGCTGAATCAGAAGGGATCATAGAAACCACTGAATTTATACCCAAGATGGTAGAAATGTGGGTAGCCTGGGGACCTTACTTGTGGCTGGTATGTGGATAAGAGTGGTCTTGGTAGAGACCTTGCCCTTTCACTTGTGGGATCTGATGCAAACTCTGGTTAGTTAACATCAGACTTGAACTCAATTGTACTTGAACTCAGCTGGACACCCAGCTGAGCAGGGAGAAATATCAATAGCCTCAGATACGCAGATGACACTACCTTTATGGCAGAAAGTGAAGAACTAAAGAGCCTCTTGATGAAAGTGAAAGAGGAGAGTGAAAAAGCTGGCTTAAAACTCAACATCCAGCAAACTAAGATCATGGCATCTGGTCCCATCACTTCATGACAAATAGACGGGGAAACAATGGAAACAGTGTCAGACTTTATTTTCTTGGGCTCCAAGATCACTGCAGATGGTGACTGCAGCCATAAAATTAAAAGACGCTTCTCCTTGGAAGAAAAGCTATGACCAACCTAGACAGCATATGAAAAAGCAGAGACATTATTTTGCCAACAAAGGTCTCTCTAGTCGAGGCTATGGTTTTTCCAGTAGTCATGTATGGATGTGAGAGTTGGACTATAAAGAAAGCTGAGCGCTGAAGAATTGATGCTTTTGAACTGTGGTGTTGGAGAAGACTCTTGAGGAACAGTTGGATTGCAAGGAGATCCAGCCAGTCCATCCTAAAGGAAATCAGTCCTGAATATTCATTGGAAGGACTGATGCTGAAGCTGATACTTCAATACTTTGGCCACCTGATGTGAAGAACTGACTCCTTGGAAAAGATCCTGATGAAAGATTGAAGGCAGGAGGAAAAGGGGACGACAGAGGATGAGATGGTTGGATGGCATCACCAACTTGATGGACATGAGTTTGAATAAGCTCCAGGAGTTGGTGATGGATAAGAAAGACTGGTGTGCTGCAGTCCATGGGGTCACAAAGAGTCAGACACCCAGCGACTGGACTGAACTGTGGACACCCAGCTGGTGTCGCAGAATTGGCATCAGGTTCCAGTATGTCACCCTGAGGCTAAAAGAAAAGGTCCCACGATGCAGAAGGTTTGGGTTAAAATGCTCATATTGTTCTTGTTCACGTAACTTCTCTTAAAGATTCCATTTTTCTCATCAGGTAATGTTGGTAAAAGAACAATGGTCATATTCAGGGCTAACGTGAGGGATAACTATATTGGAAAAACACTTTATGAACTGAGGAACACAAAGCAAATATTGGCTACTATTGTGGCCCAGACTCTAATGTATAATCAAAAACCTTATTTATAACCCAACAAGAGCTTTGTGGCCCAATTTTCACCCTTTTTCAAATCGAGTGAGAAAATAATGAATGTAGATTCCCAAAGCTAAAGATATAAATTTGGTTCTATGTGTCTTTTGTGTGCATGTCTGGGATTTTTTTCAACCAAGTTTTTCCCACTCCGTTCCAGGCAGAAACTCGACAATTTCTTCTCATGAATCATCTTTCTATGGCACTCTTCCACACCCGGCAGAAAAATTATGTGAGGCCACGGTCTTTGCTGGCTGGTACTCAAAGAAAACATGCAAAACCGAACTGCATGTGGGCTTTGAGTCATTCCTGAGATCCTGAATTCTCTCAACCCCTGAATCTGAGTTGGATTAGTGGGAATGCCAGCTGGATGCCGTGGGGACGGCTGCTCTCAAGAGTCAGCAGAGAAGGATGGTGGTGAAGTGATGTGAATAAATATGTTAGCTGCACCCACTTCTGAAAATGAGACTCTATCCCTGAAACAAGGGTGAAGTGAGCCTGCCTGTGTGATTTTTAACAAATCAAGGCTCTAGTAAGTATGACGCTACCTTCCCGGGTCCTCTATGCCCCAATCCAAAGATGGGCAAGGACTGGTAAGAGTTTACAAGACAGCAAGAGCGTATTGTGGCAGGCTGTGCACCCAGTGCTGGAGGGATCAGGAAAGGAGAGAAAAACACCCAGCCGCAATCCAAACATACACAGAGTACTTCGTTTTCACCAGGACTGGAGATGCATGAAATATAGTCTTGAGTTTCAAATTCTCTATGTTTGTACACGCATGTCTTCAAAGAGACGAAATATAATGGGTCTATTGGTACTTTACATGATCATCATTAGGGTCTTGCAAAGGAAACCCAAAAACAGATCCTCAATGCTCCACGCACTGGCTTCTCTTCCAGGATGCTGAGACCCAGGGCGCTGGACTCAACTTGCCAAAAACTCACCATCTGATTTGGCATGCACAAGAAAGCATCTCCCTCTTGTTAAATGACCTTGCCTCATCACGGAACCATAAAAAGAAAGCTTTCAGATCATTTGTCTCCGTCACGAAAATTTATAAAAATGAGGTTTTCTTTTTTTAAGGAAAAAAGTTAAATTATTTTGGCCCATGAGTTTCAGATGGGGTTGTGTATTTCCCTAAAGGGTCAAAAATAGAACATTTATTAAATGGCAAGTTATTCAAAAACCAGCACAGGCCCCAGTTGTCTTTCAAAAGCTCTGATTTACTGCACATTTCTCCCTTGAGAGAGGCCTTTTTAAAATGTTCATTTCCATTTTAAGAGACCAAGGGCTTTGATCTGTTGGGAGCAGTCTTTTTCTTTCCCTGAGTGGGACCTGTCGACTCCTCCAGGCAGAACTGGAGCCTTGCTCTCAGGGTCTGTATTTTTCCACGGACTTCCCAGGCATCCAGACAGCATCTCTTGCATCGGCACTCACCCTGGCCAGTCTGGAAGTCAGCATTGGTAAGTCCCTACACGGAGGACATGTGGTCTCAGGTTTTCGTCACACCTAAATCAGAACCCCGTTTCCAGGACATAAGACAAAGGTAAAAAGTAGCCTTGACATCCCTAGATCCAGTAGATGCTGCCAGGTCTTCCTTTAAATTATTCAGAATTTCATAACCAATTCAATCCTGTTACTCCAATAAAGTCAAAGCTCAGCCATCGTGACATTAAGAGCATATTTTGCTTTTGAAAGATTTTTTCCTTTTTGTCTGTGTGTGTGTTTGGCTTTGCGGCAGTGATGCCAAAATGGGCACAGAGCCTGTGGGCCACGCATTTGTCAATTCTAGAGGGGTAGGAAGATAAAGGGTGGCGTAGCCACTCTCTGTATCAAAACTGTCACCGTGCTTTGTTTTCAAAGGACACCACACTTCTCCCTACAGGACCACCTCTGGCCCCCTGCTGTGTCTTAGTGTAAGTTCAAGAGAGGACAGGCTCGAGTCCCACCAGGGTGCCCACCTCCGTGACTGCTAGGCCTTAGCTCCCACCCATCTTACAACTGTAGGAACTGAGTGCCTGCCCTCCTAGTAGTATCCACATCTGCTCCAGACACACACACACACACACACACCCTGAAATCCCCAGGGGAGCACCAGGTGCTCCTCCCGGGGAATTCATTGCTTGTCCACCTTGCTCCTTCCTCTCTCTCCCCTTCGATCCTTCCTCTCTCTCTTCTGCAACAATCCGGGGAATGTTTCGTTTATCTAAGCGCTCCATGCAGGCAACCTGAAGATTCAGCACCAAAATTTCAGGGCTGGGCCACTCTCAGAGGTAACTGTCACTCAGTATTTTATCATCGCGCTGCTCCACTGAGTCTAGTCCGTATGCTAAGCGATCGATAGTAGGCATAGGACCACGCGGGGCGGGGGCTGTTGCAGAGACAGAATCAGCAATTGCCAGAGGTGGACCCGCCTGCCCTGGGCTCCCGCTGCCATCTCTCTCAGGTAAATGACACGCACAAGCTGAGAGAAAGCAACTCTCTCATTGTCTTGCAGTACATTTTGTTTGTCTGTGTGTCAGATTGCACATGCAATCAATTGTGACAAGCCACTGGGCTATGCAAGGCATCGCGAATCCAGTGTAAACCCCAGGCTCCGCAGACGGAGAAGAAACCAATCCCAACTGTTCACGGCTGTTCCCCACTGTGGAGGGAGAAAGGCGGGAACAAGCGGGTTTTTCCAACTGACTTTCTATGACAGGGAGGGAAAGAAATTGTGTTCCCCAGGAGAAAGTGGTTAATTTTATTTTATTTTTGTAGCTGCAGGCAGTCTGTGGATAAGTGGGTATTACGATCCTGGTACATCTCTAATTAATAAGATCAATTGCCACTGTATTTTCTTTTACAAACTCATTTAGATATGTCAGGGCTGCAATTATTTTGAGAATGATCTGGCTTTACGCTTATTCATCTTTCCTCTTCCTCAAGGAGAAAATAAAACTGTCAGCTTAAATGCCCTTTGAAGTCTGTTTTAGATCCTTGATTGAAAATTAAAAACAAAGTCGCTAGCCCAGTGCCACTTACAGGGTCAAAGTTCCTGTCCTCATGTTGGGGTGTGTGTGTGTGTGTGTGTGTGTGTGTNCCGCAGACGGAGAAGAAACCAATCCCAACTGTTCACGGCTGTTCCCCACTGTGGAGGGAGAAAGGCGGGAACAAGCGGGTTTTTCCAACTGACTTTCTATGACAGGGAGGGAAAGAAATTGTGTTCCCCAGGAGAAAGTGGTTAATTTTATTTTATTTTTGTAGCTGCAGGCAGTCTGTGGATAAGTGGGTATTACGATCCTGGTACATCTCTAATTAATAAGATCAATTGCCACTGTATTTTCTTTTACAAACTCATTTAGATATGTCAGGGCTGCAATTATTTTGAGAATGATCTGGCTTTACGCTTATTCATCTTTCCTCTTCCTCAAGGAGAAAATAAAACTGTCAGCTTAAATGCCCTTTGAAGTCTGTTTTAGATCCTTGATTGAAAATTAAAAACAAAGTCGCTAGCCCAGTGCCACTTACAGGGTCAAAGTTCCTGTCCTCATGTTGGGGTGTGTGTGTGTGTGTGTGTGTGTGTGTATTGTGTTAATGCCTGTTTTTAAAAGGGTCACATGTTGGTTTTCTATTAACATGCTGCTACTCATTGCTTTCATCTCTTTAGATCTACAAGAACCCTGAAGTTCATATTATTTTAAAACTGAGAAGCACCAGGCATTCTGCTTAGCTGTTGTTTTTTGATTCAGAGAATGACCTTTCTCCAAATGGACGTTATAACTCTTGGTGTAAACCTAGAGAATGGCTTAGGAAGCTTCACTCACCACCTTCCTGCCTCCTGCAGGAATTACCGCCAACTGAATGTGCAGAAATCCGCCCCCACTCCTGGGGACCCAGATGTCACCCCACCAGGTGGGAAGGGCCCCCCATCCCTTCTCTGAGTCTGTGCACCCAGCTCCGACAACATCACCACCGAAAAACCCGGGAACCTGCCTGGTCATGCCATCCGTCTGTGGGCAGCCCCCCACAGACACAGACAAACAAACCTGGTCATCCCTGTGATGCTTCTAGACGCTCCCTCTGGGAAGGGTGAACCCAAAGTCTTTCAAAGAGAGACCTAAACCTTTTCTTGGAGAAGCCAGAGGGGCTGGCATGAGGGTAAGAAATCAAAGAAGCTGCTCTGAACCGAAGCAACTGTCTCTCCCAGGCCATCCCCTGCCTGCTTCTCCCACCCCTGCCTTCCGTCTGATTTGTCTTTAAGGTTTTAACATTATCCCTCTGCTGACAAATGAATACTTTTCTGGAAGATGAGGTATTTCCAGAAGCTGGCAGACACTGGAGTGCAGTGGTCTGGCTCCCTCGATTCATTATTTGAACAGGAGAGGCCTGGAGGCTTGCACTAGCCTCACACTCAAGGGGATGATAAATGTGGTCTGGCCGAGGTGGTAATAAGGGAATTTCTAGCCAGGTCGTGTCTAGACCACGGTTTGTTAGGGAGTGAAAACCACAAAGGAGGGGGCTCCAGTACCCTGCTCCTCAGAGAAATGGTCCCCGGGGAGCTCCAGCCACATTTCAAGTCCGAACCCTCATCCGGCCCCTCACTGGGGCTGCTGTAAATAACATTAACCTGTCTTTCAGTGAGCTCTGGGAAGCTTACAGACTGAACACGCTTTTTTGTTGTCTGTAGTTGGGCATTAAGCTCAGTACTGTCAAGTCTAATTATTCTCATTAAGGCCTGAAAGTTTTAGGGATTAATTAAGCAGAGAGCAAAAGCTTATGCAGAACAGCAATATTTTCCCCCTCAAGGATTAGCCCGTCATTCTGGTGGGGTTTTCCTTGAGCGCTGCCCATTACTTTAGGAGATAGCAAAGTGTGGAGCTCATATAATATGGATTAGAAATAGCCTACATTTCACATGTGCTACTCAGCCATGAAAATAAGTCCTGGCCTTTGTGCCCATAACCCAGAAGGCTCACTAATGAGAACCAGGCAGTGGGGCTAATGAGAAATCCAATACGTGCTGTCTCTTTTTCCCATTTCCTTTCAATTTACTTTTCACCAGATTCAATGTGTATAGGAGGAGTCTGAGTTGGTGCTAGTATTCTTCTCTTCACTTGGTGAGATGATTAGAAATTACCTAATTCTACCCCTTCGTCCTAAGATGTGAAATCTGGGACTAAGTGATTTGCTCAAAGAGCCAAAGTTATTGACAAAGTCCTTCAAGTGAAGGTGGCAGGAAACTTCTGGAAGCATTGATGGTCCTCAAGTCAATTAGAATGGTGAAGGTACTTAGCACTTGGGGTTGGTGTGCACCAAACTCAGCAGAAGGAAACAAGGCTGTCTCACAGTAAAGGGATGATGATGGTGAGGACCTAACTTGCGTGTAAGCCCCAGGGAACCCTGCGACCAGGAAGTGCCAGCAGGTGTCCTGTTCAATGAAGGATTTCAAGGCTCTGTGAAGAAACGGGGGCTCTAAGACGGATAGTCAGGCCCTGGCATTGCCAAGGGTAAAAAGGAGAAACATGTGGGTAATCATCCTTGCTCTATTCCGTGAACTTAAGTTTTCAGCAAGATGGATTTTCAGAGGGGTGTTTTTGTTGTTCACCTTTTGCATTTCACATAGAGACACGGTTCCCATTTGAGGATTTGAAACGGAGCATCCTGTCTCCCACAGGCTCCCACGTCCATTTACTCGCTTAGCCCTTTGGATTGACCCCCGGTGCATGCCTAGAACTTGGGCTGCAGGAGAGCCAGCATCCCTAGGGCTTCTCTGTGGTGAGCTGTGGCTTCCACCCAGCAGAGGTAGGGCTCCCGCTTCCGCCTGAGAGCCGGCCATACCCTGCTCCTCCTCTTCTACCCCAGCACATCTCCGCGGGGCACACCCAGAGGACCCCCCAGCAACCTGAAGGTGGCCAGAGAGAGCCCCTCCCATAGACACCGGTCGGAATGCAGCCAGAAAGAGCAAACTCGGCTGCCGTACTAGGTCGGGTACCTCAGTGAAGCCTCCTTTACTGTCTCTGGGAAGCTGGTTTTGGCTCCTCGAAGAAGGCAACAGGAAAAGTGTAGCTTGCAGAGGCTGGATTCACTGGGTCGAACCACTTCCCAAGAGGAGTGGTTAGTGAAGCCAGGTGTGACAGCAAAAATGGGAGCAGCAGCTGTCCAACAGCCTTGGAGAAGGTGATCAGAGGAGGCACGCCACCATTGCCATCATCAGCTGGAGCCCTTCTCTGAACGTGACAGGTCCTTCTAGCTCCTCTGCTCATAAAGAGCCATTATTCCCTTCCCCATTCTCCAGGGCACTTTGCTTACAGTTCTTTTTGTTTCCTAAAGGCTGCATTTGCTTGTATGTTTATCTATGAACCGTGAGTCCCAGAGGATCTCACGGCTTCGTTTACCTTTGGCCTGTGTCAACCCTGCAAAATTCATATGTTGAAGCTCTAACCCGCAATGTGACAGTATCTGGAGGTGAGGTCTTTGGGAGATCACTAGGGTTCGATGAGGTCACGAGGATGGGTCCCCCGTGATGGGGTTTAGTGGCTTATTAAAAAGAAGGTGAGACAAGAGGTTTCACCCTCTCCCTGTACCTACACTCTCACCAAGGAAAGGTCGTTTGGGACCACAACCAAGAAGAAGATTCTCACCAGGAACCAAATCAGCTGGTACCCTGACCTTAGACTTCCCAGCCTCCATAACTCCAAGAAAGAAATGTCTGTTGTTTAACCATCGGGTCTATGGTAATTTATTATAGCAGCCCAAGCTGACTCAGAGAGCCTAGAGCCATGATTCTTACATAAGAGGCGACAGCAAACTCGCTTACTGATGGGCTGGGATCTCTCTCACCTACACATAAACAGTGGCCCAACAATTAATCAGCACATCCATGTTCAGCTTCTACTGTGGGAAACACGATGGGCTGAGCAGTGGGAAATGACAACTTCTTTTCAAAACCGAACCAAAGGTCCAAGCAGCTTAACATGGTATTAGATTTTGCCAAGTGGGTATGTGTCATTATGCATGCAGATCTAATTACTCATATTTCTAGAGGATGCACTGAATAACCTGAGAGAAGAAATCAGTTACAGAAACTCATGTTGCTCATAATTTGAGGACTTTTGTGTCTCAAGGTTTAGGTTTGAAATCAAAACTGTTCAGCATGAGGGATGGGAAGATGAGAGGGAAGTATGCTTTTTACATTCTGAAGAAATTTAAGGGTAGGAGATATAGTATGGCTAACCTGTATGTGTTAATGGGCTATTTCTGCATCTTTTAAATGTTGTGAGCATAAAAGGTGAACAAGAGATATTTTATACGTAATACAACGAACTGACACATCTTCTGTTGTTTCTAAATCTGAAGAGAAAGCCTGTGACTTAGTACTACCCTAGCTCTTCCAAAGGCAAAACTGTGCACTGAATCAGGAGTAGAGGAAGGGATATGATATAGAGGATAAATGAACACAGGGTCAGGAATAAAGAATATCGTTTTCTCTATTGCTTGTTAATTAAAGTAACGCCTTAGATACTGAAAGCTTGCGTCCTGTGGTCTTACTATTCTCTTACCTGAGTTCTGTTCCGTGAGCACCAGGTCGACACATGTAAGATGTACTCAGCTATACTTCCCCCCATCGCCAACACCACGAGGCCCTCCCTGGCAGGGGTTCCTGCTCAGCTCTTTGTACCCTTTCCCAGCAGGACCCCAATCCCTCTGCCCACATGCTTGATTGTCATGGAAGCAGGTCCACAGTGAACTAAATCCAGGAGGGCCAAGATGGGCTTTGCGTCCAGCAAGGTTATCTAAAGGGCCTGGAACGCTGCCTGAACATAATACGAGCTTAATCAAAGCTGCTGCTTGGTTGAATAAAGGGATGCATCAAGACTAAAAGCAACAGCCAATTCAGGCCCCAAGGCACCCCCAGGACAGGCTCCACCCACCACAACCCTCCCTTACCTTCCACCCCCTCACCTCCATCTTGACAGTTAAACCAAAGCAAAGGAAGAAAAGAAGTCAGGAGAGGTGGCTTCCTTCACCAAGGTGAGGAGAGCAGTGAAGAAGGTGGACAGATGGGACCCGAATGGAGGAAGGGAGGTGGGCCGGGGTGGCCCCCTGGGTCGGGCGGGGCGGGGGGTGGGCAGTGAGAAAGAGAAGAGAGCTTCTGGTTGTCCCAGGTTTCCGTGGCTCGAGACTGGAGGACGGCATGATTAACCCAGATTAGAAATGAGTTGAGAACAGACGGGAGTGCACCTCATCCTTCATTCAAGTCTCAGCCTGACTCCGTCGATGTCAGGTCAGAACATTTCAGTCATCCGGCTGAGTGGTTTGATGGAGACCTACAGGTACCTTTTTGCTAACAGATGTAAGACCCCATTGATAGATAATTCATTATCCACACACCTCGTGTTCACCTTCCTTGTAGAAACACGTGTGGCCTTTTTAAGCACACGGAATGCACTCGACAGGGACAGAGGGGCAGAGCTAGAAGTCACGGCCATGGAGGGTTTGCCGTCTTCTGCTGGCTATCATGGCCCTGTTGGCCAGAAAAGGCTCCTCTGGTCGGACAGCAGAACTTGGCCTGTTCTGAGCGGCGTGCACAGCTTCTCAAAGGCGCTGTGAGTTGCGGCGTAGCGTTCTTCGCATTTTCCACTCAGAGGCACAGCAAGAGGTATTCGGCATGCAGGAGTCGGCTGCACGTGCAATAATCCCTTCGAGGGTGGGCGTCCATCCTGCTCCTGCAACCCCCTCACTCTCCCCTCCCACCCTTTTCATCTTTTCATTTTCTTGCCCCTTTCATTTTGGTTCCTGACCTTTTTTACCACCTGGGTGTGGCTTTGTGTGGAAGTCATTTATTCTTTGGAACCGGCTATTTCCACAAAGTGGGGGAAACGCAGAAGAGATTAGAAGGATCCCAGCAAACCCCAGGTCTTGATCCAGGAGATAAGGGCCCCACCTGTGGTTTGAGGGAGAAGTAGAAGGGAGGAAGGCGGGCCGTCCAGAAGGATCTGCTGGACAGGTGCCTATGGTGCTGGGTGAGGATGCGGCGAGAGCAAGGGAGTCCCGTCCTCCAGGAAGTTAGAGTCCTATGGGCTATGCTTTCGCCTGACGTCACCTCCCTGAGAAGGAACTGTAGTCCCCACTGTGTCCAGATGAGCAAGGTCAGGCGTGGAGCACACAGATCTTATTAGTGGCAATAATTTCCCTGTCTCCAGCTTTTGCCCTCTTTATCACAAATTGGCTAAATGCGATGATCCTGTCAAAGATTTTGAATGATCCTTCCAACCCACTAGGATTCCTTGGTGGCTCAGAGGGTAAAGAATCNACAGATCTTATTAGTGGCAATAATTTCCCTGTCTCCAGCTTTTGCCCTCTTTATCACAAATTGGCTAAATGCGATGATCCTGTCAAAGATTTTGAATGATCCTTCCAACCCACTAGGATTCCTTGGTGGCTCAGAGGGTAAAGAATCTCCGTCCAGTGCAGGAGATCTGGGTTGGATCCCTGGGTCGGGAAGATCCTCTGAAGAAAGGAATGGTAACCCACTCCTGTATTCTTGCCTGGAGAATTCCATGGACAGAGGAGCTTGGCAGGCTGCAGTCCATGGGGTTGCAAAGAGTGAGACACGACTGACTGACTAACACTTTCACACTTTCATTCTACTAAGGAGGTGAAAAAAAAATGTGTAAGAACTAGAAATCCAGTTCACTGCCAGTTTCTAGTTTTGCTTGAACTTCACAATTGAGATGGCATGGAATAATTTGAAAATTTGACCTACAGCAAGTCCCCTACNCTGACTAACACTTTCACACTTTCATTCTACTAAGGAGGTGAAAAAAAAATGTGTAAGAACTAGAAATCCAGTTCACTGCCAGTTTCTAGTTTTGCTTGAACTTCACAATTGAGATGGCATGGAATAATTTGAAAATTTGACCTACAGCAAGTCCCCTACATACGAACCTTCAAGTTTCGAGCTTTCAAAGATGTCAACGTGTCCCTGTAGGCCAGCTGTTGTACTGACTGTTATACTTTTCAAGGTACTCTACTGTAAGATTAAAAAAATTTTTTTAATGTTTAAAAATGTTTTCTGTATTTTTAAAATGTTTTTTAAAATGTATTATTTGTGTGAAAAGTATTGAAAACCTGTTACAGTACAGTACTGTGTAGCCGATTATGTTAGTTGGGCACCTAGGCTAACTTGGGAACAAATTGGATATATGGACACTCTCTCAGAATGGAACTCATTCACATGTAATAATTCACATGTATTATCCAATATCCCTTGTGATAGAGTGTCTGAGGCAGTGGGTCTTTAACACGTCATTATGCCAACGGGAAAGAGTGAGGCTCTTGCCAGTTCAGTAACTGTTGAATCCAAAAGTTTAAAAGCTCCACAGATCCCCTGTAGAATTTGTTTCCTAGCCCCACTCCTGCTCCAGGATCTTCCTTATCCTAATCATTGTGTGTTATGACACTGTGACCTAGTAAGTGACGCTCAACTGTGCCTGACTCTTTTGCAGCCCCATGGACGCCACCAGGCTCCTCTGTCCATGGAATTTTCCAGACAAGAATACTGGAGCGGGTTGCCATTTCCTCCTCCAGGGGATCTTCCCTATTTAGGAACTGGACCCTCATCTCTTACATCTCCTGCACTGGCAGGCAGGTTATCATCAGTGCCACCTGGAAAGCCCCGGCAGGTGGATTCCTCACCATTAGCGCCAGCTGGGAAGCCCACTGTCATCTAACGCTACACTTTGATCTCAGGAATGGGTGGTTGGCAGGATTATCTGTAAGCTGTCCTTAAAGACCTTGCTCACCATTTGCTGGGCGAGGAGAGCAGAGGGGCAGGGGGCCCCGAGGGGATGACTGCTTCCCCCTTCTGCACAAGACCCGGTGGGCAGGCTGAGCCGGATGCGCAGACAGCCGCTGGGAGCCCAGTAGAGGCAGACAGAACACGCCGAGAACCTGAGCTCCAAAGGGCCCAGCACCCAGCTCGCCGACGTGGGTGCTGCACACACCGCTCCTGCCTGCAGCTCTCCCCACAGGAGGAGCTGCTTTGGATCAAAGGCGGCATGCCGCCCCCGGAGGGGCAGGAGGAAAAGCCACAAGTGGTGACAAGCTCCAAAGACAGTGGAGTCACCAGCCGCCCGGAGTGGAATCTTCCGAAGCCTGCGGTCTGGGAAAAAACCCAGGTGCTATCCACTCGGCCACACCCCGCCGGCGAGGCAGGGAAATGAAAACAACAGGCTGGAAAGGCAGGCCGCTTCCGGCTCTGTGCAGGAGACAACCAGGATCCGGCTAGAGCTGACCTGCAGATGTTTGTTGGGTGAACCGGCCTTGGGCAAAGCAGAGTCAAGTTTGAATGTAGGCCCATGATATATTTCACCATGATTTGAAAAGATTAATAATGTAATACACCAAAAATCATTGATTTGTACACTTCAAACACATACATTATATGATATAGGAACTGTATCTCAATAAAGCCATTGTTAAAAATGCAAACAAGTAAAAAAGACACATTTTGCAAAAACAAAAGCAAAAACCCTAAAGCTCCAATTAAACTGTGTCTGTGAAAACTTTTTTTAAAGATGCAGCGTGGTGGGCTGCCGTCTATGGGGTCGCACAGAGTTGGACACGACTGAAGCTAGACTCAGCAGCAGCAGTGTGTACTAGCAGCGTTTCTTGCCGGCAGCCTTGCACTGTCTTTATCTGCCTCCCCGCTCCCCGTTCTTGGCTGTTTCCTGTGTGTCACCACTGAGATTTGAGCTCAGCTTCGGGTGGGTGTTTCATGCAGGAGATGGCGCTTGGTGGTGGGCAGAACCCCTTGGTTTTGGGAGTTCCTATTCCTCAGCCACCTGATTCATCAGTCAGGCTGCCCACCTCTCAGACTCTGACCTTAAAAGTCTAGTTTTCTCTCTTAGCTGTGCCCTAAAACCCTGTATGCAGGCTCTTTGCCTTTCCTCCCTTACTTAGCACATCCTGCATTTTTTAAAACCATCTCTTCTATCCTTGGTTTCCCCTTAAACCTTTAACATTTCACTACATCACAGCTTTAACTTGCTGAGAACTGCAAGCAGGGTCATGGACTGTTTTGACTGAAGGAATCATTAAAATAGCAACAACTTACAATACACGCTGTATATATGTACACAAAAAATACAGGTAGGTACAAGAACAGAAACAGCTTGTCAATGTCTCTCCTCTCACTACATTGGGAAGGGTAATCTAGCATCCCTGACACAGCATTTGCTGCAAGAGGATTGGAAATATTCAACCAGGAATGATAGGAGAAGTAGGTCGTAAAAACATCTTGTATATAAATATCTATTGTTCACGGGGAGGTGCCATGTCCGGATCAGGGCATATATTGTGATTAGATTTAACACTCATGTAAACATTTCCCAACCTGTCATTTTCTCAGCTGGATTTGTGCTTCACCCACATTAGACAGTCAGCAAAGAGTGTCAGAGAAGCACAGAAGACAGGGGGGAAAGCAATTAGGGTGGGGGAAAAAGAAGGGAAAAATAAAAACAGTCTTGAAAATATATCACCCTACCACCCAAAACAGGTAGTGTTCAGAGAAGATGTTAAGAGATTCAGAAAAAAGAGAATGACACTGTAAGAATGGTTGTAAGCATGTTTTTATCTTACTAGAATCTTTGGAAAGTCAGCAATTTGCATACCGCACCTGTATTAATCAGATACTTGATTGAACAGAGGTTTCTCATTCCTTTCCTCCATCAAACTGTCTAGGATGACACTGGGGAAATTGACTCTGATGTTCAAACGAGTAGCAGGGAGGAGCGTCTGGAATCACCACTCAATGAAATAATTTAGCACTTTTATTAGGAAATCATTATATTTACCAAAGGAAAAACCTCATTTTCACAGCAAACACAGGAAAATCAAGCAGTTTCAAAGGCTGCATAAGATAGTCAAGTATACATCTGTCCCCAAAGAAAGACAAGTTGAACAGGTAAACCCACTCCTGATTATGCAGACTTGTAGGTGGATCATACAACAGCTTGGGTATTGGGTATTGTTTCTTACTCTGAACAATTGCCTCCTGCTGTTGTTGGCTGGCTATGCAAGAGCTATGAACTACTGGTAGCTAATGTGAACTACCAACTACTACTTACTTTCCAGTGTCCTTTGTATCTAAGAGTGTCAGTGTGACTTGTCTTGGCCAAGGAAGTTTGCTGAGGATGAGAATGAAGTTGGTTATGGGAAGGCTTTCATGAGGCAGGTAATCTAGCTTATGGGCTTCCCAGGTGCGCTAGTGGTAAAGAATTTGCCGGCCAAGCCAGGAGACATAAGAGATGTGGGTTCGATCCCTGGGTTGGGATGATCCCCTGGAGGAGGGCATGGCAACCCACTCCAGTATTCTTGCTGGAGATTTCCATGGACACAGGAGTCTGGTGGGCTACTGTCCATAACGTCACACAGAGTCAGACACAACAGAAGCAACTTAGTAAGCAAGCAAGCTATCCTATCTCTTCCCCTTGTTTCTGCCCTGTACATGGTTTTGATGCTATAAGCTGCNATGGCAACCCACTCCAGTATTCTTGCTGGAGATTTCCATGGACACAGGAGTCTGGTGGGCTACAGTCCATAAGGTCACACAGAGTCAGACACAACAGAAGCAACTTAGTAAGCAAGCAAGCTATCCTATCTCTTCCCCTTGTTTCTGCCCTGTACATGGTTTTGATGCTATAAGCTGCAAAAGTCATTTTACAGCTTCAAGATGGCAAAGACAAGAGACAAAACTCAACACCTCAGGATGTCAGAGTGAACAGAGAAAATACTTGGCTCCCCAAAGATTCAATTGAGTAGTTGAACCAACACTAGCCTCCAGCTCCCACCAGATTTCTTAAGTGAAAAAGCAAATAACTATGGGCCTAAGGTACCATTTTGGATTTCTATTACCTGCAGCCCAAAGCATTTCTAAGTGACCCATCATGTACCAGGGATACACATAGGCCCCAAACAGGAGCTAGAATCGGGTGTCTGATGAACTAGCATTGCAAATTGCCTGAAGTCATGTTTCCACTTTTAGAAGTCGAATTACTTTAGCTTTCACCTTTAGACCTGTAATTTTCCTGGAACTGGCATCTTTTATACCATGTAAGAGAAGAATCAAGACTTTTGACATATGGCTATCTAATTGACTCAGACCATTATGAAAAAAAAAAAATCTTTTAACCCAGGCACTACTGTGTTCATTTTGTCATAAATCAAGTATGACTTTATATAAATGAGTAAACTTTCAATACTTTCTTCTGATATACTACTTGATATTTCTATTTTGTATGAACAGTAAGCTCCCTTAACTGTCTACAGCTTTACAATACTTTTTATATAATAAACTCTCACGTTTATTTTTTTATTAAAAGAGTAGTTGACTATTATCCTTTGAATTTTAATACAAATTTTACAATCAACCTGTTGCTTTCCCAAAAAAGAGAAAAAGCAAAACATATATCTTAAATATCCTAGATCCTGAATATCTTGATCTGTTGGCGTCTTTATAACACTGAATCTTCCAATCCATGAATGTAGCCTATTCCTTTTTAATTTAAATCTTGTTTGATTTCTCTCATAATGTTTTCTTGCACATTTTTCATTGTATTTATTTTAGATACTTGATGATTTGGGGATGCTATTATAAATAGTATGGATGTTATTTACTTTGCAATTGTTGCTATACCAGCATACCCAAAGTTTAACTTCTATAGTTTCAATAACCTGCAGTCAACCATTTTCTGAAAATATTAAATGGTAAATTCTAGAAATAATTCCTAAGTTTTAAATTGTGTACTATTCTGAGTAGCATGATGGAGTCTTTCACTGTTCCTATCCATCCTGCTGAGGACCTAGAATCATCATTTCTTCCAGTATATCCACACTGTATATGCTACCTGTATCAGAAAAATATATAGTCTTCCCTGTATCAGAAAAAAAATATAGTCCATATAGGGTTTGGTACTATCTAAGGTTCTGACATCCACTGGGAGTCTTGGAACATGTCTGCTGCAGATAAAGAGGAAATATTGTATGTAGGAATAAACTGATTATTGTATACTGGTGTTATATTCAGTGGCATGGCTGAACTTACTTAATAATTCTAATTATTTTCCTATAAATTCTTTTGTCTTTTTCTAAATGCACCATCATGTCATCTACAATAGCAATAATATTGTATCCTTGCTAGTAATTCAAGTACCACACTAAAGAAGATGACTCTGGTATCTTTTCTCATTCCTAATCTCAAGGAATGGCTTTCATTATTTTACCTTTAAGTATGATGTTTGCAGTAGGTTTTTTTGAAGATGCCCTTTATCAGATTAAGAGAATGACTTCTATGTTTATTTTGAGAAGTAAGAATTTTATCCAGAATGCATACTGAATTGGATCCAATGCTTCTACATGTACTGAGATGGCCACATCTCCTTTATTCTGTTTTTATTATTCTAAATTGCCTATATTATCCTATGTCTAATTTATCATTCTCCTTTATACTATTAATGTGTTCAATTATAATTGCAGTCTTTTGGTTATTAAACCATTCCTGTATCTCTGGAATTAACCCAAATTGGTTCTGATTTGTACTTTTTATATATCACTGGATTTGACTTGCAAATATTTTAATTAAGAATTTTAAATCTACAGCCATGAAAGAGATTCATCTGTAATTTTTCTGACTTGTGATGTCCTTGTATTATTTCAAATTATAGTGAAAGCTCAGTTATATAGTATATGGTAGCTCAGTTGTGTCTGACTCTTTGAGACTCCATGGACGTAGCCTGCAAGGTTCCTCTGTCCATGGAATTCTGCAGGCAAGAATAATGGAATGGGTGGCCATGTCCAAGGCAATGGCACCCCACTCCAGTACTCTTGCCTGGAAAATCCTGTGGATGGAGGAGCCTGGTAGGCTGCAGTTCATGGGGTCACTAAGAGTCGGATACGACTGAGCGACTTCCCTTTCACTTTTCACTTTCATGCATTGGAGAAGGAAATGGCAACCCACTCCAGTGTTCTTGCCTGGAGAATCCCAGGGATGGGGGAGCCTGGTGGGCTGCCGTCTGTGGGGTTGCACAGAGCTGGACACAACTGCGGCTTAGCAGCAGCAGCAGCCGTTTCCTTACATCTGACTTTATAAAACAAGTTTTAAAATGTCTTTTGTTTTCTTATTCTCTGGAAGAGTCATACAAGATCATTTATTTATTAAAGTTTGGAAAATTTTTCCAAACTGGACCTGGAGTTGTCCTGGGGGCAAGGTTTTTAATAATGGATTCAATTTTAATAGATACTGGAATTCCTATTTCTCTCTGTATTCATTTTGATAAGATGTGTTTTTATAAACTATCAAATGTATTGGAATAAAAAATTCATCATATCATTTGATTTTCCTTTAATGTAAGGAGAATATGTAATGATATCCCTTTTTTCCATTCCTGTTGAGAAGTCTGGGGTTAGTGTTGCATGTTTTAAAATAACAAAACTTTTTTTTTTTTTAATCTGGCTACTTTTAAGATTTCTACCTTTAGTTTTCACAGTGGCGTATCAGATCATAACATATCTATATGATATATCTATATCTTGTATTTATCCCATGGGATTTATAAGCTTCTAGAATCTATGGCTGGTCTCTTTTTCAGTTTAGGGAAATTCTTAGCTGTCATCGCATCAAATGTTGCTTCTGTTTCATCGTCTTCTTGTGGGATTATAATTATAAACTGGGACTCTAATTCCATGCACGTTAGGCCTTTTCCCTCTGCTCCACAGCCTGGAAAAGACTAGGGAGATGAAGCTGCCCTAAGTGAACAGTGTCTGTGGCCTATTTGTAGCCTATTTAACCATGTACACTCCTTAGAGAGCTCTTCCATGTAGAGTTTCTCTCTGCATCACCCAGTTCTCACCCTCCATCCTTCTCCGTAAACATATTCTGAGCTGCCTCCTAGTGCCAAACACAGTGCCCATTCCAATCACTCTTTCCCTGCTCCTACAACCTGCTTTGAAAGCTGCATCCAGGAGGGTTTCCTAAACACTCAGGGAGGATCTTGGGTCAAGTCTTTGACTTTTTAAAAACTTATTTTTAGCTGCTTTGGGTCTTCATTGCGGCTATGGCTTCTCTCGTTTGGGGCACAGGCTTCTGACTGTGGTGGCTTCTCACACTGCAGAGCCTGGGCTCTACAGCATGGGATCGGTAGTTGTGGCACAGGGACTTAGAAGCCCCACGGCATGTGGAATCTTCACAGACCAGGGACTGAACTCCTGTGCTCTGCAATGGCAGGCAGATTTTTAACCACTGGACCACCGGGAAAGCCCCCACATCTGTGCCTTCCTATCAGCTTTTGACTGTCTAAGCAGCGTGCAGGAAAAACTAATATAATTAGTCAGGAGGATGAGATAATGTAACTCTGAAATTTAATCCCGGAATCTTTTATCCACGGGAGGATAAGACGGCCGTAATCCCTCCTGCTATTTAAAAAGATTTCATCTTAGTCTTTATGGTTGGATGTCATCACCAATTCAATGGACATGAGTTTGAGCAAGCTTCAGGAGATGGAAGGACAAGGAAGCCTGGCACGCTGCAGTCCATGGGGCTGCAAAGAATCGGACACGACTGAGTGACTGAACAACAACAAATAATAATTGTATGTTTTTAAATGTTGCTTTAACCACCCAGTTCCCCAAACAAAAGAAAGAGAAAGAGAAAAGTGGACTTGGTATATAACCCCTTGTGTTTGCCTCAGAACAACCTGATGAAGATTTATTATTGTAACTTTAGAGCTTATATAACAAGGGATGGAACTTGGTCTTGTCCATCTGTTTTCAAGTCTGGGCACGTGTGTGCAGGCATCCAACTTTGCAACCCCATGGACTGTAGCCCTCCAGGCTTCTCCGCCCATGGGATTATTTGGGCAAGAATACTGGAGTAGGTTGCCATTTCCTCCTCCAGGGGGTCTTCCTGACCCAGGGGTCGTCTCCCGCATCTCCTGCATTGGCAGGCGGATTTTTCATCACTGCACCACCTAGGAAGCCTGGGCGCGTGCAGTGGTGTGAAGATCCCGCCTCCCTGTCCTTCTCCTTTTCCCCCCTACACCCTCTTTCTCTCTGCAACACAATCAGTAGACCTAGTGAAAAGCCAGGTGACATGGGACCAGGACCTCATCGGCTACAAGACGCCCTACTTGGCTCTGCCCCGTGTGGAGCAGCACGTAAGGACCTTCAGCTCTGCTCACCTGTGATCAAGTTGGGAAGGTTTTGCTTGGCACCTGCGGTCCTGGGCTTCTCCCCCGTTCTCTCACCCTTTCACTTCTCAGTGATTCAGTAAGACTTCAGTAAGATTTCTGTGTCCACAATCTTCGAGGGCTTTTTTTTCTTCCTTAGGCAATGATGAACCTTCAGTGAGGGCAAGGGCAGACACCTGTTTAATGAAAAGGCTGTGCTATGCTTAGTTGCTCAGTCGTGTCCGACTCTGCGACTGCATGGACTGTAGCCCACCTGGCTCCTCTGTCCATGGGGATTTTCCAGGCAAGAATATTGGAGTAGTGGGTTGCCAGGCCCTTCAGGGGATCTTCCCAACCCAGGGATCAAACCCAGGTCTGCCACATTGCAGGTGGATTCTTTACCGTCTGAGCCACCAGGAAGACACTTAAAAAAAAAAGCACCAGGCAGGTAGAGAAAGGGTCATGAGAGCGAGCTTTGCACCAGGATGTGGTTTTGTGTGTGTGCTCAGAAGCCACTGCACGTGTGTGGACACGTGTCTTATGTGCACTGCATTGGCTCTGAGCACGGAGAGGACCAAGGAAGGGGCTGGCGGCTTTTTGACACCATGGGTGGGGAAGAAGAAGGGGTCCTCAGGTGGGGCAGCGGAGGCGGGGGAGGGGGGCATCTGGGTGGCAGCGGTGGGTGCGATCTCGGAGCTGCTGCCTGACATACGATTCCGGGCAGGCCATCACTCGCGTGCCCATCATCCTGCCACTCAGCCTTAAGAGATGCTCTGTGTTTATCCGTCCGGAAGGCCCGGCTCAGGCCGGCCTCTGCCTCATTGGGCAGGCCGTCGCAGCCATCAGCCGTCATCATTCCAGAGGCCTGTCACACAGCCTGACACCCGCCACAATTCCTGGGCACTTGAAAGGTGCCAGGCCCCTTCCGAGCAAGCACAGCATCCACGGAGGCGCCTCCTCTCTCCTCCCCGCTGCCCTCCACGAGCTCCCACCAGCTGCCTGCCCTCCAACCCATTAGCCCCAGACAGCACAGACGACCCGGCAGCCCAGGGACTCTGTTTTCCACTGTCACTGCCTCCAAGTCAGGTGCGAGGGTCAGGGGGGCCGCGGGGTGAGGCTGTTAATCAGTTAGGAGACCCTGATTGCATCTTAATCACAAATGCGAAGCCCCCGAGAGCAGCAATTTGCAGTAATGGGAAAAAGCAGCAGCTCCCTGGGGGTTGGCAGGAAGTAAACACTCTCCAGGCTCAAGTGGGGGGGAGGAAAAATCATTTGTGGGAGCGTCCTGGCAGGGCTGAGAGCTGTGCCGCTGTCAGTCCAGCGAGGGGGGACGCTGCAGTGAGAAGAGACCAGCGATAGATGCAGGAAGGCCCAGCTGTTGGGCATGGCCTCACCCTCAGGCAAGGAGCCTCCACCCTACCAGCCTCCCTGCCTCCCAGAGGATTCCAAAACTATCATACTCTTTCTGGCCTTGGGGTCTACCTGGTGGCTCAGATGGTAAAGCGTCTGCCCGCAATGCGGGAGACCCAGGTTTGATCCCTGGGTTGGGAAGATACCCTGGAAAAGGAAATGGCAACCCACCCCAGTATTCTTGCCTGGAAAATTCCATGGATGGAGGAGCCTGGTCGGCTCTAGGCCATGGGGTTGAAAACAGTCTGACACGACTGAGTAACTTCACTTTCTTTCTTTTCTTTCTCTCTGGCCCCCATGACAAGCACCCATCAGAAACAAACAGAAAAAATCATCACTCACAAAATCTGGCCAAACAAGGGTATCCAACTCAAAACATTTGAGACTGAAGGGCAACCAGGCAAAAACAAAAAACTCAAAGCATTCAAGATGGAAGGGCAACCAAGCAAAGCTTCATTTCCCCCTCCAGCCTCAATGACTGTACACACCTCTCTCTGTAGTCAGAGGGGGTTGGGAACTCACCATTAAATATTTCTATCCTGCTGGGACATTCCTTTCTTTTACAACTTCCTCAGAATGGGGAGGAGCAGTTATCCCCATTAGAAGGCGAAATGTTTTTTCATAGCATCAATTTTTCTTCCTCTTTGAAAACGTTCCCAGCACCGAACACGCACATTTTTCTTAAATGTAATTTGATTTGGACGGTTTCTTGACCTGCGTCCAAATCCAGCCGTGGGTAATTATCACTGTCACTATTGTTATTAATACTGATATTTATCATAATCTCACAAATGCTGGGACAGCCCTTAATCTTGCTGTTTTATTTGGTTGAAAGGAAAATGGAAAGCACTGGCCCCCCCAGTTGACTCTCTTGTATTCACCTTCCCTGACTCCTACCATGCAAATAATCAGCCCAGTTACCAGTGAACTCCAGTCAGCTCTAACTATGAATTGCATTCAGGCATAGAGACAATGTCAGCAGGTGGAAGGGTCAAAAAGTCAGAAATATCTCATTACAACTGAGGAAATATCTAATTGTTAGGGCTTCTCACCAAATGCTTCACGAACCAGTGAGCTCTCTATAGCCAGAAACATACAGGTAGAGGCCACAGAGATTATCCTTCAGTTCAGTTCAGTTCAGTTCAGTCATCTCTGACTCTTTGCGACCCCATAGGCTGCAGCACGCCAGGGTTCCTTGTCCATCACCAACTCCCAGAGCTAACTCAAACTCATTTCCTTCGAGTTGGCGATGCCATCCAACCATCTCATCCTCTGTCATCCCCTTCTCCTCCCGTCTTCAATCTTTCCCAGCATCAGGGTCTTTACAGTGAGTCAGTTCTTTGCATCAGGTGGCCTAAGGATTGGAGTTTCAGCTTCAGCATCAGTCCTTCCAATGAATAGTCAGGACTGGTTTCCTTTAGGATTGACTGGTTTGACCTCCTGGCAGTCCAAGGACCTCTCAAGAGTCTTCTCCAACACCACAGTTCCAAAGGATCAGTTCTTCAGCGCTCAGATTTCTTTATAGTCCAACTCTCACATCCATACGTGACTACTGGAAAAACTATAGCTTTGACTAGACAGACTTTTGTTGGCAAAGTAATGTCTCTGCTTTTTAATATGCTGTCTAGGTTGTTCTCCTTTTTCTTCCAAGAAGCAAGCGTCTTTTAATTTTCTGGCTGCAGTCACCATCGGCAGTAATTTTAGAGCCCCCCAAAATAAAGTCTCTCACTGTTATCCTTCAGGTATGCCATTTAGGGAAGTAATGAATTAGGACCTTGAGTCTAAAATTTCAGGTCCATCGGAATCACTTGGAAGGTTTGTTCACAGATCTCTAGGGGGTCCCTCCCACCAATAGTTGCTAATTCACCAAGTCTGAGGAGGAGTCCAAGAAATTGCATTCTTCTTTTTTTTAATATTTATTTATTTGGCTGTGCCAGGGCTTAGAAGTGGCACTTGGGATCTTTACTCATAAGGTGAAATTAAAAGACACTTGCCCCTTGGAAGGAAAGCTATGACAAACCTAGATAACATATTAAAAAGCAGAGATAACACTTTGCCGACCAACGTTCATATAGTTAAAGCTATGGTTTCTCCAGTAGTCCACGGGGTAGCAAAGAGTCAAACATGACTCAGTGACTGAATAACAACAGCAACATCAAACTGGAACTCAGCTGCAGCATGTGGGGTCTAGTCCCCTGACCAGGGATTGAACTCCAGTCCCCTGCGCTGGGACCACTGGACCACCAGGCAAGTCCCGAGAAACTGCGTTTCTAATAAGCTCCCAGGTGATGCTCTGAGGTGGCTGGTCCAAGAACATGCTTTGAAACCATTAAACTAAGGAGAGGGCTAGATTAGATCACTTAACTCTCTCTGGAAGCTAAGATTTTATGATGTTACAAAATAAGGATTATTTAAGAAGTGACCAAGAGTGCCTGGCTCNCCCAGGTGATGCTCTGAGGTGGCTGGTCCAAGAACATGCTTTGAAACCATTAAACTAAGGAGAGGGCTAGATTAGATCACTTAACTCTCTCTGGAAGCTAAGATTTTATGATGTTACAAAATAAGGATTATTTAAGAAGTGACCAAGAGTGCCTGGCTCTGGGTAAAGGGATGAGGCGTGACAGTTCTCTTACAAACTTCATATGCACGTTTAACAAGAGGACAACGTCACCCTTCACCTTCCAGCACTGCCATGTTTCCGTAGATAAGCTGATTGATCCCACAAATGCTTAGACGCCGGCTCAGCCTATTGCTGGAAATTTTCCACTGCCTCTTTTAGTTCAGGTGGATAAGCGAAAAGATAAACCCCTGGTTTCTACTCTCTGGAATAACTGAACAACCTTCTGGCTGCAGCATTTTTAACAAAAATAAAAGGACAAAAAAAGTCCTTTTCCTGGATACAGGGTAACATAGCCTTAGCTTGTGATTTCTGTTACTCTGTTTCTTTCCAGGGCTGTGAAATCCCCTGGAACGCTATTTTCAGTAAACCGTGTATAGGTTTCTGAAGCCCAGCCTTGGACGGCTGTAAAGGGGAATAGGAGAGGAGAGCAATCTCAGTAAACATCTCACAGAATATGACCCTGTATGAGGGCTTCCTGACTGTGGAGCATCTTCCACAGCCGTTACCATATCTGATCCCCAGAAAACGACAGAGGACAGACGGGAGAGGCAGCATTAACTTCGTATTACTGATTAGAAAATTGGTGCAGACTTTCTGAATTGCCCAAGTGTCACTGAGCGCACCACAAGTGTGTAGAAGAAAAATTCAGGTTTTCTGACTCCTGGAGCAATCTTTTCAACTACCTCAAACTGCTCTTGAAACAAAGCAGGAGCAAGGACAATGGCCAGGAAAACAGTAAATCCGCAGGAGTTGGATAGAGACCGAGGGTCTGAACAGCCCCCAGCTCTCCTCCCCCATCTTCTCAAGTCTGTCTGGCAGGCATTCTCACAGACCCATCCATCTGTCCATCATCCACCCATCTTTGGACCTACCCATTCATTCACCCATTCACTCAGGTTCTCAATCCATCTATCCATCTTCCCACCCACTTAGCCTCCCACCCATTCATTCATTCCTGCATCCAGGTACTCATCCATCTCTCCATCCCCCCATCCACCCACTCACCCATCCGTCCACTCATCCATTCACCTCATTTCAAAGACAGAAACAGGCCTAGAGAACTGAAGTGCCTTGCCCAAGATCACACAGCTAGTTAGTAGCAGAGTCAGGACTAGACCTAAGCATAGAACTCAACTTCTGCATCTCGAAACAGTATCTACGATTACCATGCTACTTTTCATGAGAACGGCAGCATAATATTAGAGTAGGTTTGCTGAGGTAATTCTTCCCTATGTTTTCTGTTACCCTGTGACTATTCCCTTTATTCTAGAATGAGCCTGATATTTTATGCTTTCAGCCTGAGTGAAGAAAAGAGATATAAGAACAAAGTTCCCCTATGGTATACAGGGTGCCAAGCAGATATTTTTGCAGGGAACTGTCTGTATAAACAGTTGGAGTTACCCTAGATTATCCTGTCAGTAGCACTGGAATCGGAGAAGGCAATGGCACCCCACTCCAGTACTCTTGCCTGGAAAATCCCATGGATGGAGGAGCCTGGTGGGCTGCAGTCCACGGGGTCACAAAGAGTCAGACACGACTGAGTGACTTCACTTTCACTTTTCACTTTCATGCTTTGGAGGAGGAAATGGCTACCCACTCCAGTGTTCTTGCCTGGAGAATTCCAGGGACGGGGGAGCCTGGTGGGCTGCCGTCTATGGGGTCGCACAGAGTTGGACACGACTGAAATGACTTAGCAGCAGCAGCACTGGAATAGGGGCCCAACTTCATACAATTCTGACAAAGAATCACTGCTCCATCCAGTGGAAGTGATCTCATCACCAACCTACTCTTCTATAAAAAGCCCAGCCCTGGGGCTCTTGGATGATCTTATAGGTATGAGGTCTAGGGCCCCTTGGGTATCTGGTAGACTCATGCATGAAGAAAAGGGTCAGACAGTGGTCCAAAGGAGAGAAATGGGGGTGGGCCCGTGTGACTTTCAGGGGCCAGAGGAAGATTTAGAAAAGCTCAGAGAAGATACTTCAAAGAATGGAGTTCCTTGAGGCACAGGGCCTGGGCAGGGGTCCCATTTGTCCAAGTCAAGAACAGTACTGCACCAGATTACAGAGGGAGGGAAAGTCAGTACAAGCTTGGTCACTGGGGCATTTAAAAATACACGATATAAAAGCAAGGTTTCCCCACCCTGCTGCTAATTCTCTTCAGTCGTGTCCGACTCTGTGCAACCCCAGAGACGGCTGCCCTCCAGGCTCCCCCGTCCCTGGGATTCTCCAGGCAAGAACACTGGAGTAGGTTGCCATTTCCTTCCCCAAAGCATGAAAGTGAAAAGTGAAAGTGAAGTCGCCCAGTCGTGTCCGACCCTCAGTGAACCCATGGACTGCAGCCCACCAGGCTCCTCCATCCATGGGATTTTCCAGGCAAGAGTACTGGAGTGGGGTGCCATTGCCTTCTTCATCCCCACCCTGGGGCGAAACAAAGATTCTCTGGGCTGGAAGAATGAGGAAGAAAAAAGTTGAAAGGGAAGGAAAGAAAGCTGAGATGCTGTTGAGTTTCACCCAGCCAAGTCAGAAAGGAAGGGTAAGGAGTGATGGAAACCCCTGAGTTCCAGAGACGACTGTGCCCCTGGGCCAAGGACCACAACTCGCAGGGCCCACCTCTATTTCTGCCCGATTCCACCATGCCCAGCAGGGTGAGGAGTGGAAGAAATGTCTGTGAAGTGTGTCTTCATGAGTGGGCATTGAGGCAGCTCACAAGTCCTCCTTGAGTGTGGATCACACAGGTGATGTTTTCACTGTTCCTAAGAGTGGTGGAGAGAGCAGAAAGGAGGGGGGCAGGGAAGAAGGAGGGAAGAGGAAGAGGAGGGAGGGGAAAAGAAGGGAGGGAAGGTGGAGGAGAGGAGGAAGGAGGGAAGAAAAGGA
>SJYA01002940.1:3281721-3332527 GCA_006410615.1 Neotragus moschatus | reverse complement strand
AAGGAGGGATGGGGAGGTGCGGAGGGAAGGGGAGGGAAGGGAAGAAGAAGGGGGAGGGGAAAGGGGGAGGGAAACGGGAAGGAAGGGGAGGGAGACAGAGAGAGAACCCTAAGAGGTTTCAGTATCAGAAGGAGTCCCAACAGAGACCCACGGGAGGAAGAAGGGCCTCTCAGCAGAGGCCAGAGATAAGACCTAGGCTAAGCCAGCCCTCCTGCTCCCAGACCCCTCATTTCAGCTCGCATGCCTCCCAGAGAACGGATGTAGCCTTGAGGTGGAGGACCCTGACTGGAACAAGGGCAGGTTTTTACCATTTGGCTGAATAGGGGCTCAAAATAGAAATGAAATTGTTACTGAATGCAAANGAATCAGAAGGAGTCCCAACAGAGACCCATGGGAGGAAGAAGGGCCTCTCAGCAGAGGCCAGAGATAAGACCCAGGCTAAGCCAGCCCTCCTGCTCCCAGACCCCTCATTTCAGCTCGCATGCCTCCCAGAGAACGGATATAGCCTTGAGGTGGAGGACCCTGACTGGAGCAAGGGCAGGTTTTTACCATTTGGCTGAATAGGGGCTCAAAATAGAAATGAAATTGTTACTGAATGCAAAAAAGGACATTTAAACACTACACTCTTTTGCCTGTCTCACTTTTTAATTCAGCCTCATACTCAATAGAAGAGGGTCTAGTGAAAAGGGACAACTGAAATCCTGGAGAATTCGAATAGACAAGGGTGCTCAGGAACCGTTCTGTCTTCAAGACACGGGTGAGGGTTGGACAGAAGAAAGCAGGTTCTGGGAATCGCCTGGCATTCTGTTTGTAACTTGGGGTTCCTGTCTTGCTCTCTGGCATGTCCCCGGGGGCCCGTGATGTGGAAGAGACAGCAGAGAAGCGGCTGTACACTCTGTCCCTTCACCCTCACGCCAGCCCCTTACAAAACGATGCCAAAAGCCTGCAGAAACGGCCCCTAGCATCTCTCCGCAGGGTTACAAGCAGCCCTGGCAGGGCTGGCAGGCTGTGGGGTCATCGGCTTCGTTCTCATGTTGACAGGGGTGAAACAGGAAGCCGCTGCTCAGGCACACTGGCTTGCCTTGACCCCTGTCACGGGAGCCCTTCTCTGTGTGCAGGAGCAGGTTCACGGCGGGTCTTGGACCGGGCAAGCATTACTATTCACCAGCAGCCCCGGGAACTCTCCCTGAGGCCTCCACTCCAGTCATTTCATAACCTGGCAAGAATCCTGGCACTTTCCGGGGTTTTCAGCACTGATGACACTCTTGTTTCCTCCTGAAAAAGCCTGGGTCACCTGAGGACGCTTCTTGAATGGATCCAGCTGGCCTGCACCTTCCTGTCACCAATTCCCTGTGTTTCCTCCAGGGGCGCTGACCATGGTTTTCACTGTAAGTGAACTAGTTACGAGGATTAAAAAAAGAAAGTCTTTGCAATCTGCTAAGTAATGCCTTGATCCTTTGTCCTCTTTCAAAAAGGAAGACAGCAACTGATAACCCACCAGGTTTTAGCTAGGCTTACTGAAAAGCCGTATTTTTATTTATTTTTTTAACTTTTTATTTTGCATTGAGATAGTCAATTAACAATGTTGTGATAGCTTCAGGCGAATGGGGAAGGGACTTGGCCATACATATACATGTGTCTGTACTCTCTCAAACTCCCCTCTCATCCAGGCTGCCACATAACACTGAGCAGAGTTCCATGTGCCTTAACTTTTTAAAAATACAGGTGTAATATGAACCAGCCACACATCTCAATATTTCATCTGCTTGTAGAAAACATGTCTCCAAAAAAAGGCTTTGGGGAAGAGCACTGCAGTATAAGGATAATTAGGTCAGATCACCTGTTCTCTGTATATATACACATTATATGTGGGAAAGCACAGCAAGTCATAGCATGTCAGGAGGTGGATCAAATCACCTACAGTCACTGATTCAGCTGTTACTGATGATGCTCCTAACCCCCAAAGCACCCAAGGTGCAGCAGGGTATATACCAATAAAGAGCATGCAAACTGCTTCACCCTCACATAAAAGGGACTCAAGGTTTTACCTGTAGGGAACAACTGGAGAACAATACAAGGAATTCTTGTAATTAGTGAATGCAATAAGAAAGGTGGTTGATACGCAGTAAGTCCTAGGCCTTTGGTAAGCATTTGACATATGTTATCTCATCAAAACTTTAGGAAGGCAAAGACAAGTGCTGTTATTAGACTGATTCAATTGAAACAGAGACAGAGGTCTGCACTGGCCCAAGGTCACGTGGCCAGAAAAGCAGGACTTGAACTCAGGTCTGCTTGACCTCAGAGCGCGCAAACGCTGAGGTCTGTTCTGCGCATGCGTCCGTGAGTGGCCCGGAGAGGACGTGCTGGGGTCATTCGGAGAAGACAAAGAAGACCACAGGGCAATGCCTGCTGCGTCAGCAGTGCCCCAAACCTGGCCTGAATTGGGACCGAAGTAAAAAGACCAGTCTGGCAGCTGGGCTGGTCTCGGTCACGTGGGAGAGCTGTGAGCGCTGGGTAGCTCCATTCCCAGGTCCGTCTGACTGCAATCTGGAAAAGTAAGCAACGTGTGCAGTGCCACACAGATCCCCGAGCCGTGAAAGGTGGTAATTAAACAAGATGCTATCCAACTCCTGTCTTGGGGAGAGGGTCAGAGGAGGACACAGGATAGCTCAGGACACAGCTCGAATCCCGGAAGCGTATCTCCTCCGTAGGAACTTTTTTGATTGGCTGTGTTCGTGCACCTCGAGTGTCATCAGATTGGCACTCGCCTTGACACCCGAAACCACTTGAGACGGGCACGTCTCACCTGCTCTGTGAACGGGCACTAAGGTTCCAAGCTTTCCCGTGAAGGGCCTGAAGCTATCCTGAAGTCACCAGATCTCAATGATACGTGAACAAAGTGCTGCATCTCGACTGCATGAAGTTGGAATCTGAGACCCTCTCCTCTCTTAGGGAGGTAAGAACGAGGTGAGAATGGGAGATAAAGATGGGAGCGGGAAGTGAAAATAATCTTTTGGACGGGTGAGAGATGTGAGTCCAGGGGACCCCTTTCTTTTTCTTCATCATAAGCTAACGTTTTTAATTTAGTGGGAAAAAAACATCCAAGGAAATGTTTCTGGGAGCTTTCACACACATTTCTAAGTAAAATTCCAAAGTTCTCTGGAGTATGATCTAATACATTATTGTCTAATGTATTAATGTTTAATAAAAGCAACTCTCGTTTTATTCTTAATATAGTTAACAGTGTACAGTACGTCTGCTATCAACATGCATGCATTTTCCTATCCAGTCTCTTAATAACTCTATGAGGCAAGCATTATGCTCCTTGCATAAGGAGGAGAGGAGCTAAGGGATAAGAAGTCCAGTAATCTGTTGTCGCTGTTCAGTCACTAAGTCGTGCCTGACTCTTTGTGACCATAGGGACTGCTGCACACCAGGCTCCTCTGTCCTCCACTATTTCCTGAAGTTTGCTCAAATTCATGTCTGTTGAATCAGAGATGCTGTCTAACCATCTCTTCCTCTGCTGCCCCCTTCACCTTTTGCCTTCAGTCTTTTCCAGTATCAGGGTCTTTTCCACCGAGTCAGCTCTTCATATCTGGTGGCCAAAGTACTGGAGCTTCAGCATCAGTTCTTCCAGTGAATGTTCAGAGCTGATTTCCTTTAGGACTTACTGGTTTGATCTCCTTGCTATCCAAGGGACTCTCAAGAATCTTCCCCAGCACCACGATTTGAAAGCATAAGTTCTTTAGTGCTCACTCTTCTTTATGGTCCAACTCTCACATCCGGACATGACTACTGGAAAAAACTGTGGCTTTGACTATATGGACCTTTGCTGGCAAAGTGATGTCTCTGCTTTTTAATATGGTTTCTTCAGTAATTTACCCAGTTTCAGGAATTTAAAGTCAAATGGCCAGGGGACACTGGAGCCTGGGTTCAAACCCCAGTCTGCCTGAACCCAAAGTCTTAGCTCTTGACAGGCTCCACTGGCAGGGTAATTATCAAGTCATTTTCCTCCCTCCAGGCATAATGTGATGTGTCTACAATGAACCAAGACTCATTTGCACAAGTGACTCCTCTGCACAGTGGGAAGTTCAGTCTTACACACAACCTGACGTTTGTTCTTCATAGCTTCCTTTTCAAGCCCCAAGATCACCACCAGCACCACCAACAAAAATCCAACATGCAGTATTTAAGCAAGAATTAGAAAGCAGGTGTTCAGAGGCAACAGCTCATTGTTTAAGGGTACATTTTATACATAGTAAAAGGTGTAGACCATAAGTGTGCATCAGTGAATTTTGGCAAACCTATACACCTGCATAATTTCCACCCAGTCAAGACAAGAATATTTCTATCACACAAGAAATTTCCACTTTCCTACCTTGCGAGCAATCACTATTCTAATTTCTAACACCATAGATTTATTTGCTGTATATGTGTGGGTCAGTTTCTGCACTCTTTTCTATCCCATTGATCTATTTGTCTACTATAATGCCAATATATTAATTACTATAGCTTTACAATATATCGTGAAGTCAGATGATTTTTGTCCTCCAACTTTGCTCTTTTTTAAAGTTTCTTTTTATATTCTAGGTCACTTGCATTGACATATAAATTTGAGAACCAGTTTGTCACTTTTTATCAAAAAGAAAGTCTGAGATTTTGATTGGGAATGCACTGAATCTAGGTGTAGACAACTGGCATTTTAACATTTAATTCTTGATTCAAGAAAGAAAGTCCTTGAGGATATCTCTTAATAATCTGTCTTCTTAAATATCTCTTAGCATTATCTTATAATTTTGTTTTATCTATTGCCAAGCATTTTATATGTTGGTACTACTGTGAATTATTTTTTTTCATTTTATTTGCTATTAATATATAAAAATAAAATCAATTTTTATATATTGACTTGTACCTTGCAAATTTGATAATTATTTGCTATTTCTGGCATTATTTTGTAGCTCCTTTAGGATTTTCCATGTGTACAATCATTTGTATCTAAGAACCAGTCACTTCTTCTTCTCCAATCTTTATGTCTTTTGTTTCTTTTTCTTGCCTTATTACAGTGGCCAGGACTTTCAGTACCTTTTGAATACAGGAGATGAAAGCGAATGCTTTTGTCCTGTTTTTTATCTTAAATAGAATGTGTTCAGTAGTTCTTCATTAAGTATTAAGTTAGCAGAAGGATTTTTGTCTTTGCCCTTTTTCAAATTTGAGAGGTTTTTCGGTTTTGTTTTTTTACCAAGAATTTTTGTCTATAAATGGTCGTTGAATTTTGTCAAATGCTTTTTTCCCCCATCTCATTACTTATTTGTATTTTTATTTAAAACTGAGCTCCAATTATTTCTTCCAGCTATTTGCTGTTTATCTCCTTGTTTTCTGATATGTGTGGTCTCCTAGGCAATTTTGCTGACTCCAACACAGCATGAAGCTGGATTCATACGTGACTGAAATCTGGTATTTCCTGACAGCTGTACTTTTGTGTGGTAGCTTCTGTTTTCACTCAAATACTGTTCATTGTAGGAATGTTTTTAATTTTGAGCCAAATCATGCTAGAATTACATATTTAACTATTAGAAATAGTTATTACAGAGGGTTTTCTTTTTTTCCCCTACCACATTTCTTGAGACAAATGTAGTCAAAAGCTTCAGAACTTGGCTTGTTCATCAATTCACAATTTGAAAAAGAAATGCAGAAATATTTCAAGTCTTCCCTTTGTATCAAGAAGGATGCAGTCAAGACGGATTGGAAAGAAAATGAAGCACTGAGATGTGCTGTCCAGCAGCCAATACCGTGTTATCTGTGGATCAATCTGAGCAAACCACCTGCATTAGGGAGCAATCTGGGGAAAAAGACAGGCTCTAACCTTGCCAGCCTAGATGTGGCTAGGAAAAATAACTACCTCGTCCCCAAGGATTGCTACACACTGCTTATACTATTTCCTTAACAACTGTCACTCCGTCTCTCAAGGAGTTATCCATCGTATCATTAGACATGACAATTTAAATGCTTGAAGCCAAGCCTAGTCCAGATTAAGAGTTAGTGTTTTTTTTTTTTTCTCCCTCTGTGGTTTCATACTTTATACCTCTCTTTTCCTTTTCCTTGTTTTCTTTACTTCCAAACTTTTCTGTCAGCCAAAGATACCAAGTGTCTAGAAAGCAACTTTTGTCTCTGCTACAACAGAACAGATGCTCAGCCAAGGCTTTCTCTTCATGATCAACGCGGGGATGGTCTTATTACAGTGATGTTCTCCAATCTCAGACTCTTCTGGAACAAGCATTCCTTTGAAACTACGCTCAGGGTCAAGTCACTCATGAAAACCAACCTTTGTACTTTTGGCCTGAATGTTACATCTAGTGAGACAACCCTGCCAAACTCAAGGGAGCTTCAGGAAGTAAGTTTAGGAAGTGTGACATTCCTACATCCTCCTGGAAATTCACAAGATACATTTGTATATCAAAAGCTCTTTGATATTTTCTTTAACCTACTGTGGCTTTCACTTTTTTTGACCGGAGAAATACTGTTTGGTTTAGTTGACTGACTAACACCTTTCAACCCTCATTCCACACTTTGACACTGTCCCTCTGCCTTCTGTGTTCATTGGCACCCTATAAACACTCAGCTCTGCGTCCTATGAAAGGGAAAAAAAGCATCTTTTAGAGCAACATTCAACAGTGGATAATCAAGACCCTTCGATCTGGCCTTTCCCTCACAGCTATTTGGATGGTAATGCCCCATTTGGAAAAGGATCGCAGTTAGCTCTCCGACTTGGCTTAAATGTTGAAGGAAGCTGAGGGCGGAAGGAGGGTAAAGGTTTTGCAGCACAAAATACAGACGGTGTGGAAGCCCTGGCAGAGAAAGGAGAGAGGAGAAGAGGGTGAAGGCATGCAAGAGTTAGAGAGAGGGTACACTACCTTTGTGGGAGACTGCAGCCCACCTGTGTGGTTCACTCCTGGGGGATGAGGCGGGACTCCATCCATGCGAGGCCACCAGCTTTGGGGAACATAATTAATGTGGTTCAACCCCCACTTTGTTATGGTCAAGCCATTCCCCTCGTGTGCAGTGAGATGCTACTTCTTCTTTCGCCTCTCCTGCCAACTCTTCTCTTGCTGTCCTGGTTTGGTTGAGTTGAGTTTTTATTATTAAGCCAACTCATTTTCTTTTAGTGTGAAACTTCTTAATTCATTCTAATATGTTTTGATTTTTTCCCCCATATCTCAGAATATCCTCCTGCAGAGAGACTCTTGAGTTTGAGGTCTAGGCCACTGCTGTCCCACAGGATGTACTGGGCAGTGGGGATGCTCTACATCTGAGCTGTCCTGTGGTCCCCACTGGCCGACCACACGTGGCGACTGAGTGCCTGAAATGTGGCTCATGTGACTGAGGGGCTGAAATGTTAATTTTAAAGAACTTAAAGTCAGATAAGTGGGGACTTCCCAGGTGGTCCACTGGTTAAGACTCTGGGGGATGCGGGTTTGATCCCTGGTAGAGGAACTAAGATCCTACATGTCGCAGCAACTAAGCCCATGCACTACACTACTGAGCCACACACTCTGGAGTCTGTGCCACAACTAGAGAGAAGCCCCCGCGCTGCCAGGAAGGATCCTGAGGGCTGCAGCTAAGACCTGATGCAGCCAAACACACACATACATAATTTTAAAAAAATAATAATGTCAAATAAATACACATGATCAGTGGCTACTGCATTGGAGAGCGCATTCGGACGCCTAGACCCTGAGAAGAAATGTGCTTTTATCACATCGCATTGGGATGGCTATACCACACTTGGAGTACTGGAGAATCTGTGAAATCCATTACTGTGTGCTTTAGTTCTAGACCAGCGCATGCATGCCACAGGACGTCTGAAGATACACAGTCTTCGGCAGTATCCATGGTTTTGTACCTACAGGGACTCGTTCTCCCGATTATTTGACTTCACATATCCAGGAGGCTGTGTGTGTAAACAGATGTAAAAGGACCCCGAAGNGTACTGGAGAATCTGTGAAATCCATTACTGTGTGCTTTAGTTCTAGACCAGCGCATGCATGCCACAGGACGTCTGAAGATACACAGTCTTCGGCAGTATCCATGGTTTTGTACCTACAGGGACTCGTTCTCCCGATTATTTGACTTCACATATCCAGGAGGCTGTGTGTGTAAACAGATGTAAAAGGACCCCGAAGGCAGACAGACTTGGGTCAGAATCCTCATCCCATCAATCTGTAATGACCCCTTACCCACGTTCCATCTACGAAGTTGCAGCAAGAACTACCAAATTCCTATCATATAGCCCTCGGCACCAGGTACAGGCATCTAGAGAGGACAGGTAACCCAAACTGGGCCATTCTCTCCCTGGGAATTCGGGAGATTAGAGAGAGAGATTAGATGCTTCATGTGGTTGAATCCACGCCCTAACATTGAGTGCTGCTGGTCTCCTCATTTTCAACACCCAGATTACAAAATTCAAAGGAGCCAGTGTGCAAGAAAGACAAGAATTATAGAGGCAGGCAGAAGCGGGGTACAGACGCTAGACAGAGCAGGGATGGGGAGGGCTCCTGGACCTCCCTCGGGTGGGCATCTGTGCTTGCTCACCCATGCCCCTCCTCCGCTGACGACAAGAAGTTACCCTTCCCAGCACTTACACAGGGCCATCAGACCAGCAGTAACATGCGCCCGAGGTAGCGAAATTCCTCTCTGAGTCGCCTCAGGCTCTCACTGCCCTGCTGGGGTGCATTTAGGAGCCTCACGATGAAGAGCCAGTAGTCCAGAGATCCAAGCAGCCGGGTCTCTGAGTCACCACGTGGAGGACAAGCGCCCTGGAGCACCACCCGAGCCTGCGTGCCGGTGTCTGGAACCACCGCNTTCCAGTATTTGTGCCTGGAAAATTCCATGGGCAGAGGAGCCTGGTGGGCTGGCTACAGTCCATGGGGTCGAAAAGACTCGGACACAACTGAGCACACATGCAAGAGCACACGTGCGTCTTCCTTTGTAAGACGATGGGCTCTTTCTTTAAGCGGCAGGAGTTACCACCAGCTTCACTTCTGTTGCGTAACGGGTCTACCCTGAGGTGTAGCTCTTTTAAGCCATCCATGTGATTCTTGTCCCTCTTTGTTCCCTGAAACCTACGTGGATCCTATTGTAAGTATCTTGGTTTCCTTTATTTCTGCAGGTCCTCACTCCAAGGGTGAGAAAAGATGAATTATTTGATTTCTTTCATTTAATTTTCCAGACGCCTGGGGAAGCGTGCTTAGAGAAATCCAAACAGAAGAAGAAGAAACAGTGCTGTTGAAAGACGATCGGCCCCAAGGCCTTTACTTGGCTTTAGAGAGAAGAAAAAGGTGCTTCAGTGGGCAGTGGTCCATTTGAAAGGACACACGAGAAATCTCTTTTTTTCTGTGACGGTCTCCTNAAGCGTGCTTAGAGAAATCCAAACAGAAGAAGAAGAAACAGTGCTGTTGAAAGACGATCGGCCCCAAGGCCTTTACTTGGCTTTAGAGAGAAGAAAAAGGTGCTTCAGTGGGCAGTGGTCCATTTGAAAGGACACACGAGAAATCTCTTTTTTTCTGTGACGGTCTCCTTCACAGCCCATAATGCCTCTCTCTACATTTTGCAAGGGAGTACTCCATGAAGCAATATACATGTGTACAAACACACATGCACACACACACACACACACTCCCACATATGTGCAAGCCCAAAGAATGTGGAAGGGCTTCTTCTTTGAGCTGGCAGCAAATCTCTCCAGAGAGAAACACAGGGATGATGCCTATAAAGGTCTATGTAAATACTTCATTCCTGATTATTATCCAAAATTTGGGATGTCTTGTACTTTCTTTCTAAAATTTTCCCATCATCAGCATTATCTCTCTTATATACTCTGAACCTTCCAGTTCATTAAAACAATACAAAAATAATACTGTTACTGCAACAGAAGATAATGGCATTCTGACCTCCTTGTTATGCCATAAGCCAGACACTAAATGCGTCACGTGAATCATTATCATTTAATTTTTAAAATAGCCCTCTGAGTTAGATACGATTGCTGCTGTTGCTGTTAGTATTATTATCATTTCCAGATTATAAAGCGAAGGCTTTGGGATTTAAATAACTTGGTGCTTGGGTTTCAAATCCCAGCCATCTGACCCCAGGACCCAAGCTTGTAGATGGAAACTGGCGTCGCCTCACTATGCAAACCATGTGGCNCTGAGTTAGATACGATTGCTGCTGTTGCTGTTAGTATTATTATCATTTCCAGATTATAAAGCGAAGGCTTTGGGATTTAAATAACTTGGTGCTTGGGTTTCAAATCCCAGCCATCTGACCCCAGGACCCAAGCTTGTAGATGGAAACTGGCGTCGCCTCGCTATGCAAACCATGTGGCAGAACAGAAAGCGAAAGAGCAGAAATTCACCATTTAAGCACTAAACCCTTTTTCCCAATAAAGCCAATCGTACCTGGCAGGCTCTCCCCTCTCACTGCAATACCAACCGGGACAATTTCCCAAAGTTCTTTGCTCATTTCTGGGTTCCCCCACAGCCGCATTCCATCACTTGAGCCCCCTATCCTATAGGAGCAATCTGTAAGTGGCTCAGCTCATAACAAAATCCTTTGGGTAATCCCCTAAAACTCACTGGCAGGAATCCAAGAAGGAAACTTCCTATATCAAATACCACTCTCAATGAAAAAATATTTTAGTAAGGACCTAGAATATTTATAGTAGGTGTGATTATCCCCTTCCCACTTACAAAAGTGATAGGAATTCTGGATGAGATATCGCCACCAAGACAACATCTTCTCTCCCTCAATGCCGGGAACCACAGAAACGCCGTGATGTATCGGAGAGGAGCCGCGCGGAAACAGCACGTCGGAAAAGACCTCATGAAATACTCGCCTGCAAAGAGGCAGTCTCTACACACGCCAAGACCAGGCTTGAAATCATGTCTGTGTGATATGCACATAGCAGGGAGCACAGGACTCAGCTCTAATATACTAGAGAAACGGAAATGCACTGCCTGCGCGGAGCGCAACGCGACAGCCGACCGGGGATCAATGCTAACTCAGTCAGACACCTGCACGATCAGCCGCGAGCTTCCCAGCAGGCGGAGGCTCCAGGCAACCTCCCGGAAAATGTGACAAATAGCCGGGCCACCCACCCTGGGACATACCTGGGTAAGGGGATCTGACTCTGACTAGTAAGCGTATTAATTATTTCCAAGGCCTGGCCAATCACTCTTGGGGTTTCTGTAGCACAGTGTCCAGGTCAGTGCTCTGAGCTCTGCAGGAAGAGAAATGGGAGCAAAGGGCATTTTCCCTCCAGCAGCCACCCCTCACGGCTTGTTGTTGTTGTTCAGTTGCTAAAGGAAAGTGAAGTCGCTCAGTGGTGTCCAACTCTTTCTGACTCCATGGACTGCAGCACGTCAGGCTTCCCCGTCCTTCACCATCTCCCAGAATTTGCTCATATTCATGTCCATTGAGTCGGTGATGCCATCCAGCCATCTCATCCTCTGTCATCCCCTTCACCTCTTGCCTTCAATCTTTCCCAGCATCAGGCTCTTTTGCAGTGAGTCAGTCCTTCAAACCAGGTGGCCAAAGTAGTGGAGCTTCAGCTTCCCTGGTGACTCAGTGGTAAAGANAGGAAAGTGAAGTCGCTCAGTGGTGTCCAACTCTTTCTGACTCCATGGACTGCAGCACGTCAGGCTTCCCTGTCCTTCACCATCTCCCAGAATTTGCTCATATTCATGTCCATTGAGTCGGTGATGCCATCCAACCATCTCATCCTCTGTCATCCCCTTCACCTTTTGCCTTCAATCTTTCCCAGCATCAGGCTCTTTTGCAGTAAGTCAGTCCTTCAAACCAGGTGGCCAAAGTAGTGGAGCTTCAGCTTCCCTGGTGACTCAGTGGTAAAGAACCCACCTGCCAATGCAGGAGACATAGGTTCAATCACCAGGAAAAGGAAATGGCAACCCACTCTAGTGTTCTTGCCTGGGAAATCGATGGAAAGGGGAGACTGGTGGGCTACAGTCCATGCAGTTGCAGAAGAGTAAGACACGACCAAGTGACTAAACAACCTCATTATTGCAGGCACAAGTAAATGATGTCCAAAACTGGGCTGAAAATGGAGGAATCCAGTCATTCCCTTGAAGCGTTCCCCAAACACACATTTGTCACCACAGTTCTCCCAGCACCAAAACTTCATCCCTCTTGCCCCAGGCAGTTTTTTTCCTTTTCCTCCACCCCAAGTGACTCGACCTCTTGGCTGTTTTTTCTCTAGCACAGGGCTGCCTGTCCCTTCCTTCTGGCCTCTGGAAATGCTTTCTCCCAGCCTGGAATGTTCTTAATACCCATCCCCAGCCTCACATCCCAGCCCTTCTTCAGAGTCTATCAGACCCTGGAATCTGCCTGCTTGTCCTCGTCCTTCGCACTCAGCTGGGTGAGAGCTGGGCTGTGGGAGATGAGCTGTAATTAGGATGAGAGGGAGTTTGGTCATCTTCTGGATGCTTGTCTTGAAGACTGGCAAACCTGCCTTGAGAGCAAGGATGCTCGGTGAGGGACCAAGGAGCGTAAGAATCCCCACCATCTGTCCAGATAGAGCTTGGAGCCTCTCCACCTCTGGGCCATTCCAGGGACTGGCAGGATGACACAGACCCTGAGGAGGGGGTGGGGCATAACACAGAAAGGTGGGGAGAGCAGAGAAAGTGGGGGCTCAGCAGAGGCTGCTCTAAGTCAATTGAAGGGCTACCAATGGGAAAAGGCTTCCCTGAGAGCTCAGTTGGTAAAGAATCCGCCTGTAATACAGGAGACCCTGGTTCGATTCCTGGGTCAGGAAGATCCGCAGGAGAAGAGAATACCCACTCCAGTATTCTGGCCTGGAGAATTCCATGGACAGTATAGTCCATGGGGTCACAAAGAGTCAGACACAACTGAGTGACTTTCACTTCACTTCCACTTCCAATGGGGAAAGCTGAGAACTGTTTGACACAGTCTAGAAAGCTGTGTGTCTGAGTCTATGTATCAGCAAGATTATTTTCTTGCTTCCTATATTCTCTTTTGGGCTTCCCAGGTGGTGCTAGTGGTAAAGAACCTGCCTGCCAATGCAGNACACAACTGAGTGACTTTCACTTCACTTCCACTTCCAATGGGGAAAGCTGAGAACTGTTTGACACAGTCTAGAAAGCTGTGTGTCTGAGTCTATGTATCAGCAAGATTATTTTCTTGCTTCCTATATTCTCTTTTGGGCTTCCCAGGTGGTGCTAGTGGTAAAGAACCTGCCTGCCAATGCAGGAGATGTTAAGAGACATGGGTTCGAGCCTTGGGTCAGGAAGATCCCTTGGAGGAGGGCACGGCAACTCANCAGTTTAGGAGTTGGTTTTAATTACTGTAAGTGGAAAAGCCACATCCAGAATTAATGACGTTTCTGGTAATCCCACCATGGTGACATAAACCAGCCCACCCCTACATACAGAGAAGACCACAACACAGAATGTCAGAGGTCTATTCCAGGGCATGGGCGAACCCAGGACCAACAGAGACAAGCACGGTTTCCATCAGATTCTCGCTCTTCTGGTTTCGCGGTCAGGCACACGCGTGATTTCTCTAACAGGGCATCTCTTTCTCTGTGTGTGGCTCTTGTTGCTTTGTAATGCTCTCCTGGAAGATCTTTTACTTCTTTATTGTTGTTTGGGAGTTCACCTGGTGTTTTCTTTCTCTGAAATGAATCCAGGGTGTAGATGGCCTCAGAAGGGCGTCTAATCCTTTGCCCTGCCTCAAGGCACTTTGAAAGAAAGACAATAGACTATGATACTGTTGTGAGGTGGTATTATAGAGACGAGAATATCTTGAAACCAGCAGGATCTAGCCATTCCTATTGTTAAAGTAACCTAGGCAAAGATATCAAAGAGCACTCTTTAATAACCTACTACAAATGCTAACCACTTTGGGTAAGGTATAATAAGAACTTTCTGATCCCAGGTTTTATTGGTTTCTATTTAAGCTCATTCAGGGTCAGGCTACCCCAGAGGGCAGCTGAACACCTGCCTAGCAGCTTATGGACAGGACGGTGCACTTCCCTCTGCCAGGAACAGAGGCCCATGAGGCCAGCTGCCACCAGGAACCTTGCCTGATGCCCAGACTCTGTGGGGCATTGCCCGGGCAGCTCCAAGAAGGAGATCCACTCTGAGTCATATTTTCTTCTATAATGCTTTCAGCTGAGTTCATTGATTCACTCAGTGAGCAGGACTTGTGCACTTTTCTGTGTGTAGAATAAACCTACTATATTTGATGGTTAGGTGTATATAAATTTGATACAGTATTTGATTTTTTTAATCCATCATATTCTCAATCCTTGACCAGGAAAGGATTTTGAAGAGGTCAAGAAGATTTGACAAACGTTAATGGAGCTCGAACTAAGTGCCAAGCCTTTGTTTAGGTACTGGGCATTCGACACTGCAGCAGGGAACTTGCATAAGGAAATAGACTCGGGAGAACAGAAGTCAGGAGGATGTGCCTGTTTCATTGGTCCAGGAGTAGGCCCATGCTGACTGATTACTGCTCCCTAAAACTCCTCTATGTCAGCCCCATATTCTTTGGGGGACCTCTTAAATCATGAATCAATAAGGTCACCCACATGTCAGTATTATTAAACAATGTGATGTGATAGGAAAAGTCACGGACTAGGAATAAAAATATATATACCATATACCTAGTTCCAGCCTGGTTCTGCCACTTGATGAAATCCATACCTTTCTACAAATCTCTTAAACTTTGAATCTTATTTCCCTCATCCTGAGAGTGGGGTCATTCTTACTTTGCAACTCCACGGGGGTCAAGATTCAAGTCCTTGGTATTCTCATTTGTAATTTGAGAGATTTGAACTAGATTTAAATTTTACATACTTTCTTTAGAAGTGAATTATGCTTTTGAGATAAAATCTAACCTAAAACCCCAACAAGTAAAACAGACAAAGACTAGGCTTGCTCCCGTGGCCTTGAGGGAGAAAGCTAAGAATCCTAAATACCTCTTCCCCCATCCTTAGAAGACCCTTGAGCCACCTGTGTGTGACCCCACTGAGCAGTGTGAAACCCACTGAACTAGATGATGTTTAAAGTACCTTCAAGTCCTAAAATTCTATAAATCAAAGTGTTCCAATGTTGGAAAAGAAAACTCCAATATTCTTCCTTCATTATTTAATACAGGAGATAGACACAAGTTTCACTGAAACCAGAATACGTTTCATTACAGTCTTCCTATTTGTGAATCCAATCTTTCTGTCACAAAATGAAATTAGATTTTAATGGGACACAGTATCCTGTAATGAGAAGAAAACTTCTCACTGTGTTTGAACCCACCCCTGATCCTGGGTGGATCAAGTCAAGGAAACTTACCTCTCCAAATCAATCAAGTTAAGAACTGTGGTGGCTTCGTAAACACAGGGTTGCACATGATCATTTCTGGGCTCCATGTCCTAATAAGTTTCTCTAAATTCAGTAAGTTTCAAATTCCACCCTGCCTACAAGCCAGATCGCTCCATCACACTCTCCTCGGTACATATACTCACCCTATTTGGGGAGGGGTGTGGGGAAGAAGACAAATTGGATTGTAAATGACACCATCAGGACATCGAGCTAGAAGTACCCACTGGATCACTGCTGTGTTTGTGCAGGTGGTTGGAGCTCACAGCGTGCCTTGACCTCGGCTCACCAAGAGGGATCCCCAGCTCCATTAATAAGCATCCTGCTAGGCACTGAACGCAGCATGGGCATTCATAAGGGCAAACCAGAAAATCCCAGGGCTTGGGGAAGGTTTCAAGCAAACAGTCTGGGCTAAGGACCCAGGACCTGGGACAGGATTAAAAGGAGCGACCCCACAAGAGACATACAGTTTGATTCATTGCCTCCAAGAGTGCACGTCCTGGGAAAGAGCAACAGGGCCTGCCTGGGAAGCCAGGGAACTTTAGGGCTAGACAGAAGCACAACAGCTCCGGTCATGGCTGTGACTTGGTTATAAGTTAACTTTATGGGTCACCGAGTGTCTGGCAGCAGACCATAAAAAAGAAGAAAGGGTGGCCAAAGGAGCTTTGTGTTGGGAATGGCTGTGACCAGTTGCTTCTGGAAGGGAGATGTATTGACTGCAATAAAACTTGATGGGCTCAGTCCTGGTTTGTTTGGGCTGGAATCGGAAGTAAACTTTGGACCTGAGTAATTGGTTTGAAGCTGTGCTTAAAGAGTGGGAGCAGAGGGGATTTTGTTCCAAGCAGTAAACAATATGGTACCCAACTGATGCGCACGGTCCACCTTCTTTGTGACCTCTAATCCCATGATGCTGTCTTCAGGCAGCTCTTTTAGGTTAATCTCACAGTCCACACAAATTGGTATAGTTTCACTTTCTCTGTAATGGCTTTATATATATATATATTTTAAATCTTCCTTGTTTATCTTAGGACAGCAACACATTTCAGGTAAAAATAAATAAAAGCATCAGCCTTAGAGACTTACTATCCTTAACTGTCTGTTCTGGAGGAAACACTGCCTTATGTTTCATGTTAACTTTTCCCCAGCCATCCAACTTTAGCTTCCTCCAGCTAGTCAACTTAATTATTTATTAAGCACAGACTTTCACATCATCAGGTGTCAGAGAGGCCATCCACCGCTCTAAGCAACAAATAAAAAGATTATGCCAGAAATGTTTCAAAAAACACGCATTATGTTTTTCATTTGATTTTTTCTTGTTTCAAAGTTTGGGGGAAGCACGTTACAAAAGCACTGAACTGAGTTTTCTCCAGGCCAAGGAGCCCATCTTAACTCTCCCTATCTCTAGCTGTGTGGCAATCAGAACAGAACCCGTATCTCTGAGGTCCCGTTTGTTTATCTGAAAGGTGAGGGAGGCTAAGTTGGGTCATATTCCGTATCACAAGGCTCAACTATAATCATCGGTAATGTTTCCTGATACAAGCACTTTGCCTTCTTTATCAGATATCCCTTGTAACAACCCTGTGATGTGTGTATTATTATTTTCCCCATATTCCAGATAAGGAAACTGGACTGAGAGAGGTTTTGAAACTTGTCCAAGGTCACACGGTGAGGAAGTGACAGCTCCAGCATTGGAACCTACTTTGGCCCCAGATCCCAAGATGCGGCTGCAGTTTCACGGCACAGAACTGCCTTAGAGTTCATCCGGGAAGTGGGGGGGGGGGGTGCACCTGATCTTTAATTTATATCAGATTTTCACCTCGACTTTCTCAGAGCTGCCAGTAGCGATCAGCTCTACACTGGTTACTGCCGCCTTGTCTTCAGAGAGGCACCCATAAGTGGGTGCTGGAGACAACCGGGGGAGAGGGAGGGGCTGGGGGTCGGCACGCCTGGGCCTCTGCGGGTTGAGAGCAGACTTCTGTCTGGTGAACGTGCCCCAGCACTCAGAATCCAGGAGGCCACAGCTGCCCAGAAATGGCTGAGTTGGGAGGGACAAGAGGAGCCCAGTGATGTCTGACCGGGACCTTCCTGTCACCTCCCTTCACATGCCCCTTAGACTGAGCCTGGTGCCCAGATCCCCCGTTGGGTGTGTAAAGAGCATGATGCCATGTGTGGAGAAATAGCAATGGAACCTCCTTCTCAAGAAGCTGGGCGTCAAGCATGGGGAACAGGGCTGCACAGTTTGGTTGCCCGGGGGTCACTGCTCCTGCATGGATACCCTGCCAAACATCCAGACGTACCATCAGACGAAGCATCGGCCCCCACCTGCCTCGTGACCAAAGGCTTAGAGTCCTTGGAACAAAAGGATCCCATTGCTTCTCCACAGACCTTGGGGGAATGTTAGGGTCTACATGATGTTAAAAATGAAAAATAGCGATTTATAGAAGAAGGGGCAGTGATGCGCCAGAGATGACACAGCCCTTGCTCTAAAAAACTCACTGTTGGGTGGGGTCCACCAAGGCTTCCTTTCCCTTAGGACCCCTTGGGTTAATCCAGTTATCCCAAGACAAAAAGAAGAAAAAAAGAGTCTCATACAAGATAAGTACAATTTTTGTAAATACACAAATTTTTAGCATGTATTTAATGAATTAAGTAGAAAATAATCAGTTGAGAAATGTCAGCCTCCAGAAACTGCACGTTTTGTTTTGAAATACTGAGGCTGTCAGACACAATAAAAAACAACCTCATTCATTACCAAGAATAAGGAAGCAACTATGCATATGCTCAAGAATCACAGTGGAAGAGCTAATTCTCCTTTCGTTGTTTTCATTAGATTAATCTTGATCTGTATTGTGGATGTAAATTACACTTCCTCCTATAAATTCAATTTCGCAGACAAAGATGTACTTCTTTCCCAGTCTATTTTTAGTGGCTTGAAGACTGGCCCACATTTTTGCTGACCACATAGGTATTATGCGAACCCCCTACCAGCTCCCTGAGGTGATAATTACCATTTGGAGAATCCCACTTGAGGGATGAGAGAATACTCCTGTGAGAACTCCGATTTCCATGCTAGGAGACCGAGCATTGATCCTAGCTCTGCCCCTAGCTGGATGTGAACTCTCAAACAAATTACTTCACCTCTCTAGTTCTGTGTACAGTGAGGGAACACAATTAAATGATGTCTTTCTAAGACTCCTTCCAGTTTTAAAATTATGTCTTTGCTCAAGTCTGACGAACAAAAGCCAGGCGTCTCTGTCATATAAGAACATTGGATCCACCGGGAGGAATGGTAAAGGGGACTCTAGGGACTGGAGGCTGAGCCAGGGACCCTGGAAGCAAGCACGTGAAAAGGAAACAGCGGCAAAGGCTGCTGCCGGATTCCCAGGAAATTCCCTGGGTGGATTCCAGGTTCTAGCCTGGAGCGCATATTGAATACTGGGTGCACTGGGATTCTATGAGATGACACTGAGTAGACCCATTTATTGTCCTCTGAATCAGTCACAAGTATTTTCATCAAAAGAAAGAACAGTTAAAAAAATTCAGCAAGAGTGAGGAGTTTAATAAAGAATGGTACCTCCAGGAAGAGAGACCCATTTTCCAGCCCAGTTACAAAAGAGGCTGCTTACAGAGCTCTTACAGGGTTTGTGGTGCCAGTGGTAAAGGACCCGCCTGGCAATGCAAGAGACATAAGAGATGTGGGTTCAATCCCCAGGTTGGGAAGATCCCTTGGAGGAGGGTTTGGCAACCCACCCCAGCATTCTTGCCTGGAGAATCCCATGGACAGAGGAGCCTGATGGGCTTCAGCCCATAGGATTGCATAGAGTTGGACACGATGGAAGCAAATTAGCGTGCATGGACAGTGCTCTTATGCTTCTGTTTGTCATGATAGGAGTCTAGGTCAAGAAGTGCACCCATAGCAGAGCCAGACCCCCCCAGGAAAAGCCCACGATGAAATGCAAGAGAGCAGTGGAAGTGACCGTAACCAAAAGGGCTGACCTGAGAAAATGTTCATTCTTTCAAAGGGAACATTGGAGCCCCTCCCAGATCCCAGGCACTGGGAAAGGGGAGCCTTCAGGGGGAGGTATGAGTCTGCAGGTGGATGATTCACACAAGATGCTTGTCCTCATCTTCACTACAGTTAATCTTCGTGACTCCCCCTCCCTGGATTCCTAGCCTGGAAGAGGAGGAATGCTTACATCGAAGCCATCCTCCAGCTGGACTTTGTCATCTTCTTTATGTTGCTGTTCCAACCTGGCCAGGACACTCTTTCATCTTTTAGAACTTGCCTCTGATTCAACCATTCAGGAGAGAGAAGTTCTTCTCCCTGTTTGAATACTGGAATCAGGATGGCTAGAGCGAATTTTGTGTCTGCCCCGTAAAAAGTACCGGAATTTGTGGTCTTCCTCCATTTTCGGTCTATGCCGAAAACGGTCCTCAGTGGAAATGCAAAGGGAAAGAAGAACTGCCCAAAGAGGAACATCAGCGACTCTGTGTTCATGCGGACTTGCAGGATTGTTGTTTAGCTGCCTCTCTCTGCCTGTGACCTCTCAGTTCAGTTCAGTCGCTCAGTCATGTCCGACTCTTTGTGACCCCACGGACTGCAGCACGCCAGGCCTCCCTGTACATCACCAACTCCCAGAGCTTACTCAGACTCATGTTCATCGAGTCAGTGATGCCATCCAATCCTCCTCCCACCTTCAATCTTTCCCAGCATCAGGGTCTTTTCCAATGAGTCGGTTCTTCGCATCAGATGGCCAAAGTATTGGAGATTCAGCTTTAGCATCAGTCCTTCCAATGAATATTCAGGACTGATTTCCTTTAGGATGGACTGGTTGGACCTCCTTGCAGTCCAAGGGACTCTCAAGAGTCTTCTCCAACACCACAGTTCAAAAGCATCAATTCTTCAGCTCTCAGCTTTCTTTATAGTCCAACTGTCACATCCATACATGACCACTGGAAAACCGCTGGTTACTTTAATACTACCCTGTATGTTTGTAATGCATATTCCAGGTGCGGCTAGTGGTAAAGAACCCGCCTGCCAGTAAACAGAAGACGTAAGAGACACGGGTTTGTTTCCTGGGTTGGGAAGATCCCCTGGAGAAGGAAATGGCAACCCATTCCAGTATTCCTGTCTGGAGAATCCCATGGACAAAGGAGCCTGGGGGGCTACAGTCTATAGGGTCGCAAAGAGTCAGGCACGACTGAAGTGACTTGATTGCACATGTTGGTAACAACAACTGTGGCAAGGGGTCAGGAATTTATATTCTTTGTACTTTCAGACAAATAACCCTCTTTAATCTTTAACAACCTGGTGAAGATACCTTTACCTTAGTTGTACAAAGGTGGAAGTTGGGGCTTGTGGAGATAAAGTGGCTTAAGCTGGGGAGCTGAAACCTACAGCATGTTTTTCTGATCCCAGGGCCTGTGAGCTCCTCTTATACCACAGTTCACAATGGGCCACGTCTCATGAAACTGGAGCCAGAGACAGAGGAGGCAAGTGCCGGTGTGGTTTATACCAGTATCAAAATGTTAAATGGTGGTGTATAAGGCTTTTCTATGTGGACAAACAGGCTTAAATAAAGATGTTCTTTCTAAGCAGACTTTATAGCTAAATATTAATGGGGACGGGGAGGCTTCCCTGGTGATCCAGTGGTTAAGACTTTGCCTTCCAGTGAAGAGGGTATAGGTTTGATCCCCGGTTGGGGAGTTAAGGCCTCACATGCCTCAAGACCCAAAGTCCAAAACATAAAACAGTAGCAATATTGTAGCAAATTCAATAAAGATTTTTTAAATGGTCCATATAAAAAAAAAATCTAAAATCCTTGTATATATATAGTGTGAGTGTACAAGTCACTCAGTTGTGTCCGACTCTTTGAGATCCCATGAACTATACAGTCCATGGAGTTCTCCAGGCTAGAATACTGGAGCCGATAGCTGTTCCCTTCTCCAGGGGATCTTCCCAACCTAGGGATCAAACCCAAATCTCCCGAATTGCAGGCAGATTCTTTACCAGCTGAGCCACCAGGGAAGCCCAAGAATACTGGCGTGAGTAGCTGTTCCCTTCTCCAGCGGATTTTCCCAACCCAGGAATCAAACCAGGGTCTCCTGCATTGCAGGTGGATTCTTTACCAACTGAGCTATCAGGGAAATGTATATATATTTAAATTATGTATAAATAGGACTGATTCTTGAGAAGTCCCTTCTGGGCAGTGGATTCCAGCCCCGCTTACGGTGGCAAGAGTTTCCTACAGCATTCCAGGTCCTGCTCCTCTTCGGAAAGTCCAGCCCCATCAGAGACCAGCTTCCTCCGCAGGGAAAAATTGGGAGACTTCCTGAGCTAGGGGCCTCTTCTGAAGTGCTGGCCTTACTCTAGGCTATCTCTGTGAACCAGGGGCTTTCTGTGACATGTCTTCTGATTACTAACAGCCAAGTGCTTGGAAAATGTTTGGAAGGATGAGCACTCATTTTGGGGACTGAAGGGCAGTGGATGCGCTGCAAAAAGCGTTCAAGTGGGAGAAGACAAACCAAGGAAGAAGTCAGAGGTGGGAGTGAGCAAGGACTGGGGAGGCTCGTGCCAGAGACGGAGAGGAAGAGCAGTGTGTGTGTGTGTATGTGTGTGTGTCTGTCTGTCTCTGTGTTTGCATGTTTCTGTGCGTGTATATCTGTGTCTGTGTGTGTGACTGTGTGTGTGTTTGTGTGTCTCTGTGTGTCTGAGTATGCGTGTGTGTGTGTGTGTGTCTGGATCCCTGAGTGTGTCTGTGTGTGCATGCAGGGGAACAGGGTGACAAGGGCTTACAAAGCAAGGAACAAGACTGAGAAATGCTCTGAACTGAGGGGGGCCTTTCATATATTTCCAAAATACTTGAAAATTCCAGCCTGAGTGTTACCCACCCCCAACACCCCACCCCAGACAGCACCCCCCTGGGGAAAGCTGAGAGAGTTCTGCTCTGCGGCTTTCAGACAGAGCTCCTCTAGTCCCTGCCAGTTCCCCCAGAGGCCCAGTTTCTTCATCTGAGAGACGGGAACGACAATACCTGGAAGGACTGCTGTGCAAAGTGAATGACAGATTGCAGGAAAGCACAGGCCCGCAGGAGGCAGTCAGCACCGACCAGGAATCTCCGCGTGAAGCCAGTGGGCGCTTCCAGTTGACTCAGCTGAATTTTGCGTTTTAACGGGGCTAACATAAGCAGAGGGTGTTGGGCAGAGCCAAGTCCCGCTTCTCAGGTATTTTCTCACTAAGATATCGTGAGGATCAAATGAAACAGCACGCGAAGGGCCTAGAGTGGCATCGGCAACATCAGTGCTCAATAGTCGTGGACTCAGCACAGCTGGACAAACGAAGAAGGGGCCCAGAGGCCGTGGCTGTGAACAGCTATCATATCAGAGCCATCCACAGACGTAGTTATTCGATTCCATTCTCCTCTCACTCCCAAACATTACCAGTATCTCGGTGCAGATTCTCTGTGGAATATCTTGATTTTTTAAACCACAAAATGCTTATGTTAAGAGAAAAAAGATCGTTGTTCTGGAAAGCCCAAGATCTAATTTTCTTATGTACTTACATTTATTTAGCCAATATTATTGAGCACCTTGGAGGTACCAGGCACTATTCCAGGGACCAGGGACCAAGGACACAGGGAACAAGACATTCAAGTCTTCCCTCACATGTATATATCATAGGTATGGTAGCTATAAGCTTACTGTTTATTTGAATCTGACTCTTTTGCCACCCCAGGGGCAACAGCTGTCCAATTGCCTCTGTCCATGGGATTTTCCAGGCAANCGTCTCAAACCCTCCCCTGCACTGATGTCACTGCAGTCTTCAGAGGTCCTGGGAAAATGCATTTAAATGGTGACCTTCCTGCCTCCCCCCACATCCTCCCCATTCTAAGGCCGCTGGAGTCTGAGAACCACCAGACTAATCAAAGGGCTTCCCAGGTGACACAGTGGTAAAGAATCCGCCTGCCAATGCAGGAAAAGCAAGAGACACAGGTTTGATCCCTGGGTTGCGAAGATCCCCTGGAGTGGGAAATGGCAACCCACTCCAGTATTCTTGACCTGGGAAATCCCATGAACAGAGGACCTTGGTGGGCTACCGTCCATGGGATCGCAAAGAGTCAGACACAACTGAGCATATATACACACAGACTAATCAAAGGACTCATTTACCTATCTCTCCCTCTCTTGCTTTTTCTTTCCAGCATCTCTTTTTTGATTACTCACAAGCATTCCCAAAAACCCAAGAGGAAGCCTCTAATACTCTTCGGTCCTCCCCTGCAAGCCTGCTTTCTGATCCGAATCACTCCCTCCCAGAATGCTTTCCCATGAGCAGAACTGATGGCGTTTTAAGTTCCTCCCTTTCTCTCTCACTTTAAAAGCAAATGCTTGCATCCTTTGGACATCACTCTTCTGTCTCAAGGGCTTCTCTCCCAGACCCTTCAGCAGGATGCCAATCAGAACAGAAACCCAGGCTTCCCCTCTGCTTCCAGGAGCTGGGTCCCTGGGATCAGCCAGCACAGCCTCCTCCTAGCAGGCGATGCCCACCACACCTTCCCACTTCACCCCGCTGTCCCCACACCATGCTTCAGGCAGCCAGTCTCAGCTCTCCCTCTCTCCTGCTCCAGGGTACACGTATCCCCCAAAGGAGGAATGGGATTCGTGTTAGGACCAGCATATGAGCACACCAAAACGGGTGCCAATCTGATATCAACCTTGTGTGTGGTCCTTTCTGCACTCACACTCAGATTGCAGACAGCCTAAGAAAGTTCTGGTGCTGGCAGAGGGCGTCAGGCTCTCCTGGACACTCGGAGACTCAATGCGGATGGACAGATGCTTTCTCTGCTCTGAGTCCCCAGGGGAGTTCTATCCATAGGTCACGAGGAGGGAAGAGCGAGCAGGCTGGCTGAATCATCTCAACCCCATCCAAAGTCCCTTGGGTGAAAAGGCCATCAACTTATTATTATTTTTGTTTTTTTTTTTAAGAAAGCTTTCAGCCTGCACATGAGTTATGAAAATCAAGATCAGGAGCATTCCCCCTTTTCTCTTTGTTCCCAGGGCTAAGACTCACTGGCTCTACGAAACGAAGTTGGAAGAAAGAACTGTCTGCATTTTGGCACATAAGGAAGCCCTCCATGCATCCCATTGTGTTTCTGGAATTTCCATATCCACTACCCCAGAGAGATTTTTTTTTCCCTTTATGGAATAGAATCTTTAGTATTTTTCCAGACTAGTCCCACGAGATATAAAATAAAAGAAGAAGACTGATGAGAAAGATTGAGGGTCTGAAATTTGACCTTCTGTTTGGGACAAGATGAATAATGGAGGAGAGATTTTATGGTCCTGTTTCTGACCCAAAAAGCAAACGAAGATCCTTCTTTCTTCCTCCCACTGCTTAAGCAAAAAACAGCTGTGCGCAGCATCTGCAAGAGTGGTTCCGACCTTGTTTTATCCTATTTGATTCCCACTGGCTTTTATGTTTTCCATAAATGATTGAAGAAAAGTTCTCAGTTGGAAATAGCAGTAAAATCTTCCATAAATCCTTGGTTAGCACCAGCTCCAGGCAGCTCATTGGATCCTCCACCCAGTCCCTAGGTGAAGGCTGGCTGGCGAGCCGAGGGGAAAAGAGGACCTGGGTCTCGTCAAGAAGAAAAGTGAAGGCCAGCATCTTCCCCTCAGTCTCCTCGGCCCATTACAGAATATGCAGTTTCTCTTCTCAAGCACAGTCCCCCTTACAGCCCCTCTAAATTCCTCTGTGTCTCTGAGCCTCCATTCCTCTATTTGTTAAATGAGGAGTCATCATATCAACCCACTCCAGTGTTCTTGCCTGGAGAATTTTGTGGACAGAGGAACTTGGCAACCCCATGGGGTTGCAAAGAGTTGGACATGACTGAGAAAATAATACATTATATCTACCTCATTAGGACAATGCCTAGGACATAGTACAGATTCATTTTTATGACTGTGAATCCTTCAGTTAATGTATAATAAAAATAATGAACATTTATTGACAGACTGTGATAGGCATTTTATTCACTTGGTGGTGTTTCGTCCTCAGAATAACTCCTAGAGGGGAGTTCTTATCTTTTCATTGTTTGGAAGAAAAAAATATTGAAGCTTTGCAAATTTAAGTAGTGGACCGAGGGATTCTCCACTTTTAAACAGGGAAGCCGGGGCTGTGCTCACCAGAACTGTGTTCTTTCCGGCAAACAACAGCATCCAGCATTGGGAACCTACTATGCTTTCTGGTCACTGGGGATTTAGGCAAGATCAGATAAGAAGGCCTTGATCCCTGAAGACTGGTTGTGTCACTTGCCATAACTCCCAAATCTTTCATTGGCTGGTGCCTGTGTAGTTGGAGGGATGAAATGAGAGAACCGTGCTCAGTCGCCCATCACCCACCTTGAAGACAGTTGGCTGGTCCTCAGCTTGTGCAAACTCAGCCTGTCTCTAAGTCTCTTGGTCCCAGCTCAAATCCTCTCCCTGCTCTGGGCACCATGACCCTCTCAGCTTCAACTCTACCCATTGGTAACACAAGAGCTCTTTCCAGACTGATCATCTATCAAATAGGCTCAGAAAATTCATGTTTTCCTTGGATGTGAACCTTCTCCAAACGTCTGACCTGAGGATGACTGCTCCCAGGAGCCCCATGTCTGAAAACTGGAGAGAAGGAAAGCCAACAGTCAACAAACTGTGAGGAAACCACCCCAAAGTTGACTCCGACACTATCCAGCCACCAGCTCATACTGTTCACAGCAACCAAGTCTACCCTTCGAAGAAGGATCAGGATTTCAGCTCTTCTACTGGTGCCTCCTGATCATATCTCCAGGTTTANGAGAAGGAAAGCCAACAGTCAACAAACTGTGAGGAAACCACCCCAAAGTTGACTCCGACACTATCCAGCCACCAGCTCATACTGTTCACAGCAACCAAGTCTACCCTTCGAAGAAGGATCAGGATTTCAGCTCTTCTACTGGTGCCTCCTGATCATATCTCCAGGTTTAGATTGAGCGATAATTTTACTCCAGATAATGACTACATCAGGGCTTCCCAGATTGCTCAGTGGTTAAAAATAAATAAATAAATAAATCCACCTGTCAACGCAGGAGACACAGGCAGATTCAATCCCTGGATCAGGAAGAGTCCCTGGAGGAAGGCATAGCAACCCATTCCCGTATTCCTGCCCAGGAAATTCTATGGACAGAGGAGCCTGGCAGGCCACAGTCCATGGGACTGCAAGGAGTCAGACGTGCCTGAGTGACTGAGCATGATGCCTGTAAAAACTACATCAGGGGGTTTTGCAAATTTATAATTTCCAAAGGGCACATCAGCCACGATACTAATTTCCTAACTCCATTTCTTTCATTAAGGAGCTATTTTTGTTCCCGAGTGGGTCATTAGCTTTTTCCCCATTTTGATCAGTTGAACTCCTATCATCAAATGCTACTGAAGGTTGAACTGAGAAAATTTCAAGTTCCTGTTTACCCCTTCTCACCAGAAGAAATGCTATCAACTCCAATAGTGTTTAAAGAACTTTAAAATTTTGTTTCCTATGATATTTTCCAAAACTGTAATAAATGGAGTGTTTTGCATTTTGCATAGGGTAGTCTTAACCTCACCACAATTTTGGGGTCCAAATTTTATCCAGTCAAGGCTCTTTTAATACTCCAATGCCACAGTCCTAAAAGAGTCAAACCGCAGTTTATCTATCCCAAGTATATTGCCTGCTACGTTTCCTTTTTGGCCAAGGAAAGGAGTTTACCTTCTATTCCTGAGCAAAAGAGACCACAAATTCAGGGATCTGTAAGCTCAATAAAGGCTTCTGAAAAGAATGGAATGAATTTATTTTAGGACCTCTTCCGCTGAGCCCGAGATTTCTGAGGAGTGTGTAAAGGGAAGGATAAAGTGAAAGTAGGAGAGTTTGGGCTTCCCTGGTGGCTCAATGGTAAAGAATCCACCTGCCAGTGAAGGAGACACGGGTTCCATCCCTGAGTCAGGAATATCCGCTGGAGGAGGAAATGGCAACCCGCTCCAGTATCCTTGCCTGGGAAATCCCTTGGACAGAGGAGCCTGACAGGCTACAGTCCCTGAGGTCACAAAGGGTCAGATAATGACTTAGCGACTACGCAACAGCAAAATAGTTTTCCACTTGATTGATCAGGCACTGAACATTTCTAAATTAATGCTCTTTTATTTTTTTAAGAAAAATAAATGGGGAATGGGATTGGAGGGAGGTCCATTGTGAAACAATATATTTTTTCTTTTGGCCATATCACCAAATGCAGAGGGCATCTCAATTCCCCGACCAGGGATGGAACCCATGCCCTGCTGTAGTGGAAGCAGAGGGTCTTAACTGCTGGACCAGCAGGAATTTCCCTGAAATGGTCCTTATACCAGGATTTCAACATCTTTTCCAAATGTTTCATGGTGAATAAACAGTGCATCCCCTAACCTGCCATGAAGCTGAGCAACACTGAGGGACCCTGGAAGACAAAACTAAAACGTACAAACTCTGCCTTCCTTTCCTGTTCTACTTTTTCCATTGATTTTCCTGGAAATGTTAACAGATCATGAAATTTGCCAACATCTACTTTACTGCAGATTGCGTCTCAATCTTTTCAGTCTAATGAAATGGGGCCCGTGCGGAGAGACAGGTAAGAAAATAACCTGGGAGGCAGAGAAAGAAAAGAGTGATGTCCACAAACATGGCTCTAATCAGCTCAGGTTGTGGAAGCCAACGAAAACGCTGTGGGACCCAGATATAAATATTTTGTACCTTTCTGCCAGGCACTATAGTTTATTACAGGAACCACGTTTTAGAAATTCACAGGCAAGTGTTACAAATTTGAGAACATAAGTTGGACCCCTTCCCATTCCAATAAGCAGTCGCAGGTGTGGTTTTCATGAAATTGTGTATTTAGGGAGGGAGGGGAGAGAATTACATGTTCTAAGCAAACTGTATTTGCATACACATTATGCATGTACCCAACACACACTTGTGCAAAGACGATCAAATATGTTCTGTGTTGGCAGCCTCTTACTGTGTTTCCTTAAAGCAGGAATAGCAAATGGGTTTGTCTCGCATGCCAAATCCAATCAAAATGCAGTGACTGTTTGAAGGGCTATGTTGAGAAGGAGTCAGAGATTATGCCTATGTTGTTATACCTACGTTCAGTCAACAATTTTTGCCTAATACATCCCGTGCTCAAGGCTACGTTTTATCGTTTGGGTGGGGGGAGAGGGGGATGGGGAGACACTCCCACAGATTTCAATATACCTGGTACCTCCTGGAGTGGTACTACCCAGCTGCCTGGAGTGCAAGGCCAGGATCTGGGGTAGGTTTAGAAAGAGCGTGGTGACCGGTTGGCAATGTCCACAAAGTGACTGTGCCGGCGTGGGAGGGCAGCAGTGGGGAGGGGGTGGGTAGGCTGCGGTGTTCATATCATGTATTTGTCATCCCCGGTGAAGAGCCATCAGAAATACACTCACCCTTCCTTGCTACCAACTGGCATGCGTTGTGCTTCTGGACAACCCAGTGCTGAGTTACGGAAGTGTTTACAGTTGGGACAGGGCAATGCAAAACACAACAATAAAGCAAAAGAGCTGCCCGCCTTTAATGCTCTGGGAAGAGGAGAGGGTCATTGTGGTGCTCCCAAATGTCTTGTTTCACTTTTATTAAAGACCAGGACGTATTGAAATTCCTTGACTTCTTAATTTCAGCTTTTCCTTTCCTCTTCCAAAGACCTATTCACTCACACGTCCTCTGACTCTTATGACAGGAGCACCCATTGATGCCCACGGAGTGCCAGAGTGGAAGGACCTCCAGCCGTCTTTGTGGGCTACTCCGCCACCTTTGGCAGAGTCTCATCCCAGAGAGAACGAGGGTCTGTTTTTCCCCTGACAGAATTCCAGCTGAACGGCCTGTGATCCCCAGGCCTTTCTCTTCTCCACGGTATTTTAGGGAAGTTCCCCTAGAGGTCAAAGCTGGGCCATATATGAGAGAGGGTTAAGACCATGTATGCTAGAATACTCCATCCTTCTCCCAAACCTTCGAGTTTAGTATATGTAATGTTTGCTTTAAGGAAAGGAAGGTATGGATTAAACTTGATGGCCTCATAGCCCGAGTCCATTAATTGCTTCAGATCCTATAATTTCCTCTGCTTTTTTTCTAGGCCAGTGTTAAAGTTCTAGATATGAAGAGACCTAACAAATTATTAGAAATTCTCTTATTTTGTCCTTTTTATATATAACTGGGTCATTCAAGTTGATGACTGGTGCTAATTAGTCATGCAATAACTATTTAGCTATAAGGGCTATTAGAAACTCTTTTTTATTCATTCATTCAACATGCATTTTAAAAATATGTATTGAATGCCTGCTTTCATCCTAGGCTATTCTTTTAAATTAACTGATTTGGGTTTTCGGTTGTGCGGGTCTCCGCTGCTGNGATGACTGGTGCTAATTAGTCATGCAATAACTATTTAGCTATAAGGGCTATTAGAAACTCTTTTTTATTCATTCATTCAACATGCATTTTAAAAATATGTATTGAATGCCTGCTTTCATCCTAGGCTATTCTTTTAAATTAACTGATTTGGGTTTTCGGTTGTGCGGGTCTCCGCTGCTGTGCGTGGGCTTTCTCTCGTGGTGTGAGCGGGGCTGCTCTTCAGAATGGTGCGTGGGCTCCTCATTGCAGTGGCTTCTCTTGTTGAGGACAGAACCCAGAGAGCAGGCTCAACAGCTGTGGTTCATGGGTTTAGTTGCATGTGGAATCTTCCCAGACCAGGGATTGAACCTATGTCCCCTACATTGGCAGGTGGATTCTTATCCACTCTACCACCAAGGAAGTCCTAACATGCATTTTTGAGGCCAGAACAGACAGACTCAGCCACCAGCCTCAGGAAGCTTAGCACTCCCAGATTGTCCAGGGCAATCCCAGGACCTTGAGGCAATTGCCAGAATGAGAGAGGTCTAGGGGACAGAGCAGGCAAGAGGGAGGCCCTACACCCCGATTTAGGTGCCAGGAAGGGCTTCCTAGAGAGTGCAACATGACACTGAGACTGGAAGAGTAATTTCCGGTCTTCAGGAGCTGGGTTAGGATGAAAGGAAAACATGTTAACCACCTTAAAAAATAGACACGCCAAATGTGCTTTTCCCTCAAACCAGCAGCTCCATTTCTAGAACATTTCCTAAAGAACTAATCATACAAGTGCACAGTTCAGTTCAGTCGCTCAGTCGTGTCCAACTCTTTGTGACACCGTGAATCGCAGCCCGCCAGGGCTCCCTGTCCATCACCAACTCCCGGAGTTCACTCAGACTCACTTTCATTGAGTCCGTGATGCCATCCAGCCATCTCATCCTCTGTCGTCCCCTTCTCCTCCTGCCCCCAATCCTTCCCAGCATCAGAGTCTTTTCCAATGAGTCAACTCTTTGCATGAGGTGGCCAAAGTACTGGAGCTTCAGCTTTAGCATCATTCCTTCCAAAGAAATCCCAGGGTTGATCTCCTTCAGAATGGACTGGTTGGATCTCCTTGCAGTCCAAGGGACTCTCAAGAGTCTTCTCCAACACCACAGTTCAAAAGCATCAATTCTTTGGCACTCAGCCTTCTTCACAGTCCAACTCTCACATCCATATATGACCACAGGAAAAACCATAGCCTTGACTAGACGGACCTTAGTCGGCAAAGTAATGGTTCTGCTTTTGAATATGCTGTCTAGGTTGGTCATAACTTTTCTTCCAAGGAGTAAGCGTCTTTTAATTTCATGGCTGCAGTCACCATCTGCAGTGATTTTGGAGCCCAAAAAATAAAGTCTGACACTGTTTCCACTGTTTCTCCGTCTATTTCCCATGAAGTCATGGGACCAGATGCCATGATCTTAGTTTTCTGAATGTTGAGCTTTAAGCCAACTTTTTCACTCTCCTCTTTCACTTTCATCAAGAGGCTTTTTAGTTCCTCTTCACTTTCTGCACAGATATGTAGATAAAGAACGTCCATTACAGACAATTTATGGTAGGAGGGAGAGAGAGAAGAAAATGAAAAAGCAACACGGATAATCCATAAGAGATTGGCTGATTATACTGAAATACATTCAGGTCGCTAGATATAGATGGAACCATTGAACGTCATCTTGTAGAACAATGTTTCTTGACAAGGCAAAATGTTCACAACAGGTTCTGAGAAAGTGAAGTGAAAGTCACTCAGTTGTGTCTGACTCCTTGAAACCCCATGGACTATATATCCACAGAATTCTCCAAGCCAGAACACTGGAGTGGGCTCCTGTTTCTTTCTCCAGGGGATCTTCCCAACCCAGGGATCACACCCAGGTCTCCCACATTACAGGCATATTCTTTACCAGCTGAGCTCCTGGTGGCTCAAAAGATGGTCCCTGGGACTTCCCTGGGGGTCCAGTTGTTGAGAATCCACCGGCCAATGCAGGGAACACAGGTTTGATCCCTGCTCTGGGAAAATTCCACATGCTGTGGGGACCCCAACTGTATGCTTATGCACCCCAACTACTGAACCCCTCTCTAGAGCCTGTGAGCTGCAGTTATTGCAGCCCATGTGCCTAGAGTCTGTGCTCTGCGACAAGAGAAGCCATCTCATTGAGAAGCCTGCACACTGCAGTGAGTAGCCCCCCATAGAGAAAGCCCTCACACGGCAACAAAGACCCAGTGCGCCAAAAATAAATAAATAAATATTTAAAAAATTTATTAAAAAATAAACACTGGATTTAAAAAGAGAGAATGAGATGGTCCCTGGATCAGCAGTATCAGCATTCCCTGTGTGTGTGTGCTTAGTCACTCAGTCGTATCCGACTCTTTTTGACCCCATGGACTGTAGCCCACCAGGCTCCTCTGTCCATGGGGGTTCTCCAGGCAAGAATACTGGAGTTGGTTGTCATTCCTTTCTCCAGAGGATCTTCCTGACCTAGGAATCGAACCAAGGTCTCCCGCATTGCAAGCAGATTCTTTACTTCTTTACCTTGTGAGCTACAGTGAAGTTCCTAGCGACATGTAAAACTATCAGATCTCTGGCCCTGTTCAGACCTATTCAATCAACCAAAATCTGCATTTTAAAGAAGCCTTATGTGCTGTGCTTAGTCACTCAGTCATGTCTGACTATTTTCGAGCCCTTGGACTGTAGCCCTCCAGGCTCCTCTGTCCATGGGGATTCTCCAGGCAAGAATATTGGAGTGGGTTGCCATGCCCTCCTCCAGGGGATCTTCCCAACCTAGGTCTCCCTCATTGCAGGCAGATCCTTTACTGTCTGAGCCACAAAGAAGACTTAAATGTTCAGAATTCACATTAAAGTTTGGGATGCACTGGTCTGGTGCCAGACTGCTCTTTGTTGGCAATTAAGTTTCCTCTGGTCCATGGCATTGTGTGAAAAATGGGCAATATGTTGAGTTTTTCACAAAGTTAAACATATTTAATTAATAGTAATACTCTTTATTCTGAGATTATAGTCTTGCTTTTGTGGGGTTAAACTTCCTTTGTTTTGTATGATGGTGGTGAGTTTTGGATGGTAGGCTTTGTTTGTTGTTTTGCTGCTGTTTTGGTGGCCTTAGTTAGCAAAATAAACAGTTGGTATGGTAATCCTATGTGTTGTTTTTGAAATTTTACTAGGAAATCTGGGAATCATGATGAATGCTAACACACATTGCTTTCAAGTGAACTATTACATGTGGGTGTGTGGTCTGGGTGTGTGTGAATTATACGTAAACACTGGGTCCCTTTGGGAGGTAGAACTGTGGACATTTTCAATGCTTTTTTTCTTTTTCTCTGAGTTGTCCAAGTTTTCCACATTTAACACTTGTAAAAAAAATGGATTGAAGTAGAAACTAGAGGAGCCTACAGAAAGCAGCATTTGATCTCAAGTCTCAGGAACCTGTGTCTGTTTGGGGACCCTGATGCAATGATGATGTATCAATACGTAGACTGTGGACCCAGTCCGTTAGGTTAAAGGCCAAGGGCTTAGTGTCCTTGAGCCTCAGGATCCTTATTTATAAGATGGCTTATAATAAATATAGTACCTGATTCTGGGGTGGTTCAGAGACTATGTGACCAAGCAAATGTAGCCATTTTTCAGTACCAGGGCTATTGAAACAGGGGCTTCCCAGGCGGCAGTAGTAGTAAAGAATCTGCCTGCCTATGCAAGAGATGCCAGAGACACGAGTTCGATCCCTGGGTCGGGAAGGTCCCCTGGAGAAGGAAATGGCAACCCACTCCAGTATTCTTGCCTGGAAAATCTCATGGACAGAGGAGCCTGGTGAGCTACAGTCCACAGGGCCACAAAGAGGCGGACACAACTGAATGAAGGAGCACTACTGAGACAAACCATCACCAGATGGGAGGCTTAAAACGAGAGAAATGCCGTCTTTCACGCCTCTGGAGGCCAGAAGTCCCAAAGCACGGTGGCAACAGACTGCTCCCCCTGAAGTCTCTAGAGGAGACGCCATCCTCGCCTCTTACAGCTCCTGGTGGCTCCGCGTGTTCCTGGCTTGTGTCTGCATTTCTCCACCCTGTCTCCGTATTCACAGGGTCTTCTCTCTGCTTCTGTCTCTTATAAATACACCTGTGGTTGGGTTTAGGACAGGCCTGGGAAATCTAGGATGATACCATCTTCAGATCCTTGATTTAGTTACATCTGCAAAGCCCCTTATTTCAAATAAAGTCACATTTCCAGATAATAAAACTGAGCCACAGAGATATCTCTGCCATGGTGGGCAGGTGGGGTGGGAACCATTCATCTCAAAGCTAAGCTGAAAATACAATCCAACTTTGAATAACAAGTGACACATAACAATTGAAGTTCCGGTCTCCTACCTAATCTCTGGGAAACTTGTGTTTCAGAATTTTCTCTAAAGGTTCTTGTGTGGATCAAAGTCCCTTGATTTCTAATTTCCAAACCAGGAATTATTACTATTACTAAAGATATCCATTTCAAAAACCCTTGCTGTTGCGGGGCTCAGCATTTCTGTTCACCACGGTTACCACTGGAAATGGGAAGAGAAGGTGAGGAAAGTAGCGTGAAGCCCTAAAGGGAACCCCCTTCTAGATTAACGTTTACACAAAAGGGAGCCCACTGAGTCATTTTACTCCACAGAGTTCTGTTTTATTTTTTTCCTTCTTCCAATAGTCTCTACATTCATCTAACAAATGACTACTGCCCACAGGACATAGGAAAGACTGCTTCCTGGAGGTGTAGGACAGTTGTTTTCTCAGGTCAGCCCTACAAGGGCCACAGGAGGGAGTTTTAATAAGAGGCAACCAGGGAATTCCCTGGTGGTCAAGTGGTTAGGATGGACTGAGTCTCCAGCACTGCTTCTCCAGATTGGCTGAGCAGGTTGCTAATCANTTTAATCCATTTTGAGTTTATTTTTGTGTATGGTGTTAGAAAGTGGTCTATTTTCATTCTTTTGCAAGTGATTGACCAGTTAATTGCAAGAGTTTTTCAATTCTGCAACTTTTATATTTTATGCTTTTAGCTTTTTATATGCTTTCAAATTATTTTACTATGCTGAAGTACAGTGTGATTTTCTAACCTGGAGACACAGTAAGCAACATTTCCATATATGGATATGGGATTTTTTTCTGGTGAGCATTTGTAGAACCAATACTCCATCAAAAAACCCTGTAAGGAATCTGAACCTAGGGCAGAAGCTTCCATCTCTTTATTATTTGGATCATTATAAAGAATTATGCTTTTACTAAAAGAACAGACATGTGCTAATAAAAATCCAGGAAGCTGAAGATATCACTCTTCACTCATTCATTGCTTCACTCATTCCTCAGACATTTGGTGAACTTTTATGTTATTCACTTTACAAACCTAACTGCTAGGAAGTCCTCAGTGAAAAGGACTGATCGGATTTTCCTGTGAGTCTTTTACACTCTAATGGGAGGGAGGTGGGAGGGGAAAAAAAAGCCAAAATGGAAACACACTTGTGTCTTTGTTGTTGCTTGAGAGCACCAGATATTCAGCTGTCTTAAAGTCTTTGGACTCACAGTTTCCTGTGCTGAAAATGTCACTAACTAGGGCATAGAATAGGTATATGTTCAGCTTTTTAGAAGACACTGCCAAACAGTTTTCAAATCACAGAAGCAGTTTACCTTCTCACCTGTGATACATGAATGGATCAATTCCATATGTTTTCCAAACTCTTGTGTTTTTTTTTTGCCCATTTGAATATCCTGTGTTCAAGTTCCTGACCCATCTTTCTGTTAACTTTGCCTTTTCATGCTATAAATGGTATTTTCAATGGATGAGCATTCCTAATTTTTATTTCCAATTAACAATAGTTTCTTGGTTAAGACAACTTTGACTACCTTAAAATCATGAAGCTTTTCTCCTGAGATACCTTGAAGAAGATCATTGTTTGTTTTTTTCTCATAATATTCATATCACCCATCTGAAATTGATATCAGTATATAGTGGGAGGTATAGGTGAAAATACATTTTTATAAATGACATCAACATTTACTGAACATCNAGTTTCTTGGTTAAGACAACTTTGACTACCTTAAAATCATGAAGCTTTTCTCCTGAGATACCTTGAAGAAGATCATTGTTTGTTTTTTTCTCATAATATTCATATCACCCATCTGAAATTGATATCAGTATATAGTGGGAGGTATAGGTGAAAATACATTTTTATAAATGACATCAACATTTACTGAACATCCCATCATTTTTCTGCTATATCCATATACATGTGAGTCTCTTTGTGGACCATCTATTTCATTTTTCTCTGTGTCTGTCCTCCTGTAGCTTTATAAAATTATCTTCCATTTTTCTTTTTCTTCTTCAGGATTATCTTGGCTCTTCTTGATATTTGATTTTGACTGATATTGTATTTATCATATAGATCAATTAGAGGTGAATCAATGGTTTTATAATACTCATCCTTTCAATCCATGATGTATTCCTTATAAGCATTCTGAATCTGTCTGTGTGAGTCTATGGGAGAAATTGGGATATATTAGTAGGCCACGTAGAAAAGATTGCCTTCATAAATGACAGTAGGTACTGTCCAATCTGTTGAGGGCCCAAATAAAACAGAAAAGGGGAGAAATTAACTCTCTTTGCTTGAGTTGAAACATCCGTCTTCTGCCTTCATGTGTTGGTGCTCCTGGTTCCTGGTATTTGGGACTGAGATCAGGACTTAAAACATCAGTTCCCTAATTCTCAGTCCTTGAACTTGCACTGAATTATATCTCTGCCTTTCCTGGTTCTCCAGCTTGCAGATTATAGAACTTCTCTGCTTCTATTAACCAGGTGAGCAAGTTTTAATAATTCTCCTCTTATACAACTCTCTATATGTCCTATTGATTCTTCTTCTCTAGAGAACCCTGAGTCACTTTTACGACAAACTTATCTGGTCAAATGGATTCAGCAGAGCCCAAAGTCAGAGGCATACAGAAATGATGTCATCATGCAGAATATTTTAAGAGTTCAGAGCTTATTTCAAAGGAGCCAGTTAAGGGCCAGTCCTAAAGACAAGCCTTTCTTTGGAAGGTGTAGGGTTTGAGGAACCCTGTTTTAATGAGCTAACCCTTTCCTACAGAAATTTTATGGTGTTTTGGTCAAAGAAGCTGGGAGAATGTACTGTTACGTGAACATTGTTAGTTTAGAAAAAATACTAGGTTCCAACCTTGAGATTTGTTGAATTTGAAGAGCCTATTGAACATCCAATAGATGTTAATTAAGTAGCCAGATATACAGGTCTTGAGTCCGTATGGAGTTTTATTTATTTTTTTTTTAATTTTTATTTTTTAGTTTGTTTTGCTTTACAATACTGTACTCATTTTNTTAGTTTTGTATTAAGGCATGCCTTATATGTGGAAGGCATGCCTTCGATTATGTGGAACCTGAGGAAATAAGTTATACTCAATACTTGCTCACGTTAGTAAAAAAAAAAAAAAGATGACAATCATTTTGGAAAGATTGTGTCTGCTTGCTGCTGCTGCTGCTGCTAAGTGCTTGAGTAAATAGTAAATAGGAGCTGACCCATTTAACTGGGGCTCAAAGAAAGTGAGGTTGCTGACTTCTCCGCCAGTCTGATGGGAACAGCTCTGTCTTCTGTCTGTGCTCTGCTCGGCTTCCGGCGGTGAAAAAGGACTCGACTGAGAGCTGGGGCTGCCTCCAGGGGGCTCCCTGTCTCCACTTCCCCGGATACAGCTCTGCTCAGCGAGCAAAGGCCGATGAGGCAGCAGCTCCCTTGCCCACGGCAGCCCCATGCGGGCAGGGTGTCACTACCCTGGCTCTGGGGGACCCTGGACAAGGAGGAAAGGAGAATACTCGGAGCTGGGCTACCCCGAGGCCATGTGGAGAAGGAGGTAGCTTCTCCTCAAACCACAGTCCGGCGGCAGACTCCGTTGTGCAGGGTCTTTCAACTAGGCCCCCTCCTGCAACCTCTTCTCCTGCGCCTCTCCATCTTGCCTTTTCTGCCTTATCCACTGTCCATGGGAAGGAAGAGTATTGAGCAGGAGCAAATGCTACTGGTAACGCTATACATACTATAGAGTGGGCTTTGAAACAATTTTAATTCATTTAATTCTCGCAGCAAACCTCTGAAAACATCATGCGCCCACTAAGCAGATGAGTAAGTTCAGGCCCCGCAAGGTCAAGTGACTTTCCTAATACCGTAGAGCTTGTGCATGACAGAGCCTGGATTTTGATTCACATCTGTCTGACTCCAAAGCCTGACGTTATTGTATCGTTTTATATGTGTTGCCCCTCCCAGGACTATTTGCACTTTTTTTAAAGGGAGCCGGCAAAGAGCAGACTTCTTAGTTGGCACGGTGGTAAAGAACCCACCTGCCAAGCAGGAGACACAGGTTTGATCCCTGGGTCAGGAAGATCCCTTGAAGAAGGAAATGCCAACTGACTTTCCAGTATTCTTGCCTGGAAAATTTCACGGACAGAGGAGTCTGACAGACTACATGAGATCCAAAACAGTTGAACATGACTTAGCAACGTAGCAGCAGCAGCAAAGGACAAGACTAAAGATAAATACAGCAATCTCTTGCCCCAAATATCTGCAGCCTCACCCATGTCAGATTAATTTTCCCAGTGTTTGTATCTTATTTTTTTTTCCCTTTTATTTGTTTGTAGATTGTTTTTGTCTTTAGCTGCACTTGATCTGGTTTCTGGATGCCTTCCTGGATTTTCTTGCTATACCATTGTAGGGATGAAAACATGGGATGCATTAAGTGAATTTCCACAATTCTAATTCAACATGTTCCAACAGGACTGACACACCAAACATCTAAGTGGCTGAGAACCGTCAGCGTGTACTATATCAGGGGACTACAATAATGTCACGGTCACCATCAGGAGGATGTTCTCATTCTGCCCTCATCTCCATCGTCACAGCCTAATCTCTCCAGAAAATCTTTCTTCATTTATTACAATGGGGGGATGTGTTTTTAAATAAACACCCATTTTAATGAACCTGCATTTGGAAACTTCCAGAATGTAGACTGTCGTATTCATTTCCTAAGGCTCTTGTAACGAAGTACCACAAACTGGATGTCTTAAAGGAGCAGAAGTGTATTACTGCACAATTCTTGAGGCCAAAAGTTCAAAACCAAGGTGTCAGCAGGGGCTGTGCTCCCTTGCCGAGGCTCCATGAGGAACTCTGTCCTGGCCTCTTCTAGCTTTGGTGGTCCCGGTCATTCCTTGGCTTGTACATACGTCACCTCCGTCTTCACAGGGCACTCTCTATATATCTGCATCCAGATTGCCCTTGTCTCAGGGACACAGTCTTCGGAGTTAGAGCCATTCCAACCCAGCATGACCTCATCTTCACTTGTTACATCTACAAAGACCCTGATTCCAAATAAGGTCACAGGCATGGGTACTGGGGTTAGGACGTTTCAGGAAGAATGGAAAAGAGATCTTTCCAGAGAGAATAAAATCATGCCACTTGCAACAACATGGATGTCATCCTAAGCGAAGTAAGCCAAACAGAGAAAGACAAATACCATACGATATCACTTATATGTGGAATCTAAAATATGAGACAAATGAACTTATTACAAAACAGAAACAGACTCACAGACACAGAGAACAGACGTGGTTGCCAAGGGGGAAGTAGGGGTAGGAAAGGGACGGCTTGGGGGTTTGGGATTAGCAGATGCAAACTGTTATATATAGAACGGATAAACAACAAGCTCCTGCTGTATAGCACAGGGAACTATATTCAATATCCTGTGATAAACCATGAAAAGAATATGAAAAATAATGTATAATTATTTCTATATTATTTCTACAATAATAATGTATAATAATATCTGGACATATAACTGACTCACTTTTCTGTATGTAGAAATTGACACAGCACTGTAAATCAACTGCACTTCAATAAAATAATTTTTTAAAACACCATATTTTTTCAGGGGATGCAGTTCGACACACAGCTACCTTTCCAAATGCAAGGCCAGTAGTAATTGATCATGAGATTTTCTGCTGCGTACTCATCACAACCCTTCTCCAAGCGGCTGTCATGACTACATGTCCAAGCAGAGTCTGCACCTTGGGTGAAGGCGACTTGGCCTCCTGGGTCCCACTGAAGGGACGCATCTGTGACAATGACTGTGAGCTTGTGGCTGAGAGCACGCTGGCACCCTCAAGCCCCTGGCTTTGGCTCTCCTATTCACGAGGTGAGCCCAGCTGAGAGGTCACCCTGGACAGCCCTGTTGCCAAGCCATCTCCTTGTTGGCTCAGCAGGTGCTGTGACACGTGACCGCAGCCTTAGATTCACAGAGGAAAAAGTCCCGCTGCTTTTTTCTGAGTCCACAATCCACATGCACCGTAGCGTGGCCTGGTTCCAACTTCAGTCCATGCACACATCTCTCCTCCCTCCACTCCCTGCAAATTGGAAATAGTGATACACAGCCACCTCACAGGGCTGTCGGACCATTTAATTAATGTTTATAAAGCGCTCTGAGGTCTTCGGATGGAAACTGCTGTGTAAGTGCAAAATTATTATTAGTTCTCAGCCCCTGTCCCTTGACCTCTGGCACGGGCTTTTGTTGTTCCTGAATGGGAGCTGTTTATGGGCTGTGCAGCTGGCTCTTTCGGGGGCTTAGGCCAGTACATATGCATTTGCAGACTTCTTTTCCTTTGGGAAAAGCATTCCAACTCGGTGGGATGTCTTGCAGGTTTTCACCATCTGAATGTCTCCCTACTTATCTCCGCTGAGTATTGAGATCTCCAAGAGTAGATTGTAAACAGGCTCCACTGGAAAAGAGGGAGGGAAAAATGGTCATTTTGAAGAAATGGCCCCTCCTATAAAGAAGAATCGAGCGATATCTCCTTCTCATGCAGAATCTGAATGAATCACTCAGGGAAGTCTGTCTCCCTTGCCCAGAGGGATTCTGTGCATGTTTATACACCGAAAGGAGAAAAGAATAGTAGATTTGCTTTCAGTGCCCGAGTTTCGCTTCCTTCCTTCGCCTGAACTTCTCAGGAACCATGGAAACAAACATACCCCGCCTAGAGGCTGTTTTCCCTCTTGTCTTTGCTGCCTAACTGTGCACTTGCCTGGGATCGTGTGGGGAGAATGAAATGCAGAAGTGGTAACGAGAAAAGATATGTCTGCAAGTGGAATGCCTTGTCTCTGAAAGACAGAAGGGGGCCCACATGTCATTCATCAAGCTCTGGGCAATGAACAGTGTCTTAAGGCACCGTTTTCCTTTTCTCCAAAATGTATTCATTCTCCTCCCTCAAGATCCACGCACAATCCACTAGGATGCCTTCAAGGTATCTTTTGGTTTATCTTAATGCTTGGTTAGCAGGGTCGGCTAATCAACTGCCGGAAGATTTTATTTTTAAAACTCGCTAAGGGACCATCATGTATGTAACACATAATCAGTAGGGCAAAAGTATAAAGCCATGGGACCAAGGAAAGAAGCAAGTGTTTGCCACATCACAGAAAAAAAAAAAATAAACCAAAAGAACACACTTGATATTCTTTGTTTTCTAAGTTAGCCAATCAGTGATTAAATGTGATGTCAAATTATAGAAGGGGGAAAGCAGGATTATTCTGCTGGGACAAGGAATTTGAGGTGAGACTGGGAATAAGGATGGCTAAAACCAGTTTTAACCAGCTGGTTAATCCTAACGTCTATGATTGCAGGAGCACCAGAGCCCTGTTGGCTATCGAGGTAGCTGGGACACACAGAAGACTTAGCTGCATTCTAGGGTGATAGAGATCTGCAGGTTATGTAGAGGACAGGATGGAAGGGGTCGTTTCTTTCTTTCCATTCCATTTTTCTAAAAGAAAGGAGGGATTGACATACATATACTATGGATATTGTGCATGAAATCGGTAACTAATGAGAAACTGCGGTATGGCACAAGGGACTCTGCCTGATGGTCTGTGCTGACCTAAATGGGAAGGAAATCCAAAAAAAGAGGGGATGTGTGTGTACGTATATCTGATTCACTTTGCTATGCGATAGAAACTAATGCAACATTGCAAAGCATCTACACTTCAACAAAAATTAGTTAAAAATATAGAAAAAGGAAAGGAGAACTAAGCAAAAAAAAATCAGATAGATGAGTTAGAGAAAGATACTAGCTAGGATCATTAAAAAAAAAAAAAAAAAAAAACAGAAAATTGAGATGATAATGTGTAGGAAGGGCTTCCCTGGTGCCTCAGAGGTTAAAGCGGCTGCCTGCAATGCAGGAGACCTGGGTTCAATCTCTGGGTCGGGAAGACCCCCTGGAGAAGGAAATGGCAACCTACTACAGTATTGTTGCCTGGAGAATCCCATGGAGGGAGGAGCCAGGCAGGCTACAGTCCATGGGGTTGCAAAGAGTCGGACGCGACTGAGTGGCTTCACTCACTCACTCAGCGTGTAGGAAACAGCTTGTCTCTGTCCTCTTTTCTCTTCCATGATGCTCTGCTTCTTTGGACTTCTATTGACCTCCGGGACGGTCTTCCTCTTCCCATTTCCCCCAGCTCTTTCACTTCATCCTTCACTTTGTTTTCCAGGCTACTGTCCTAGAAATGAATCTATGGCTCCCCAACTCAGAATCGTCCCATCCTGCCCCACTGTGCAAATCCTCTATGACAGCTTGCCCATCTTTCATGATCACCTTCTTCCTACTTATCCTAGATTGTGGATGGCCTGTGCCTGCAAAAACCCTCATACCACTCTCTGTTCAAGTGTGTTCTCAACCTTTTTACCTTAGAGATTGTGCCTCTGCCATTTCCACAACCCCTGATGCTTACTACCGCTTAAAATCCTGCTTCTCTTTCAAGCCCAAGAGCAAACACAATTAGTTCTATAAATCTTCTTAAGGTGCCCCTAGAAGGAATTGAACACTATCAGTCCTTTTCTGCGTCCCCACTCTTCTTTGTATAATTCTTTCACGCTAAGCAAAACAAGTAGCCCTGCATATGGCTCTGAGTTCACTTCTCCTTCTACTAGATTATAAAGTTCTTGAAAGAAAGGCCTCTACCTTGCTTTTTCTGAGTATTACATAGAGCGCCAGAGTCCATGCTCAACAAAGAGGCTTTGGCTTCATTTCACCCATTCAGCACACTCAGAGACACAACAGAAAGGCACAGGGTAGAGTTTAATTTCTTATGCAATTTAAAGGTGAAAATTAAAAAAAAAAAAAAACACATCTGGCCTTGGAAAGATAATAAATAGAATTAATACAGTGTCTGACCAAAGAACTGATTGATTATATCTTAGGAACCAGTTAGGACAAATCTGGCTCGCAAACCATCAGTCGAAAAACTATGAAAGACAGCAGCTGTTGAATTAAGCAAACAGCGCCCGTGCACCCATGCATGCACGCTCAGCCGCGTCTGACTCTTTGCCACCCCGTGGACTGTAGCTCACCAGTTTCTTCTGTCCATGGGATTTTCTAGGCAAGAATACTGAAGTGGGTTGCCATGCCCTCCTCCAGGGGATCTTCCCCATCCAGGCAATGAGAATGGATCTTCCCAACCCATGTCTCCTGAGTCTCCCGCACTGCAGGCAAATTCTTTACTGCTGAGCCATCTGGGAAGCCCAAACAGCACCTACTCTAAGATTTTTAGGCCTTTGACTATTTTACATAGGGAAGATAGAGTATTAAACAATTATCCAAGTAATATAGTCAAATAAAGTTGCCAGTAAGGAGAGTCTGGGAACCAGACTGAATTACTCTGAGAGCCCCACTCTTAACTGTACTGTGGGGGTCGAACACATGAGCCTCGGGGACTCTGTGTCCACGGGCTGCCATGTGATCTCCTCCATGGCAACCCTAGCAATTTCTCAGGCTCTGTTGGGCTCTGTGAGTGCGGCACAGTATTTTCTGCGATGAAACCTGCTAAGAATTATTGTGAAAGCAAAACCCACAGGCCTTCTTTGGGGAGAATGTGGAGCTAATATTCATGTCTGTGTTTGTGTCTTAGGACATCCCGAGGTGAAATGATTATACCCATAGATCGAATTCCATAGGCAAGCAGGGCTCTGTAAACAAAGCTCTCCCTGGCAGTAGAGACAAAGGATAAATATGGTCCCGGATAATCTGCTGCTACTGCTGCTGAGTCGCTTCCGTCGTGTCCGACTCTGTGCAACCCCACAGACGGCAGCCCATCAGGCTCTACTGTCCCTGGGATTCTCCAGGCAAGAACACTGGAGTGGGTTGCCATTTCCTTCTCCAATGCATGAAAGTGAAAAGTGAAAGTGAAGTCCCTCAGTTGTGTCCAACTCCTAGCGACCCCATGGACTGCAGCCCACCAGGCTCCTCCATCCATGGGATTCTCCAGACAAGAACACTGGAGTGAGTTGCCATGTCCTTCTCCAATGCATGAAAGTGAAAAGTGAAAGTGAAGTTGCTCAGTTGTGTCTGACTCTTAGAGACCCCATGGACTGCAGCCCACCAGGCTTCTCCATCCATGGGATTTTCCAGGCAAGAGTACTGGAGTGGGGTGCCATTGCTCCTCTGAAATACCTTGAGAGGCTCCAACCACGGCAGTGGAAAACCAGCTCACTTTCTTTGATAAATTCCACCCTACCCACCCTGATCCTTCTCTCTCTTCTCTCCTACACACATCTAATGAGCATTAGGCCTCTAATCTCATCTTGAATTAATTCTTTGAAAGCGTCATGACTCTCCCACCAAGTCAATTCTGTTCTTGTTTTAAGATTTTATCTGTTTCCGGCTGTGCTGGATCTTCGTTGCTGCTTGGGCTTTTCTCAAGTCGCAGCGAGTGGGAGCTACTCTCCAGCCGCAGTGCCCTGTCTTTGCAGTGGCTTCCCTTGTTGTGGAGCAGAGGCGCGAGGGCATGCTTGGGGCAGCGGCTGCTGCCTGTGGGCTCACTAGTTGCGGCTTCTGGGCTTCAGAGCAGAGGCTCCAGAGCTGTGGCGCAAAGGCTTAGCTGCTCCACAGCACGTGGCGTCTTCCAGGATTAGGGATCGAACCTGTGTCTCCCACATCGGCAGGTATATTCTTTACCTCCGAGCCGCCGGGGAAGCCCCAATTCTGTTCTTTTTAACAAAAGTACCTTGTCAAATATTCACTGTCCTCATCACTTTCTCTGCAGCTTTTTTCTCCTGTCTTGTTCTAACGTTAATCTTGTTCTCATGGTACTATTTGCCAGATACTAGGCTAGGCTCTTAGATATGTTATCTCATTTAATCCACAATACATAATATGCAGATTCTCCTTTTAATTCACATCCTAAGGAACTGCCAGCTGCGGCTTAGAGAGGTGACTTCCCTGCCCAAGTGGTAAAACCTCAAAGTGGTGAAGCTGGATGTCAAACCAGCTAAAAACACTGAGCTCTTCATTATACCAATGGTCTCCCTAGCATTTCTGGTCAAGCACTTGAGGGTGGAATTGATTCCACTGAAAGGGAATCTATAGCTTTAACAAGCATTTTATGGGCATTCATTTCACAAAGAGCCATTTTCCAAAGTGGGTTCACCTACGACGCTTCTATAACTTTTACCACCACTTGCGCTAGATTGTTCTTGCNACACTGAGCTCTTCATTATACCAATGGTCTCCCTAGCATTTCTGGTCAAGCACTTGAGGGTGGAATTGATTCCACTGAAAGGGAATCTATAGCTTTAACAAGCATTTTATGGGCATTCATTTCACAAAGAGCCATTTTCCAAAGTGGGTTCACCTACGACGCTTCTATAACTTTTACCACCACTTGCGCTAGATTGTTCTTGCCATTTTGGGGGTAATGGAACGATTTGAGAATTCTGAGTCAAACTCCACGAGTCACAGGTACTGAGCCCCTGACTGTACACGTCCTTCTGATGGGAACCCTTCTTCCCATTCTTCCCACCTGTGGTCATGGATGTGGTCCAGCTGGTCATGTACTGCCTGGTGGCAAGGCCACTCAGGGGTGGATTCAAGAGCATCTCTGGGAAGAAGAGGCTGCTTCTTCAAAGAGGTCTACCTGCCATAAATCCTACCCTACCGCCCACTCAGAGGACGTTCTCAGCCAAGCTTTCATCTCTAGAATTTCACCTTGGGTTCTGGTTCTCAAACTAGTTTCCAGGCCTCCCAGCACTCATCCCAAAATCTTATGATTAGTTTCAAATATAAAAGAGAAAAGCACTCCCTCTTCACACGCACACATTTAATCACATGACAACTACGACAGGCAAAAACAGTAAACTTGGCATTCTTTAAACTCTCTAATAATAGCGTGGGCAATATTCTCTTTGGAAAGTAAGTGGGGAGAGGGCCAAGTCTGATAAGAGAAACCCAACAATTGCCAGACCATCAATGGAACATTTGAGAACATGCTTCTCCCCATGGCTGGGTGACTTCTGAGTGTCCACATCTTAGAGTTAACTTTTGGCTGCTGCTTCAAGAACAGACCACTCAACCAGCCTCACTTCCCCAAAGGAATTCATACATAAGATGATGGGAAAGTGTCCCTTGTTGCCTTCTTTGTTTGGGACGATGGAAAACATGAAAAATGAAAAGTATTTTCTCATGCCCAGAACACCACTGGAGTAAAACGGAAAATGACCAAAAGAAGTCTGGAATCTGGATAGTGCTTTATACTCTTTTAAAGCATTTCCACATACATCTTTTTTTTCAATCAATGCATATGACAACCTTTTGGTTTACAACAGAAAAAGCAGAAACCATGGGGATCTTGTCCAGGATCAGACAGCTCGGTAGGGGGACAACTGGCGCCAGCACCCAGGTTGGATGATTGCTCCAGCACTTTCTGTCAGGTCCCTGCATGGCTCTCTCTTACTGTCACAGCCTCTGACTTCTTCTCACCCTCCATAAGCACGTTGCTTGTCAGTTACAACGACATTGAACTGAAGATACGGATTTCAAAAGGAGAAAAACCACAAATCCTTTTTTGACAAGAATACACAGATGAATTAATAAAAATAAATGTGGCCTTCTTTGCTCTTGCCTCTTTATGGATGTCTTTCCCAGATTAAAAAGGCCCAGTCGGGGGCAGTTCACCGACCTGCTATTTCTATGTACACATCCTACCCTTTGGTAATAGAAGGGCCTTCACGGTGGGAAACTAGTTGCTAAATATTTCCCCCTGTTTCACAGCTTGGCCTGTCGATTTCTCCCAGACATAAAACATCTGGGCTCAGACAAGAAAACACAGCACATTCAGAGATGTGCTCCAGATGTGGAAGAGGACAGCTGTCCTCAAGAGTCCACACAGGACCAGCTCCAGGCACTCATATTTCCCAAGGTCCTTTTCCAACTGCATCTCACCATAGCTTTTCTAGGACTGGAAAAAAAAAAAAAAAAAAAAAATCCAAGAGGTTGACCAGATAGCTGAATAAAACGCTAAGAAGGTCATGAAGCAGCAACACTGGAAAGCACCTTGCAGGCGGCTCCATGCGTGGTGGTCACATCAGAATTCTCAAAGCCCTGCTCATGGACAGTGGGGTGGGATCCACTTCGGGATGCTTCGGTCAAGAGAAGGGCTTCACAGGAAGGATGTTGTCTTCACGTGGGGCTCATGCTTCTCCTGACATGGACGCACACCACGGAGCCTTTGGCCTCAGAAAAAAAGGTGCAGAAACCCAGCTCACACCAGTTCTGTCTTGTGAAGAGTCACTGGTTCGAGATGCTTATTTGGAGAGGTGACTGGGAGGAAAGCATGTTCTAGGGCAGGTTTAGAAAAGTCTGGAAATATACTCTGCTGTCGTGCAAACTTCTGAAAAATAAAGTCAAATAAAAGAGATATGTTGAGAAGTGAATAACTGGAAAAATGCATCACTTTGATTTAAACTTCACTCACTAGGAGCTGGCTGGACAGCTCATCTGGGAGCGCTCCTGAGGCAGGCTACCTCACTCACTCTGTGGTGGGCTTGCACTATTTCACTGGTATATCTGAACCTCAACGAGGAGTCACAGTCTGGGGCCATTTCCAGACCCTACCATTAGGATTTCCTGCATGGAAAGTCAGTGCCTATACAAATGGGCATTTGCCAACAAAACACTAAAGTCACTCGTTTTTAAATTTTACCACCAGGTCATTCTAATTATGGGCTTTCCTGGTGGCACCATGGTAAAGAATCTGCTTGCCAATGCAGGAGACTCAAGTTCGATCCCTGTGTTTGGAAGATTCCCTGGAGAAGGAAAATGGCAACCCACTCCAGTATTCTAGCCTGGGAAACCCCATGCATAGAGGAGCCTGGTGGGTTAGTCCATGGGGTTGCAAAATTGAGTTGGACACGACTGAGCAACTAAACAACAATTATCTTCTCACATGAAAATAACTCTAAAGACCAAGCTCTAAGTTTCTTGAAGGAAGGACATAGGTCTTAGCCTTTTTACATCCCCTCAGTGCTTACATAAAGCCCTGTACATGGCACACGCTCACTCATGCTGGATCCACGTCTAAAATAGCAACCAGAGAGATGAGTGTTGGACCAAAGAGTTCACTAAGTGAACAGAAGGGCCCGGTGAGCAACAAGAACCAGCCCTGGAATAGCTCCAGGGTGACCCGTGTCCTGGTCCCCAAATGGCCAGTACTTCCTGTTCCTGCTAAGACACACGAGACCTACTTCCTGGTGGGTCAGGACTGGAGCTGGCCCTGCTCCCTAACGACACTGTCACTCCAGGTGAGCAGCCTGCACGAGAAGGTGTGGGGGGCAAGGAGGAGTCGCGGCTGGAGTCTGCATCCAACAGCTGAAGGGTATGTCAAGGACACCCACATTACAGGCCAGCCATCCTCCACCCAGGCCACCCCCTGTGTATCTCTGACTTCTCAAGGTTAATGCTTAAAATGTAGAGGAAGTATCAAAATTATTAGAGGGAATCTCTAAGACAGCGGTCCCCATCCTTTTCGGCACCAGGGACCGTGGACCGGAGGTGGTGGGGTAAGGGGGATGGTCTGGGGATGATTCAGGTGCATCACATTTATTGTGGACTTTAATCTGCTGCCACCCCTGAATGAACAAGAGCTACCAATCCGTGGCCTGGAGGCTGGGGACCCCTGCTCTAAGAGAACAGAGTTCAAGGGCAGATAAAGGAGACAAACCCACCACTGGAGTGGACAGGCTTGCTCATCCATCTATGGGAAGAAGAGCACCTCTCCCGGTATTAGACGGGCAAGGTCCCACTTTCTTCCAGCAAATCTACAAGTCCTGTTGGTGCTTTTTTAAAGACTTTTTTCTTGATGTGGACCTTTTTGTTTTTAAAGTTTTTATTGAATTTGTTATAATACTTCTGCTGTTTATTTTTTGTTTGTTTGGCCCTAAGGCACATGGAATCTCAGTTCCCCGACTAGAGATCGAACTGCACCCCGAGCACTAGAAGGTGAAGTCTTGACCACTGGACCGCCAGGGATGTCCCAGCCTGCTGGTGCCCTAAGAGGATCCTTTCACCTTTCACAGACTTTCTTCACCTCCTGATTCACTTTCTCCTCACACGGCTCTATGCAGAACCACCAGATGGAGAATAAGCTAGGAGCCTCCCATAGAGAGTCTCACAAGTCTGGGGACCTCGGTAAGGCCAGGGTTCTGAGAACAGGTCCTTTGCTATTATTAAATGATTCGCACCATCTACAAAACACATTCAGATTGGTGCCCCAGGTGATCTTTTAATAATGAGAGATGTTTGCAAAAGACACTTACGCAAGTGAAAATAATGAGTGTTACATAGAAAATGACCAGAGCCAACAGCAGGACGATCTCAGCTCTGTAGTTCTTGAAAGTCTCTCCTTTGCGTCCCTTAGAGCATCCTGCAAAAAGAAATAAGTAATATATGAAGCCACTGAATGGGCTCTTCTACCAAGGTGAAAAACCAAGCGTGCTTTGTTCTGGCTTTTTGAAGTCCTTGTCCCCCCTTCCTACCCTCCAGTCTGTCTCGCGGGGAAGGACACGAGTTATACTGGCAGGGACGCCGGCACTCGTGCTTACTCTGTGCCCAGCCGCATGCAAAGGAGNGCTCTTCTACCAAGGTGAAAAACCAAGCGTGCTTTGTTCTGGCTTTTTGAAGTCCTTGTCCCCCCTTCCTACCCTCCAGTCTGTCTCGCGGGGAAGGACACGAGTTATACTGGCAGGGACGCCGGCACTCGTGCTTACTCTGTGCCCAGCCGCATGCAAAGGAGTCGACAGCCAGCATCTCACTGAACCTTCAGGGGCAAGGCTGAGTGTCCCCCGTCCGCAGAAGAAGGAACCAGGGCTCAGAGAGGCTGCGGTTCTGAGGCAGGTGGCAGAGCTGCCCTGCTTTTAGGGAACAAGTTGGTGCTGATCCGTCTTCCTAGGATCATTAAAGCCCCTCCACCTTGAAAGCCTGGGACTGACTATACACACTAGCTAGGGTGCAGGTGGTAAGAGCCCGCCTGACAATGCAGGAGACACAGGAGACTCGGGCTCTATCCCGAGGTTGGGAGGAGCAGCTGGAGGACGAAATGGCAACCCGCTCCAGGATCCCTGCTGGGAAAATCCCATGGATGGAGGAGCTTAGAGGGCCACAGTCCATATGGTCGCCAAGAGTCGAAGGCAACTGAGCACAACAATCCACAGTATACGCTATTGTATAGAAAACAGGTCACTAACAAGGACCTGACTGACAGCACAGGCTACTCGACTCAATACCCTGAAAGGGCCTATACGGAAAAGAATCTGAAAACAGAGTGAATATGCGTATATGGATAACGATTCACTCTGCTGTACAGCTGAAACTAACACAACACTGTAAACCAACTATATCCCTCTAAAAAGTTTGGTTTTTGAATTTTAAACAAAGCCGCTCCACCAAAGCCGACAGCAAAAAGGGGCTGTTAAAGGCTGTGGCCTCGGTGCTGGGTGGCAGGGTGGGGCTGGGGCATAGCCTGAACACTTGACTTGGCGACCGCACCGCCTCTGCAGAGGACAGGAAAGCAAGTCAGCTGCTCTCTGCTCCTTTGCTCCCCGCTCCCCGGGGCGTGCACCC